>OX155965.1:19441100-20041100 GCA_944548615.1 Micropterix aruncella
AAAACGAAATTAGCGCTTGAAATTTGTAGCACCCGACGTTTCGGTGACGATGCAGCCGCCGTTTGTCCAGGGTAATACGCGGTAAATTCGTTTTCTATCCTATTTATAATGTCAAATAACCGCGATAGTCTTCGATTGGTTAATAATATCTATTTTAAACCTAATTGACATACATTTCTCGATTAATGAGGTAGGACTTTAGTTTTATTTTAACAGTTCTCTTTTCCTTACCGACACCAAAAGTGTATAATACTTCCGGGAGTTCATTATAGAACACTCTGATTCTGGTCGCTGAAGTACCAGGTGGTTTCTGGGCCTTGTAAATTGATTGTTTATTTCTGTCTGGGTTTGCTTTTTATTATCGTTTTTTTTTATACCTTGGGTAATATAAACCTTCGTTTATATAACAAAATATATAAACAAAGGTTTTTATTATTAAAGTCGGTAATTAATCAATTATTTTTTATTATTAATCCGAGGTTTTTATTAATAAAATTAATAATAAAAAATGGGTAATAAAAATCTTCGTTTTGGTAAGAAAAACCAAGGTAATATAAACCCTGTTTCATACACTCGAATACGTGAAAGGCAGAGTAAGTCAATTCAGGCGTCTGAATTGACCGCGAAAAGAATCTATTATAGAATCTAGATAATGGCGAAATATGAAATATATTGTCTCATATTCTAGTGAGCACTTGAGCAAGAATTGGATTATACTTGTGATAAGTCTATTTTTTTACTACTATGGAATGATCGAAGAGTATGAAAACGAAAACTATTGCATATAGTCGATAAAAACGAATTTACCGGGTGAAGTTTTTAGCACACGAGGTTTCGGCGATGTTGCATCCGCCGTTGTCTAGGGTAGACTTGTTTTATCTACCTTGGACAACTTTAGTTGTCAATTACAACGGGCGAACCCGTCACCTCAGGAAGTTTTAACGACATATGGATGAAATGGGACGAACACAAACCACTGTCTAGTTACGCCACTCGCCCGTAAGAGACCAACGCCTTACCGCCAGATAACCAGGTTAATTACAAAGCGGGCCGACACTCGCGGCCTTACTTCCACTATTTTTTTTTTTATTTAGTTACAAAAAAAAATTTAGGAAATATTTTTACAGAATGTTTTTTCGTCACTCCTAACTAGGCAGTGCCTGTTCCAAGGAAAACGCCAATTTCATATGATATTACTTATATTAAATTTAAAATTTTAAAGTTTAGTTTTATGATAATATTAAGAAACTGTTATTGGTAATTAAAACAATAAAAAATAAAATAAAGTAAAAAAAAAAAACAGATAATGATAAAAATCAGAATAATCATTAAATAATAAAAGTAGTAGAAAATTATTATAAAATAAATTTTAATACAAAATATTATGTTATAAAATAAAAAGCTGAATTTACTCTTGTTCACATAATATTTTTATATTGTTAGAGATGTGAGGGTGTGTAAAATGTGTGTGTGTGTGTAAATTGTGCTGCTATTTTGGAAACGTCATGAGAATACTTTCAGTTTCCGTTCTTCCTTTAATAATTAACCACCGAATGAGACTTTTTGAAATATCGAACTGTTTTCCTCAAATATTTATTAATCTCGGAGTTAAGTTGTCCAAACGATGTAAATCTACTGGGCACTATATATTGTGGTACCTGCGCCGATATTGTGTTTCTAGCAGGAAACGATTTCTCTGCTCGCGTGCGATTGAAATTTAACGCAGTTTTTAAAGAATACATTGCCTAATTTCAAGTGTTTTCGCATAGAGAAACATCTCATTAAAAGAGTACATCTTTGGTTTTTTGGTTTTTTTTTTTGGGGTTTTGCAACCAGATTACTCCGGTCTCCCGACTGGTTTCAGTTTCGAGGTCCTCTCCCTTACGTAGTGGTGATTCGGCATCTACCGAATCTATCGCGCACCACGGCATTCTTTGCCCGGCCTGTTCACCCGATAGCCGATTGGTCGTTTCAAGAGCAGTTGTAGTAAGGTTAACAACTACCTCCGCTCTATAGGAAACAAGCCGTTTCCAGACTCCCCGGCTATCAGTCGGAATACACAGTCGATCGGCTGATGCAGCACGGTGCGCAAACCGTCCAGGAGCGCCCGAAGGTCGATTCCTAGGGAAACTGGCCCGCAGACCAGGGTCCTACCCGGGTTTGCACTTCTGCGTGGAGGCTGCCGGATGGGTGTCGACCCGTGACTTTGGCCTGCAACAGGACCCGTTAGCTCCCATCTACCTTAGACAACTGCGGTTGCAACACAAACTACAAACTTCACGAGGTAATTTCGTTTTTTATCCTATTTATGGTGACTGAGTTCTTGAAATTGTTCGCGGATAAAGATAACTATGAAATATTTCGGCTGCCTAGTTTCGCATAAAGACTAATCTATATTCTATGCATCTTCCAACAGAAAAAATAGTCGGAGGGGAGGCCTTGTATCCGCGGCGGATTTTCCGTCAAAAATATGCAAATGCAAGTATAACGAAGAGATGGGAATTGCCTTATCCGTTTCCGTTTTACTTACCTTTTCGACGCGAACGACTATTGGGGCCGTCCTTTGTGCCGTTCGCCGCCTTCAGTGAAATATCTATATGGACGCCTATTCTTAGGGAGACTACCTCACTGCAAAAGGGATTCAGGCTGTTCTTTGCCATGTATGGTGGATCGATTTAAGCTCAGATGAAAGTGAATCATAAATATCACGAACTAGTAGTCGGCACTCAACGTCCGCTCTTTGAACTTGTGAAAAATACATTTACGCACATACCAAATAAAAGCGGTTCAACTAAATAAAAACATCGGTATTTCAACTTTTGTGTACACGCATGATTTAAGTGAAAAATATTGCAAATTAATAGTTTTCCTTTATTTTGGAAATGGTCTAAAACTTATTTTTTAAAAACATTTGCTGTGAATTGATCGCAGTAAATACACATTTCATTATACTACTGTCTACGCTACTCCACAACTTATTGCTGCCCATGCCTCCACATCGCCTGCCTCGGCTCATCGCATACACACCAGTCTTCAACCAGTCTGTAACCGCTACGTCCTCGCTCCGGGAATCTCCGAACTCGTTGCACTTCGCAGCGGCTCCCATACGCGAAGCCATATTATAACTTCATATACGTTACGACTTAATAAGCATAGCATAATATGGAATAAACCTCCATATTATAAAAGATAATAAAAATAATTATTTATGGAAAAAATGGATTCTATTGCCTGTCAGTAGGTATTATAGGATCAAGATGAGTGTGTTCTTTTAGCTATCTGTTACTAACTGTAGGTATCTACAGTGCAAAGGTGCGGTATCTACAAAGGTGCGGCGGGGGGGGGGAGTTAATGGGGAAGGGGTAGAGGGATTTAATGGGGGTTGAGGGGAAGGGAAGTTGGCGGGGGTGGGAGAATGGGGTAGGGGGGTAGTGATTAGCGATGAGGGAGGGGGTTGTATGCTTGCCGGGAAAGTCTTGAGGTGACAAAGGTCCTGAAATCATACTAGAATCACTGCCTCTATCAACATTGATTCTGCCTATCGAAGCCTGTAAAAAATACCCAGATTTTTTTAATGGAATAAGTGGTGAGTTTCCTTGCTAGTGGAGTCATGCGAGCTCTTGATTTTTGTGGTCATTCTTTATTATCTTAGACTATGTCATTCGGCTAATTCTTGCAGAGAAATCGCTATAGCATTTGAATGAGTTTTTTAACTTTCAATGACATTTTTGTTCGAATTTTATGTTTATTTCTGACTCGTACAACATAAATATGAAGGGAGAAAGAGACACAACGTGCTATTAATGTGGTATTTAATATGCTTTTAATAAATTATATTAAGCCTCGTCTTCCGAATCTCGCCAATTTCATTACGGAATTACGTCATAAATTTTAGACGACACCAAAAGAGAAAAAACGCAATCAAAATAATTAACGACTCTCGGAGTAGGCATCCGTCAAAACTCCAAGATTGATTACGAAGTTTAAGAAAATGACATTGTCAGATAATGCTCCCCATTCACGCTCCCAGATGCCAGGACACTAGAATTCGGCGAGATGCGCGCATGATACTACACTTTATCTTGTTCACCTTTTATTTCTTACCTCTTTTTTCATACTTCATATTATTAATTAATGCAATATAGTATAAAATTGTTAAACTTATGTATAACATAGGATTACATCCATTAAAGAATTTATATCATAGTTTTTTTTGTGGGGTGTGGTTTTTATGGTTTAATTTTTTGTTTTTTTCTGTTTGATTTATAGTAATATATAATATTATTTTATTTTAAAATTATATTTCAGTAGCTTATTAAAAATAATGTATCTAATGAAAATAATAATTTCCTTAGGTATCTAAATTATGCTTTTTTATAGACCTTACGACTTTTTTCCCAAAATACAGTATACAAATTCTCAAAATACAGTATACATATTTCTCAAAATACAGTATACATATCAATATAAACTAGTTATGGTCAAAGTAACGGGGAAGGTAATCAGGAGATAATTGTCATTACGAAAAATATATAAAAATAGAAGCCAAAGCAATAATAATACAAATGTCTACCAATAATCAGTATAATAATAATAACTATTATTCTTTGATATGTTTCAAATATCGAAGAAGAATTTATAATGATGGACATAGCATAATGGAGAATAGTAATATAGAAATATGAACAGACCAAAATTTATATTTGACATAGTAAATAATTGAAATAACTGAAGACACATCAGACGCTATTCAAATAGTTCGCAAAATGCTAGAAAGGCAAATTCCAACAAGACAAACCTCCATATGGTTTTTATAGATTTGGATAAGGCATTTGATCATATCCCTCGAGACATCACATGGGAAGCACTGAGGCAGGAACTAGTACCTGAATACATTATTATCCTTATTCAAAACATTATTATTGTTGTACAGATCCGTCAATACTCAAGTCCTGTCCCGCAGGTAGAGGCGAGATGTTTGAGATTGAAGTCGGGGTACATAAAGGCTTCACGCTGAGCCCATTGCTATTTAATACCACCATGTACCACCTCACAAAACACAGTCAAAATTCACTGCCTTGGAATATACTCTCCGCCGATGATTTTGTTTTGGCATCGGACGACCTACATCAAAACTTCAATTCCTGGCTTGAGGCACTCGACACAGATGGACTTAAGATAAGTAGAAAAAAGACAGAACACATGTCATGCATTTTTGATGACATCACTAACCCTAATAACATCTAAATCTTTTTAGGAATTACGCCTTTACCGATGGTGACATAATTTAACGCAACCTTGGGCGAATACTAGGTAAAGATGGCAAAATTAACAACGATGTTACTCATAGATCTACAACAGAATGGATGAAGTGGAGGCAACTAACAGGCGTTATGTACGATAGAAAAATGCCCCTTAAGACGACGAGCAAATGCATAAGACAGCCATTAGACCTGCTGTCTTGTATGGATCAGAATAAACAAGATACAACAGAAATATGCATGCTACGCTGGTCAGCGGGTCTTACACTATTAGACAAGATCCGAAATTAGCACATAAGGGGAAGTTTTAAAGTCGCTCCGATTATTGATAAATTCAAAGAGAGACGCTTACGGTGGTACGGTCACGCCCAGCGATGCCCAGATGATCACATGGTGAAGCTTGCCCTAAACCTGCTTACAACGAAAGGTACTATTTGTTAAAGACCATTTGCGACCTGGTTGACGACTGTTGAAAAAGACCTAAAAGAAGCTCAACTCGGCGCCGACACAGCACAATATCGTACTCAGTGGAGGAGAAGGACAAGAAAGGCCGACCCTAAGTAAATTGGGCAGTGTCTAGGAAGAAGAAGAAGAAGAAGAAGCAATAATCGATTTAAACGACAAAAGAATAGTAATATAATCATATTATGTCAAGTGCAAAGTGACAGCATATTGTGCGTGTGGTCGTAGGAATTAATGTACGTGCGTGACTTCCTATTTGTGGCAAGTTGAGGAATAGAGGAGTGAAGTACATGCGGGTAATAACACCCAGGGGGTTATTAACGCCTGTTTTTAAATTTCCCAGTACAAGCTGCAAGAACAAACTAAGTAATGTTAATCATGAACACAAGCGATCAAGAGAACAAGCATAGCTATATATCGCTTCTACTCTCTTCACTCATATCAAACCATATTCGGAGCTTAGTCGCATGGTAATTTTTATAAAAAATATGCAAGAAACTATAAGTAAATAACTCCCACATTGATCGAACGAAGCGAGATCCTGTTTTTACTCGACCATTTGACGTTTCGTCTGTTTTTTGTAAATATGTTTATTTCATGGTCACGATTAAACTTTTTCAGTTTGTTTCATGGCTACGATTAACTAGTTTGATTTTCTTCGAATTTGGCATGAATGTAATAAAAAACAGCGTATGTTACATGTAAGGATTTTTATTTTTCATTTTGTTTTCAAGGTGGTGTTTATTGTTAGTTTTCAATGGGTTTATTGTTATCGTTAAAATTAGATAAACAGTAAGTGTAGATGGGCGTCATTAGACCCCTGTATCTTCTTTACTAAAAAAACCGTTAACGGAAGCAATAGAAGTAAAGAGCAAATTTACGATTATAGCGGTCGGTTGTATCGAAGTGAATACTTATCGATAATTATTTGTGAAAAATCCGTTTGGCGTCAAATAAATAGCTATTAATATGTAAAATATTCTACTGCGAGAATATCATCTAAACAATTATAAAACAAAAACTCCTATAAGCGCCAGTCTGTTGTTTTGATCGTGATAACCTCAAGGACCGCTGGACGGCTTTCGATGCATTTTTAGTGTTTGTTAGAAAGTTTTTAGAGGCAGGTTCCTATACAATATCATCAAAATATCTAATAGGGGACTAGAAAGTGACAACTTAAATGTCAAAAGAATAGAACAGAGGTTTTTAAACTTACCACTCGACTGTTACATAACGTTAAACTTAAGAACCGATGGACAAATTATTCAAGTTTAGTTTTCACTGTTAGTTAGGCCATCTTTCGAGGAAGATTAAACGTAAGAAATATAAATATTTCTAAACAAGAGGACTCAGTAGTGACGAGTTAAGTTTCTATCGGTGTATATTTCAAAGTAGTACATTTGGTATTTTTCTTTTCCCATTCGAGATATGAGCAAAAACCACGACTTCTTTGAAACAATTTCTAAAATGTAAACTACTTGTTATAGCAATTTTTAAATCCTTTAAACAATGCATCTTTTTTAAAATCTCAGTCATCTTATTTAGATATAAAATGAGTCTTTTAGAGTATATAGTTATCACCATTGGCTGAGGAGTTATTGGCATTAGGGCGACATGAGACCTCAGAAAAATATCAGAAATGGGCGGACACGCGAAAAAATAAGCGTAGTCAATTTTGTAGGGTTAGACTAATAAAAATCCAGCGTTGACGAAGCGTCAAGCGCAGATTCTGCGTCCGCTCGCGCCAGGGACCAGGCGCATACTAAACGGTCTATCGCAGCGCTAGCACAGAATAACTATCTTTACGCAGTTGTCGTATAAGGGTGTTAATAGCAAAGCATATTTACTCTCAGTAACTCTCAGAGCCCTCTCACGTTTAAATTAATTGTATATAGTTTAGGGCCTAAATAAAAATATGTGGCTAGGTGCTGCCCTAGAGAACTAACCAGTCAATATAATGAAATTATAATAAAACACACTCACTGCTTACATTGTAGGAGTAATCGCGCCTGAAAGTTTATAGCCTTTGTCCAAGGCAATAAGCAAGTTTTTTAAAACCATATTTTAAATTGGTTCCTTATCGAGGGATTCACTTAGAAACTTTTTAAAATTAAAGCTTATATATTTTTAAAACAACTCATAAAACTAAAATTCTTCAGATATGGTCGTTCCCAGGTATCATGTTGCCTTAAAAGCCTATGCAACAATGCGCTAGGGCATAAAACGGCGTATTAAGTTTTTTTTGTCATGGAAAACTTTACATGGCCGTCGCGTGTGGCACGTCACGACGTAACATTTACGAGTCGTCATCTGGGAGTAACACAGCCGACATAGTAGTCACAGAAAATTTATAAAGCATCCAATACGCCCGGCAAAATATTCACAAATTAATATACCGAGACAGTTCCCATCACTAAATCCTATCCTTGACAATTCTTATTATTATTATTATTTTCGTTGGCTTTTTTTATTACTATTACTTATTCATTGATTTTGGTGACTATTGTTTGATATTATTTGACAATTTATATTATTGTATTTTTATTTTATTAACACGATTATTTATTTTCTGTGTTTCATTTTAAATATTTCCTATTGTGATTATTATTGAGCGATTATTAGTTATAATTTGTAGTGGTGACGGTAATATTATATACTTCTCTTCCTTTATATTTATTTAAAATTTTTTTTCAAATCGCCGAATATGTGAACTAACTAGGGTTGTCGACTACAGCGGGCGAGCCCGTCACCTCAGGAAGTTTTAACGATTATTCGTTCTATCTCCCTGGAGTGAGCGCAGAAGACTTGGACAAAACAGTCCACCGTCTAGCTCCGCCACAAACCCGTAAGAGGCCAACGCCTTAATCGCGAGATAGCCAGGACTGTTACCCAGCGGGCTTACACTCACGCCCTTACTTCCAATTGCGACCAGATTACTCCAGTCTCTCGATTGGTTACGAGTTCGAGGTCGTTTGCGCGGTCCTCTCCCTTACGAAGCGGTGAAACGGTGTATACCGATTCTATCGCGGACCACGGCATCCTTTACCTGGCTAATCACCCAGGATCGGGTAGCCGATGGTCGTTTCAAGAGCAGTCGCCGTAAGGTCCGCAACCACCCCGCTCTATAGGAAACAGTACTGCTTCCAGACTCCCCCGACTGTTAGTCAAAGTGGTTAGGGGGTTAACGGGCCCATGATGAGTTGGCCACGATGACCCATGTGTCCAGGGTCGGTCACACTCACGGGTCAACACCCATCCGACGGCCTCCTCGCATGGGGTGCGAATCCTGGGTAGGACACTGGGTCAACCAGTCTCCCCTGGGAATCAAACCTCTGGCGCCCCTGGACGGTCTGCACTCCGTGCGGCGCAAGCCAATCGATTGTGCTCTCCGACTAACAGTCGGGGGAGTCTGGGAACTGTATTGTTTCCTATAGAGCGGGGGTGGTTGCGTACCTTATGGCGACTGCTCTGGAATTGACCATTGGCCATCCGATCCCGGGTAAGAGGCGGGCAAAGGACGCCTTGGTCCGCGAAGATTCGGTGCACTCCGTTTCACCGCTTCATAAGGGAGAGGACCGCGCAAGCGACCTCGAACTCGGAACCAATCGAGAGACCGGAGAAATCTGGTCACAATTGGAAGTGAGGGCGCGAGTATCTCGAGCCCGCCGGGTTTACTCCTGGCTTACTCGCGGTAAGGCGTTGGACTCTCACGGGTTGTGACGTAGCTGGACGTAGAATGTACTGTCCAAAGTCTCTACGTTCACTGCAGGGCGATAGAACGACTAATCGTTAAAACGTCCTGTGGTGACGGGCTCGCCCGTTGTAGTTGACACCGCAAGATGTTAGTCAAAGTGCGCAATCAATTGGCTTATGCCGCACGGTGCGCAGACCGTCCAGGAGCGCCAGAAGTTTGATTCCCAGGGGAAACTGGCCATAAGGCCAGAGTCCTACCCAGGCTCGCACTTCATGCGTGGAGGCCTTTGGATAGGTGTTGACCCGTGAGTGTGACCAACCCTGAACAGAATGGTTCTTCGTGGCCAACTCAGCAAGGGCCCATTAACTCCCTATATGCATATGTGAACTAAAAACTAGAGAGCTCATGCCCTGGAACAAGTCCTGGCACTTAGTTGGGCAGCAGCATTACAACATACCTGCTAATGCTCATATCGGCCGTGTTCAATTTTAATTTTAATTTTAATAATATATTTTTTATTGATATTATTGTTAGTGAGACCTATGCATTGTAAATGAATTGTTAAATTAATTAAATAAATAAATAAAATTAAATAGAAAGTCAACGAAATAATTGGAATATGCCCGATGTTAGAAAAAAAATCCCTCGCTAAATAAGTTAACTAATAAATTTGTCTGTATTTCTTAATTAGAGAATGCAGAATTTTGGTCAGGAATTCTACCAAAATTTTTTTTAACATTGCAACCTCATAACAAATAATGAATTTAAAACTCTTCTTGCGCAGCCGGAGAGGGCAGCTTATTATAAATAAAATTGCCTGTCTTCCTATTCTCGATGAGAGCACCACATACTTTCTATTCGTTGGTATGTTGAGAAAAACCCAATAATATTCTCACCATTTTAGAAAATATATCCACTCGCTTTCAGGCACTCGATTTGGGACTAAACAGTTCCGTGCAGGTTGGGCCAAATGACCAGTTTTGTGTTGGTCGACCGAATTCATAGTACAGCTCCCATCCGGTAGATTCCTCGATCAGGTAGTGCGAACAACCTTGGAAGACCCCAGTGTACTCAAGCTCCTTTTGTATCCTACGGTCGTAGGTCGTTGTGATCTGATGTGCTCTGGGGGAATTGCATCGGGCGGTCCTATACGTCTATGTACGTACCTACGCCAGGCAACGGCAAGTCTGTTCAACTGGCGAATTTCCGGGGAGTCTGGAAGAGTATATTTTCTAAGAAATCGAAGTAGATATTGACATGTTGCCACATATCATTGCCCCTGTGGCTACACGATCCTGGTGGTTAACACATTGTACATAAAAAAATTAAGTACAACTATAAACAATGTGGATATTTACTGCCATTTCTCTCTCTGAGGAACGCAGAGTCGGATGATTTCTGACCACGGTGTGAAGTGATCGGATGATGGTTTCTACCCAAACTTTGTAGGTGTAAGAATGCTCGCTCACGCGGTGCGTCGCTTAGTTCACATTCTGTCTCACACACACACATATCCATTGTAAAATTATCCTGTCATGTCTATCAAGTCTTTGCGACTCTTTCCAGGGTGGCAAGATGGAAACAGCCGTTAAACATCCTGGGATGTTAACTCGTCAAATTATCCCTAAGTAGTAAGTACTAGACGCTTATGTAGAAAACTGAGTAATTCAATAATAGAGAGAGCTTATGGACCTAGTGCAGTTGGGCCAATATGACCCATGCGTTAGGGACGGCCCAAATCACAGGTCAGCACCCATCCGGTAGCCTACAAGCAGAAGTGCGAGCCCGTGTAGGACTCTGTGCCTGAGGGCCAGATCCCCTGAGAATCGTCCTTCCGGCGCTCCTGAATAGTTTGCGCACCGAGGGAGTCTGTAAACATCTTTGTTTCTTATAGAGTGGGGGTGGTTGTTAACCTTACGGCAACTGCTCTTAAAACGACTAATCGGCTACCCGACACCGGGCGAACAGACGGGCAAAGGACGCTGTGGTCCGCGATAGATTCGGCTGACACCGAATCATCGCTACATAAGGGAGAAGACAGCGTAAGCGACCTCGAACCGGTAACCAGCTGGTGTACATCCGGGCCCCGCAGTAAGGCGAGTGGCGTAACTAGACAGCGGACTGTTTCGTCCCTAAGTCTTTCACGGGAGACAGAACCATCAATATCGTTAAAACTTCCTGAGGTGACAGGTTCAGCCGTTGTAATCGACACATCCAAGTGACCCAATAATGGGACCGTGAATGGAGCGCTTTATAGAGTAATGACAGTTTGACAGCCTGCCCGCTTGATTTACGGTCAATTCTAATAAAACATATCGTTCAGTTCGGCTTATCAGCTAACACCTGCGCCATTGCTTCGATGACGTAATTTTTCGTCGTGACAGGACAAACAGTGGAAAATGGGGTGGCAATTTCGCCACTATGCAACCTCTGACAGAGCCGTTATTGTTGTAAATGACACCGTTCACCTCTAGTTTTGATGATAGCTGTTGTGGACGATATAAGATAACTTCTGCAATTAAAATTCAATATTGTGAGACCATGTAATTAGTTTGGCTCGAAGATGGACACAACAGATTTACCATACACGTGTTAAACGCAGAGTTTAAAACAATTTTGCAGCCGCATTACAAAAGACGCTTAAAAGCGGGGATTCCCACCACTAAGAAAAATATTGGATTGATTCTTACATTAATATTTTTATTATCAAGTTTATCCGCATGATTTCGTTCTAATCGTTCCAAAATCGCCCGTTATGAGCGCCCCTGAAAATTGTCGATCGTCAATGCTAATTTCAGTTTGCTGGCTATTGCCTACCTATTATCCGCGCATTATTACAACAACATAAATGAAGTTCGTATGAATGCGACGCGACAGCCACCAATGCGGCAAAAGGGCGTTATTCACATTTGTATGACGTAATTTGCGGCAAAAATATTTAAATATATAATATATATATTTTCTTTCTTTCTGACATAACCGTGCCACTTCAATAGGACTCAGGGAAGTGTTCTCAGGTTGACTCCTAAGGGAAACTGGCCCGCAAGCCAGAGTCCTACCCGGACTCGCGCTTCTGCGTGGAGACCGCCGGATGGGTGTTGACCCATGCATTTGGCCGACCCTACACATGGGTCTTAGTGGCTAAACTGCAACAAGGCCCATTAGCTCCCACTTGAACCAAAACAATATTTTATCCATCTTTTCAAAGTCATATTTATCAGTTGAATCATTTTTAATTTCCAAGGCTTGCTCTTGAAACGTTTGTGGCAGCGCGTCAATGTCAATATGAAATGGATCCGTCAATAATCTATAAATATTATTATCGCATGAGTTAGGGAAGTAGCGCTTGAACTCATCAATAAGGTGCTGTAAATGGTTTAATATGTTTCTCTTAATATCGGTATCATTAAAACCTCAATAGAACGTTTTTCTTCTGAGGTTGCCAATAATTTGGGAAAAAATGAGTAATTGCATGCATGACTCTGCTAAAATTTAACCTTTCCAAAGTTACATTTTTTTAATGCCGTGATGGCATGGAATGCCTCCTTTGGAATATCTTTACGCTTTACTCGAGAGGTTCTCCCACCTCATTGAAAATCAATGCTTTAGAGCAGTGATGTCAAACATACGGCCCGCGGGCCGCAGTTGGCCCGCGGACCAGAATGGTGCGGCCCGCGACCAGATTTCGAACATGACATATTTACGGGCTTAGATTTTAGCACGTCAAAATCTAAGCTAAGTGTTTCGTGTGCAGAATAACTGTAACCTTAAACTTATCAAAATATTTCAAGAATTTAAATAACTATCCAAATATTAAAAAAAAAACATGCAGCCCGAATCCTGTGTATGTTCAGTAGTTTATATTAATGCGAGCAAATGTTTTCTATTATGAAAATTGATAAAAACAAACATCGCATGAATGACGAATATCTCCAATCTATTCTAAAAATAACTACTGCGAATACGACGCTCGACATCAACCAGATTATGAAGAACAAAAGGAGTCAAATCTCTGGATCTCCAAAATAATGAATTATTATATTATATAGAATACCGATATTAGACTTAGTTATCTAGTGTAATGACTACACATGAACATAACTAAATAAATATATTACCAATTCAGTATACGTATAGTCCAGTGGCGTTCCCAGGGTTGGTGAATGGGGCAAACCCAATATACCTTTTTGTGTTTTTTACGTTTTTTGGAGTAAAACAAGTGGATTTTTTTAACTATTTAATCTTTAGTTTGAAATTTACTGCTTGTGTCGCAGATTCAATAAAGCACACTGAAGGCATGCTACTGCTAGACAGAATTTAACATATGCTTATCAGCAGTCGCACCTCCGGTGGCTTTGAGAAAAGCAGTTTAATTTGCTTGAGCGTGTAAAATCAAATTGACAGAACTCACCACAAGGGACAATTTCCTCCATTGTTTATTAGGCAATAAAAATCACAAATCAATTGGAATTATACAAATAAAAATCTGCTCTGTTACTTGTAACAAACGGAACTTAATACGGAACACGCTCGCATCCTACTTCCATAACGCAAGCCTGGCATAAGCCAGGCTTGCATTATCTATCTTACCAAGCTGAGTTCAGCTAGTCATCGCGCTCGCACACATGGGCTTGCAACGATGCTTTCAAAATCAGTGGTCCTCTCATTCTAACCTGTGACAAATTACGCAAAACAATATATGTATCTATACGACTTTTGTATTGACGAATAATCGTCAATACAAAAGTCGTATAGATACATATATTGTTTTGCGTAATCTGAAGTAATAGAATGAGAGGACCACTGATTTTTAAAGCCCCGTTGCAAGCCCATCTGTGCGAGCGGGATGACTAGCTGAACTCAGCTCGGTAAGATTTCAGCGAATTCTAGCTCTGTCGATAAGCTGTTTTGTCGCGTGGATCGATCTGTGCCCGCTAGATAGCAATAGGCTCTCGCAAATTCATTAATTAGTTTACTGATCTTTTTAAGTAGGTACATTTTTAAGCGGTATGGGCAAGCCGGGCTTTTCGGCTTGTATGAAGGAACCGCCATTGGTATAGTCATTTGTAGTCTGGACCGTTAACACTCACAAAATTTTGTAAACGGCAACTTAGAAAAACCAGTTTGACACCCCTGCTTTAGAGGGATTTGTCAGTGACAAAACGTTCTCATTCCAGAGATTGGTTTTCAAAGCGCTCCAGTAAAATGACCATTCAAACGCTATCAGAAATTGGCAGCGCGAGTAATTATTATTATTAGCTTTATTCCACTTAATGGATCTGGCTTGACTATCAGGGAGTTGCCATTAAAAAAGCTTGCTAAAATATTGAAAGGAACTGTTGTTTAAAGATTTACAGATTTTATTCCAGGTGGAGGTTGAGTAAAAAGTAAAACCATTCCTGCACAACGTCGAGATAAGTTTTAGTATGATTGGCGCTCGATCAGGTCCTCGGAAAATCCCTGAATTAGTCAAAAAATACTCCAATTCCAACTCGGACCACCCTGATATTTTATAACCCTTCGGCTACGTAACGACCAAATTTTGTTGCACACCAGTACGACCAATATTGGCTGCTTGCTTCTGGAGCGCACAGTAATATTATTTTCTAATTCGAGCGCATCCTAAAATCCATACCAAACATCTCATTATTACTATAGATACATAGACGGCCGCTTTTCGCGCGTCATTTCGCGAATATTTCTGGTAAAATTCCATTGTCAAACATCATCAAATATTTTTGTATGTAAATAAACAAAACTAATTATTAACTTTGATAGAGAATCTAGCAAAGATCACGATGGAATTTACAATTTCTAAATAGGCTTCCGCATTTTCCCGTAAGACAAGTACAAGTTAGAAATGCCGAGTTTTTTCACCTTTTCAACTTTCTCATTTCATTCATAATTATCTAATTGTTTTACAAAATGAGATTTCAATGTTTAATATCCATAATTTCAATGCGATAATTGCATAGTTATTCTTTTTTTGATTGCTATAGTAGTTCCATAGTTATAGCACTTTTTGTCGAGCGCGGCGATATTGCAAGAAATTCAAATAAATTGCCGCGGTCTGCCATGAAATTATGCCGTTACTCAAAGGGTTCAGGTAGGCACAAATAACGTCAGTATTTGTATCAAAGGTAATATTGCGTTAATATTTATAACAAAACTCGCAAAGTCCACTACTTCTCACATAAAGCCTAATTACCTACCTACCTAATAATTGATTGGGTTTCGAAAACAAATAAATTGTAATATAATTTGCCCTATTGACATATTAAAATTTATTATTACAATTATTGTAGCGTTTATTTCAGTTTATGCGATAAGTACGGAGATATATATTTTTTATTTTATTATTGTAGAATAAACTGTTGCATAAAAATCAAACAAACCGAAATTCGTGGTCTTTTGAGATATAAATATATATCCCAAAAGACAATGACTATAACATAAATAATATGATCTCGCAAATTCCGTCCCTGGAACGGCTTCATTGTTCACCTTCACCCGATGGAAGTTGGCGCTCGTGCCCTGCCAGCCAAATTTCTGTTTCCCTTCTTTCAAGATCTTGGATCTCCAGTAAAATAATCAACTCATCGAAAAAATTATCTAGATCCGCAAATGTCAAATTCTATGGCTTCGAAGGGAGAGTGAGTGTGTGTCAAACTTAACTTAGTCTTAAACTTACCACAGCCGGTCATTAGTCCGGAGTCCACCGCTCACCTCCCACAAGTGTAATAATAGTATTTTCAGTATTCAGTATTCAATTTATTCGTTCAGATATACAATTAAAGCATGAATAATCAAATAAAACTAGTTATCGCATATTCGAATTCGTCAGTTGCTAGTAATATATTGATATTGATATAAAACTAATAAGCAGAAAAATTCATTCGACAGTAGAGTTGACTAAAGTCAGCTTTACATGGCAGACAAACTAAAAAAATATATAAAAAAACAGAACTGATTTCATGTACATGGGTATACATAAAAAAAATATTTATTTAAAAAATATTAATAGTCATCTTTTCACTCTATACAAAAATAAGCACACAATAGCAGGTATCAAAAAAAAAGAAGAAAAAAACGAAAACAACGTATGTAGATGGTCAGGTATGTTACGTTAAACATCGCAATCTACATACATATTAAATAATAACTACATAAAATTATATTTTTTTTGACAAATGATGTTTTTTGTTTTTTTTTATAAAATTAAATAATAAAACGAAAATGATATGACAGAAAGTTACGTAATAATGTTAATACAATTTAAAAGAATTGGCATGCTAAAAAAACACCTAGCTTATAGAAAGCATGTGTGGATTGCAGCTTTTGTTTAATACACCTTGCAAATGCCTTTGTTTCCATCTTTATTGTGGAGAGCTGTAGCTGATTAAAGAGCTTGAAGCTCAAATATCTGAAGGATGTTTGCGTAAGGCGTAGGTAGGTACTTTAGAGAGGACAACATAATCACGTCGCGTGTATTGTTGAGTGCATATTCCCCCTCCTTACCCCATGGTCGTTTATATTAGATTTAGCATATAGTAGACATTTAAAAACATATTCAGAGGTAAAAGTCAATATTTTGTACTTAATAAAGTATGGTTCGCAGTGTATATCACGAGATACTCCTGCAATTGCTCTCAGTGCACTTTTCTGCTAAATGAAAACCCTAGAATTGTTTGTGGCATTTTCCCATATTGGTATTAGATGGGCCCGACTCCGATCGGTGAATTACATGGCAGCTCCGTTTATGTTTATTTTTACAAGCTTTTATTTAACTTGCAATGTTTGTCAGTATGTTTGTTTAGTTTAGGTCAAATCTTGTTAGTTTAGTTCAGGTCAAGTTAGTTCAGGTAGTTTAGTTGTCAGTATGTTTGTTTAGTTTAGTTCAGGTCAAATCTTGCAAGCAGAATTAGAACCACTTCCTGTTATCATATGAGGTTGAAATTTTACATGTTGATGCAGTTCCGATGACAATGCATTTATATGGCCTGATAACAGCATGACCTGATTCTGCACCCAGGATTGGCTCCCGACGAGGGGACTACTCAACGGTCTGCAGTACAGGCACGAAATTTTGTATACGCATTCAATTATTATATAAGTTATAAGTTTAAGTTATAAGTTTCATCATGACATAGCTGCTGAGCCCAGGGTTGGCTCCCGACAAGGGGACCCTTCAACGGTCAACATCACAGTCTCGAAATTTTATATACGCATTTAATTATGATAGCCCGTTCTAAGTTTCACCATGACATGGCTGCTGCGCCCAGGGTTGGCTCCCGAGGAGGGGACTCCTCAACGGTCAACAGCACAGACACGAAGTTTAGTATACGCATTCAATTTAGACAGCCTGTTCTAAGTTCCAATATGATATGGTTGCTGCACCCAGGTGTGGCTCGGGATAGAGAATTTTAATAAAAGCTTGTTCTTAAAAATGTGTTTTTTTTGTTAACTTATTGATCACCGCCCGGTCTAATCGCCCGCGCTATGGCGGCAGTCTTGTACTCTGACGTCACATTCTGTTTTCATTGCTTGCACACGGCGTCACCATTGGTTTGCAACCTTTTCTTTTAAATAATACGAACTAATAAAATATACCAACTAAATAGAAAAAGGTACAAGTATTTAGCTCTTTGAGACAACGAACTGGTACGAAGCGACGTAGCGAATACTTTAGAACGGGTTGCATGACATCAGAAAAGGTTCCCGCATCGCCAAGAAAAGTTTTGAGCGCGAAAATTTAGCTGAATTTCCACAATTTATTGTGAGGTAGTTTAAATTAACGTAGTTTAAAGTTTAAATTAATGAAATATTTTAATATAAAATGTATTACAAGAGGGTCCTATATTGGAGGGAAAAAAAGAATAAACATCATCAATCATCATTATTTTGACATCTTTACATTTGAAATGAAAGTGGAAGGGGTAGGCACGTCATCCGTCATAATTTTATGTTTGTTTCGAATTACGTGGACCAATCCTAAATTAGCATTGGTAGTCATCATTATATAATCACCTGTACTTATAAGCGGTGGTCTTTTACCATTGAAGTAATTTATTCAAGTCATGCAGCATGTATGATCTACTACTTCTACTATCTACTTCTACGATCTACTACTATCCTAGAAGGATAACCTGGCCAGACTGGCATGTCTAGGCTAGAATCTCTACTGAAATCTTATAGCATAATAAACTCCATGTCACCTCTCCAACACTGGTTAGGACTATACATACCTAACTGGGAGTTAATGGGCCCTTGCTGAGTTGGCCACGAAGACCCATTCTGTTCAGGGTAGGTCACACTCACGGGTCAACACCTATCCGACGGCCTCCACGCATGAAGTGCGAGCCTGGGTAGGACTCGGGCCTTATGGTCAGTTTCCCGTGGGAATCAAACTTCTGGCGCTCCTGGACGGTCTGCGCACCGTGCGGCGTAAGCCAATCGACTGTGCACTCTGACTAACAGTCGGGGGAGTCTGGAAGCAGTACTGTTTCCTATAGAGCGGGGGTGGTTGCAAAACTTACGGCGACTGCTCTTGAAATGACCATCGGCTATCCGATCCTGGGTGAACAGCCGGGCAAAGGACGCTGTGGTCCGCGATAGGTTCGGTAAACACCGTTTCACCGCTTCGTAAGGGAGAGGACCGCGCAAGCGACCTCGAACTCGTAACCAATCGAGAGACTGGAGTAATCTGGTCACAATTGGAAGTAAGGGCGTGAGTTTAAGCCCGCCGGGTAACACTCCTGGCTATCTCGCGGTTAAGGCGTTGTCCTCTTACGGGCTTGTGGGGTAGCTAGATGGTGGACTGTTGTACTACGAAACATGCCCGTACTACGAAACATGCTTGTGCGCTCACCTCACGGGAGACAGAATCGTCTAATATCGTTAAAACTTCCTGAGGTGACAGTTTCGCCCATTGTAGTCGACAGCTCTAGTTATACATAATTAACTGGGAGCTAATCGGCCCGGTGCAGTTTAGATCATATGACCAATGTGTTAGGGTAGGCCCAATTCACTGGTCAGCACCCATCCGGCAGCCTCCCAGTAAATGTCGAGCCCGGGTAGGACTCTGTGCCTGCTGGAGGATTGAGAATTCCGGCCAAATCTGGTAGTGAGGGAGCGAGGCTGCCCGATTTTTAGTACCACGCTGTAAGGCGTTGGACTCTCACGGGAAAGTTGGCGTAGCTAGACGGTGGACTGACTTCGTCCCTAGTTCAAATAAATCAATCGAGGACTCGTAGAAGACGAAAATATTTTTCCCTTTTTAGAACAATTTAAGCTTATGTCTCAAACCTTTTTCATGTATACCTATTTTATTCTGAACTAACCTCCTCACTATGACAATCTAGCACTTTCGTTTGGATGGATGTTCCGATGTAAAAGCGATCTATTACTCGCTCATTTAATACTCTGTCCGGCCAACTATTAATCATGTCGAGGACGTTCTGAAAGTGATAGAATACTTCTTTGATGACAGTATGTATTATAAACGTCACAGAAGACAGTGGTCGAATATTGGTAATATATACCTCACTAAAAGGACTTTATTAAATATTAATGATAAAGTGTATCTACTACACAATAATAAGGCAATGAAACATAATTTTCTAATAAGCAGGTAAAGAAATAAAATATAGCCAAGCTCTATCGGGAAATTGCCCTAGGAATTTTAGAGGCATTTTTATATAAATGCTAGTTCGCCTCTTTCTACAGTATATAGTTACTGGCTATCGTTGATATTTTGCTATCGACCAATCATCCCATTTTAATTTTGAAATACTGTAAATATAATCATAGTCTAAGGTATTACTGATAATTATGAAATATTATGAGTTCTATTCACTTCTAATGAGTTGACAGCGAAAATACTTAACACTAGCTGACCCGTGCCCACGTCGTTGGGCGGTAATACTTTTTACTTGTGATGAAATTATGAGTGTGGTTCGCTTAGTACTGAGGGCTATTATTTATTTCCTGACTGCCTAAAGAAAGGTTATATATTGACTGCATATGTACATATGTATGTATTTGCACGCCAATTTGACTATATTACCGTTATTTGTGAGTGTCTTCTCTTTAACCATTTATGCAGTAAAAGTAAAATTAAACCGCGATAATATTTTGCTTCATAAGATAGGTATGTATACATACATACTTTAAAGATCAATATTAAATAATACTATATAGATTTCCAAAATTCGTGCGTTATTTTAGTATATATGTAATTAGTGCCTCCGTTTCTTTATGATTCATAGTCAAAAAGGATTTAGTTAGGTTTTTCTTTACTCCGTTTCTTAGATTTCAGTCCTGCAGGAAAAACACTATTCATTTTGTTGAATAGTCGAGGAGCAATGTAAGAAAAGTGTTTCTTTGCAAATCACCCATATTGTACTGACCATGCCCGACGCTGCTTAAATTGGTTGATCTGGCGAAAGCCTTGCCAGTTTTACAACAGGGCTACAAACATTACATCCCCGAAACGTCTTAGTAACGTCTCCGACATAAAACTGTGTTATTGAAAATAGCAATATGCGGCTAAAATGCATTTATACTTCGCATAAACGATTTTTATTTTTCTTCATGGCCCCGTTCGTATTGAAGCTCTATATTGTTTAATAAAAAATTTCAGAGCCGGACTGAAATGAAATGTCAATTAAATTGAAGAACATAAAATACGGACGTGCCGATCATTTTACCTTCCTTTTACACTCCTTTACCAGCTGTTACAACGCCAACTTGGTTGTTGTAGCATATGGACGTCTATAGTTATGGGATCTACGATACGATACGAAACGTTTTTTGAGACAGACATTACATACGAGTCATTTTTGGATACAGACATGGTAATGAAATGAAATAGTAATGAAATTTCGAATTTGTAATACAGAGTACTTGCATATTTCCGAAGAGTAATTTCTATTCCCGCATATGTTAAAACCAAGAATGCAAAATTTTAATATTTCTGCTATGTATCTTCATACCGTATCTTTACGACGTTTCTGCAAAAAAGCACGCTTAAAAAAATATGACTTTCAATAGACCTCGTGATGTCAACGTATTTTGGGAAAAGAAAATAGATTCGATGAAATGATTAATACATTGAAAAATATTTCGAATTCCGAAAAACGTTTCAAGGTGCACATCAGCCCTTTTGGGGGGAAAATTCTAACGAAATAACGAAATAAACAGGTCCCAGCTCTCCCCCACCCCCCACCCTTAAGTCCTTCAATATGTAAGGATGAGTTAATAATAAATTGTCATCGAAGTAATATCTGTAAGCGAAATTTCAGCTCGATTAGATGACGGAAAGTGAGTCAATTTTCCCTTTCAAGATTTGTAATCAATCAAGACCTCAAGACCGGCGGCTACGTAAATACAGGGTTTAAAAATAATGAAAACAGATAAAAATAATTTATCTCACGAAATAAACGCCATGGTAAACGACACGGCTTAATTCCAATGCAATGACATACAAAATAATTAAATCAAAACAAAATAAATCTAAATTTATGAATATTCTATTCTAAGATATAATTTAAATTCAAGTGAAAATCAATCGACACAGCTTAATTCGACCGCCAATTGCATTAAAAAATAAGAAAAACAGTTAAAAAAACGAAAATGGAAACAATGACAAAATAAAAGAATAAACTACATATAATACTCTAGAAATAAACGCTTTAGTAAACGAAACAGCTCAATTCCTACGCAATGTCTAACAAAATAATTAAATAAAAATGAAAATAAATCAAAGTCAATGAAAATATAATTTAACAATGCGATCGAAAACATTGAAATGCTAAGTGAGAAAAAATATATCATTGATAGCATTTGGCTTTACCGGCGTTCGAAATTTTCAAAAGTTGGCAGCGTTCTTAATGTTATTTGGAAATGGAACACTATTACTCTCGCGTTTTCCGCATACTTCTAAAGCATGTCACATGAAATAATTAAAAATTGTTTTTATTATCAATTATCAATTATTTTATCAATAAATCAATTGTTCTACTGCAATGCAATGTTTTGTCCAAATTACGAACTTTCCGAGATTAGCGGCCGGACAGTTACATTTTTATTTTTATAGAGCGCCATCTGTTTTGTGTGTGCGATGCTCCTAACAAAATTCGACGTACTTCGTAGTAATACTCGCGGAAGTTCAACAGAGAGTACTACTTATTTTTTTAAACATAAAAACACTTATTGTAGCTTAAATATAAAAGTTAGATTTATGCTGTCGCAAATTTTCTTATTAATCCCTTTGAGGCCGAAGTTTTTGTCCTACATAGTATACCAAATATACCAAACCGTTTCGTAGCGCACGCCGATAAAGCACATCACCAGTACATTTTATCCGACATGATTTACAAATATCGTGATTTTGTAATGAAAACTAATATTTATCACAATATAGCGTATAGCACTACTCGATAATGTAGCTTTCCATTATAGAAAGAAATTTTGAAATCGGATGAGTAGTTTTGGAGATTACCCCTACATACAAACTTGCAAACTTACAAGCATTACCTCTTTATAATATTAGTACAGGTTATATTTTATAATATATCTACTTTTTTTTTATTTTGTGTTATATGAAGAGGTAGTTTGTTTTATTTTTATATATTTATATCTTAGTTTTAAGCAAAATGCAATATCTATTTTGATTTGAATTTATTCGCAGCCTTTTTTATTTTCTACTCCTAATTTGAAATATTTTGTAATTTTAAACATAGTTGTTGCATGCTTATTCTTTGTGACCAAATGATAATTTTAATATTTCAGTTTTTTATAAATACTGTATTCAGAATGCACGCACAACATTATACGTTCACCTTAGAACAGGTCCCGGCCTGGTTATGTGACGTTTGTATTAATTTTCTGTTATTTATTCAATATTTATTGTTTAAAATTGTTGTGCATTACTAAATAAAAATAAAAATAGAAATTGGGTATAACTTGCTTCTACTCTCCTGTTATATTATCCTACCTAACTCTACTTAACGCGGCCTAGCCTATTCTCTTTGGTTAATTATGTAGTAATCCTCATTGAGTCCAACAAATGCTGCTATTTAACATGCTTAATAATTCCATGTCACTCAATTATTTACGGGAGATTAACCTTCTAGAAACATGTTCTCTAAAATCGCAACACATAAAACTCCATTTGGCACTCTCACTCTTTCCCGGTTTATAAGAGCCTGTTTATAAAATTCTCATAATATAATATATATAACCGATAAGTTAGTTTCCTATCTCACAGGATTGTATTTCAAAAATGGCATTGCTTTTATTGTTATAATTAGAGTTCCAGAAATTTAAAAAAATTGGAGGTCAATTTAAATCAAATAAAGATCTGTCCAGAATGCAAATGCCGAAACGTAACGGCGATATGAGAAATTTCGTTGTGTATTCCTGAGGACATAATAATATATAAGAAAACTGACAAATCTCATAAAGCGAAGTAATTACTGTTAAAACGTTCAAAGAACACAGTGCAAAGAATGTAAGGGGCTCTCTAGACGATCAAGCATGCTTGACAAGATTCGCGACGCGGGCAGGGAGGGGATCGTAAACCGCAGGAAATTCGTCACGTTAATTAGACGTAATTGATTGATCAATGACCTGACTCCCTGGTATACAACTACAAAATTAGGCATTTTTCATAAAAATAAAAAAATGTATTTCCTGCGGTTTACGATCCCCTCCCAGCCCGCGACGCAATGCTTGACAAGCATGCTTGATCGTCTAGAGAGCCCTTAAGAGAGATCTTCAACCCTGTTTTAAAATAACCATTGTGGCTATTTTTTACCGACTTCATAAAAAGGAGGATATCTTTTTTTTTAAGTTTGTTATTTCAGAACCTTGCCATTTATGAACCGATTTGGAAAATTCTTTCTTTGTTTGAAAGAATATACTTACAGATTGGTACCACATTCATCACATTGGTACCACAAAATCCTGTTCTGATTATGGGATCCATGAGGAATTGAGGGAAATCCTCAAATATTATCATATGAAATTGAAAATTTATATGTTGGTTCAATTCCGATGACAATTCATTAATTTTTATGGTAAGCATGATCTGATTCTACACACTGGGTTGGCTCCCGACGAGGAAACTCCTCAACGGTCAACAGCACAGACCCCAAATTTTGTATAATTATTAAGTTATGATAGCCCGTTCTAAATTTTACCATGACATGGCTGCTGCACCCAGGGTTGGTCCCGACGAGGGAACTCCTCAACGGTTAACAGCACACACAAAATTTTGTATATGTATTGAATTACGACAGCCCGTTCTAAGTTTCACCATTGACTGCTGCACCCAGGGTTGGCTTCCAACGAGGGAACTCCTCAACGGTCAACAGCACATACATAAAATTTTGTATACGCATTCAATTATGATAGCCCGTTCTAAGTATCACCATGACATGGCTGGTGCACTTATAAAAAAAATTGTTGTCGGTTTTTCTTTTTGTTAAAATTTTGTTTGTTATAGTCAACTCTCAGGCTGTAAAAATCATCTTCGCTCATGATTCGAATATGAAAAAATATATATTTTTTATGCATTTGTATTACATCTGAAAATTTAATTAGTAACTTTCCAAAAACACTGCTTTTCCATATATAAAGGGTTGGAATTCGGACTCCTTATAAGCAGAATTCCCCTTATCCACCTTTTAAAATCTTTGATTCTACACCTGTTTACAATAAAACTTACTTTAATGAAGTATTACTTACATTAAGTGATACAATAAGATATTTTTTTATTATTCTGTTACAATTACTAATTTTCAGGGTCGACACCGTACAAACCCAAAAACATCACGTTAAAGGATAAGAAAATCAGATATATGTAAAAAATGTATTTTATGTGAATAGGTAAATAAAGGTCTTAAATACATTCCGATTAAAGTTTTATTTTGTAAAACTCCCAAATAATATGAGAATTAGTTTTTTTACTATTCTTTATTGTGCAAATTCACAATGGGAGGGTTTATAATCATACAACAGTCTCTTAACAACCAATCCTACTATGATGTGTTTATATGTTTGTGTGTAGTGTGTGTAACATGTGTGTATATGTGTGTCTTTTGCATTCGATCGACAGAATTAAAATGCAATCTCGTAATTTTATCCAAATGGAATATAGTGATTCAGCCGGGAATCGAACCCGAAAACTTACAAGTTAATATTAGACAACCGGGTCGTATTTTATATTTATAACATTTGCGTGGCGAAAATCAGTGAAAAAGTTCAAAAATGCTTTTTTATTTATTTAATATATCGTCCCCAAACGTAGCCTATTTAATCTTAAAGTGAACACCTGGAAAATAGTATTAAAACAATTGAAAACCTTTTAGTGTGTACTGTTTTTTTCTAAAATACAGACAAATTTCATTGTTTTGTTTATTTTTTTGATGAAATTTACTCAAAAAATACTGAATTTTGAAATCACATTAATCCTTTTAAGGGATTCATAACCATAACCTTAATAACATATAAATTGACACAGTGATATGCTTTTTTGAAAATTTTAATCTAAATATCATTAAGCCATTTTACCTACTTTTATTAATATCTCTCAAACACTCTATAATAATAATAATAATAATTGCATTCATTCAAAATTATTTATTAACATTGTATTAATTGCAGAAACTGTCTAACAAGATCATAGCTTGTACTAAGGAAGACTCTATGAATGAATGGCAATGATTTATTCATTTGCACATAAAATAAAACATACAAAATATGATAAAATAAGAAACATATAAATGATTTCAAATTAAACTTTTAAAAATAGAATGATCACGGAAATAAACATAAATATAAAATGTCGTAATATGAAGTTTATAGAACAAAAACAAAATATGTATAGAAAATATAAAATGTATTACAATGTATGACAATAATAATAATGCAAAGACCTTTACTTTAAAATATGACTTATTACCTTTTCCACCTCATTTCTCCCACGTTGAAGTAAATGTGTAATTTTAAATTTTAATTGGATTGACTTCATATATCGGCATGTTTTTATGGATTATTTTCGATTGTTATAAATGTTGGTCCCTATAAAGCCAAAGTGTCTTTGGGCAAAGGATGTTCGGTTTTCCAGTACAATGTGCTTACAGGTTATGGCGCTCCTCGTTTTATGCTCAGTTTTAACGCGCATATCTTTACTTTTCAGTTATTTAAGAAATACTGTTTTTGCGTATACATGCCTAATCTCTAATATCTTTAGAACAAGTCGTTTAAGGAGTACTTACCTATATATATTCTGTTAAAAAACCTGGAATTCATGTATAATCAAACACCCATCGTTTTTTTTAATCTAAAACTTAACAGTAAATTTCTTTTATGGCTATAAGTCCACCCTACAATATTTATTTCTTTATTCGCGTATTCATATCAAAAAACGAACAAATCGTACTTTAAAATTATATCAGAGAAACAAAACCCGCAAACTTGTCTTTTTTCATCGTTGGTAGACGATAGTACGATTGTCGTAGCTTTTCCCAGTCCTTCACTACTCGACCGTGACTTGCAACTCTGTCGTACCCCGTGGCTATTATGGTGATTTGACTGCGGATTTATTTTCCTACTCGGCAGCCGTTTTGAATACGTCGAGCCTTTGTCACAGCGCTTTCAACTCGGAAGAATAGTTGACAGTTGGCACACACGGCTATCTCTTCTCTATTTTGTGCCGCGCTAGACATTTTATTTCATGTTGTATTGTAGGGTATTTTTCAATGCGGCAATAGTAACATTTTTTTAATAGTTTCGGATACATGACAGCTAGGTATACAATGTTTTAATGTAGATATTTTTTTACAGCTGTTTATCTCCAACCTGTTTGTGCTAGCATTAGTAACCTTGTTTACCAGAGCTTTTAGTTTCGTATTATTACTTTCCTGGCAAGAAAAGTATTGTGAAAGCTCTTCTGTGTGTCTGTGTCTGTCGCTCAGTCTGTATTCCTTTACGATAGCGCCCAAAAGCTTCGTCCGATTTAGGTGAAATTTGATATGCAGGCATCATTTGGTCATCGCAAGAGTTGAAAAGTGTGGCGCGCGCTAGTCATACTTCAATCTAGAAATATTGGATTTGAAATTCGTTACAAAGATGCCTTGTCGGACCGAAATCATGTTGCGAAATTTTGCTTTGGAATAGCGACGCTAAAAATAAAATGTCACCGTATTTAAGAAAATTCTACATCATTTTTGGAAAAAGACAATGTTAATACCACGGAAATACTACACAATCATACGCTCGAATGGTAGGTGCATTTGAATAGTGGGTATTTTTCCGAAGGCATCGCGCAATTCCTTTTTCGTTTCGGACGGAAATGTATTTCTTTTTCCGATGTCCTTCTTTTTCCGTGAGTTTCTATTCCGACTTATCTAAAGTTCTTTAACTGTGAAAACGATAGGCCAAGTACTCAGGATGCATAGTTTCGGACTAAAATATTCTTCATCTTCCTATGTTTTTCTTCTTTCATGAGTTCCTTTCCCGCCTTATTTAGAGTGTTTTAAAAGATACCTAAGTACTTAGGATGTATAGTGACAGACGAAAATATTATTTTTCTTCCGATATACTTCTTCTTCCGGGAGTTCCTATCCCGCCTTATATAGTGCTTTAAGAGATGCCCAAGTATTTAGAATGCAAAAGGGGCTGGGGAGAGAGGTGCTATTGGGGGCGGAGGTTTTGGGGGATGGGTTTAGGGGGGTGTTAGTGGGAAGGGGCGTTGCGGGGGGTAGCGTTAGGGGGGGGGGGGGTAGCGTTGGGGGGTTGGGGGAGGGGTTGAGGGAAGGGGGTTAAGGGGATGGGGAGGGGGAGTTTGTGTTAGAGGGAAGAAGTGGTGGTTGGAGAGAGGTAGGGTGGTCGAAAGGAGGGGGGTTAGGGGAAGTTGGGGGGGGGGGGGGGGGGGTGAGGGTAGGAGGGAGGATGGGATGGGAGGGGTTTGGTGTCGGAAAACCGATATTTTTTCTTAGTAAGACAGCATTTGCATGAATGTATCTGGTTCGTAAACCGGGCGAGTGCGTGATATTCTATAGTTTTCCCGGCGGTTGTTTTAAGTAGTTTGAGACCAGCATCGTACCTACCAATGCAATTAAATGTACATTTTTTTACTGTCAATTCATAGTCAATTGTTATGTTATAGCCTTTATTTGTTAATTGGAATAAGTTTGGAGTAATTTACTGCATATGATTCTTTGATAAATTAATTCACCCAAAGTTCAAAATTCACAGTTTAAAGTTTATTTAATTCCATAAACCCTGCAAAAATATAGAACTTACACTTAAGACATACATTATTTATAATTCTTACTTTAATTATATATCTGGCAAAAAAATCATTGTAAATATGTTTTAGTGTAAATCCAACTAGTTATTATAGGATTATAGGTTAGTTTCGATTAGGTTAGGAAGTTGTTACATCTACTTAACGTAAATCAAGCTATTATAGATAATATAAGTATAATAGGTAATAGATAATGTAAGGCAAATATGAACACATTATTGTTAGTTACTCACTGAATAGGCCCTAGAATTAGTGAAGAACGGTGACATGTAATTTGTATCTTTTTTATGAATAAAGACTACCACAAAAAAAAAGTAAATTAATCTCTAATTGAAAAGTGTCCAGCAATTGTCAACAGAAAATGTGTTATTCTGCAACACGATAATGCAAGACCGCACTACGTAATATGATCCCTACAAAAAAAAATAATTTGGGTCGGTGGTCCTGCTTCACCCTCTATACTCACCCGACATTGCACCGTCGGTTTTCCATTTATTCCAATCGCTACAACACTTATATGTGACAAAAATATCCTAAATGCCATATCCAGATATTTTGCTCAAAAACCAACTGATTTGTATTGTGCTTGTATTGTGCAGCGGCATTGAAATTTTGCAAAGTTGATGCAATGGCTGAAGGTTGTTGATAAAGGGGTTGATTATATAATTGATTAAAAACCTAAACTTGCAAATAAATTAATATTTTAAGTTGATGTAAAAAATGACATTACCTTCCGGTGCCCCTAGTACAAGAGTGGTTTTCCCCAAAATCAATAGACAATGCGCGGGTGCGGGTGCCGCCGCCGTCGGAACGCTCTCTGTTTATGAACAAAGTAATGGTAATTTAATGACAAAGGGTCGTAAAGTACCCTCAGTAACGACACTGCGATGACAGCCTCGAGTAATTTTAACAACTCCAGAAAGGAAAATCAATACTTCTCGCGGCCGCCTGCGATCTTCAAGAGATTTTATCTTTTTATATTATATTTCATGTGGTAAAAAAGTAATGAATTCTTAAATTAAAGTTGTTTTCAACGCGCATGTGGGGGTGCCGAAACAACAGGCGAATGCCGACACGACTGTCACATCAGGAAGTTTTAACGACATCAGCTCGTTCTATCTCCCATAGAGTAAACGTGAAGACTTGGCGAACAAAGACAGTCTACTGTCTAACTACACCGAGCCCGTAAGAGTCCAACGCCTTACCGAGAGGCACTGGGAAGTGAATCCAGCGGACCGACCTCACGCCCTCACTACCAGATTTTGACGGATTTTCCCGTCCTCCAGTCTGGTTACGGATTGGAAGTCTTTTGCACGGCCTCTGCCTTATGTTAGCGCTAATTCAGTTCGAATTTATCGCGGACCGTGGCGTCATTTGCACGGCTAGTTCACACGGAATCGGGTAGCCAAACGGATCGTATCAAGAGTAGCTGACGTCAGGTCAACAACCACCCCCGCTGCTTAGGAAACGTATCAGACTTATTGCAGACTTCCCATCTCCCCCCTTCCCCCTCCCCTCTCCCCGGTTATTCACCGGAATTGTAGATGAAATCGGTCCAACAGAAGGTGCGCTAGTCATACTTGAATCTGGAAATATTGCAGTTAAATACTTGAAATTCGGTACAAAGTGTCCTTGTTGGACCGAAATGACGTTGTGAAATGTTGGTTGAAATATCTCGTATACAACAACGCAAATAATATTTAAAGTCCGCCATATTTAATAAAATACTACATAATTTTCGGGAGGGGGTGGGGGAGGGGGTGCTTTGTCTTTTTGCCGGGAAAGTCTTGAAGTGACATAACCGATTTCGAAAATATCTATCGGAGTCGGAAATATCTATTTCTTGCCCCCCCTGTGACGCTGACTATTTCCAGATGGAAGTCTGTCTGTGTGTATTCATCCACGATAGTACCCAAACGCTTAATCCGAGTGTGATATGCAGACATCATTTGGTTATGGCAAGAGTTGAAAAGATGTGGTTGAAGAGTTGTGGATGAAACCAATCCACTAGGGGGCGCACTAGTCATATTTAAATCTCGAATATTACACTTAAATACTTGAAATTCGATACACAGTTGCCTTGTTAGTCCGAAATCTAATTGAATCGGTGTATTTGCATAAACGACTGAATAAAACGTGTTTAATGCGTTGCATTCTCTCTATTCGCGCTCGTCGCCGACTATCCTTTCCAATCAGGTCAACATCCTTCCCGAAAGGACATCACGCTCAAAATTCTTCCATTAGTCCTTGGCTACTTGCTGGGAAAGTTTTGGGGAGAAATAACGGTTTTTTTTGGTAACTTTTGCTTATAGCTCAAAAACAACGCGACAAAATAAAATTTTGTTAATAGATTTATGTTCAGAAAATAAAACAGAAAATAATTGTTTGTGTACATGACCAGATTGTATAAATATCTGTAACTAGAAACAGTCTCGACAATTTTCCTTGAGGGCTATGTGAATGTCATCTTAGCGAAATATCTAGTAATCTATGTATGTTGAATATAAAATTTGCGGGAATTCGCGAGATAAATGACTTATCCAGTTGTTCGATTGTTAACAGATCGTTGGGTCGCTTCTGACCCAACGGACGTGACAAATTTGTGGATCTTCAGCCACAAATTTGTCACGTGCTCCGCACTTTTGGTCGACGGCAGAACCCAATTGTTTCCAAGTTTGCGGGGAAATTTCTTAGTCTTGGTCAAAGTTCACCACCCCTTCCTCCCCCAATCCCGCCCTTTGCGTGATGAGCGAAGGCATTGGGCTTGATTAGGAATGCTAATTTTGGTTTTGAGTTCGTCGGCGGAGAATATCAAGCATTTCTCCGGGGGGTTTCGGATAACGGATGGCTGAATGATCTTGATTTGCAAAGTTTGCGTATTTGAAATACCTAATTCACATTACTACGTTGATTGTGATGGTTACAAGTTTTAATGATTAATAGTATAATACTAATAATAACGTTTAGAACACGAGTCGGAAAACCTTATAAGACAGCGTTTATATGCAACTACATCGTGCCTAAAGGCATTAGATAATCTTGACATTTAAAGAAAGAATGGGTCTTAATAGTAAATTGAGTCCCACTCCCAAAGAAAGACTCAATCATCATGGATGTTTCCATATTAGACACTGAATCACACAGGCAATGGGAAAATTATGTGATGGCGGCTTTCAATTACAGAAATGTAGCAGTAACAATCAAGTTTTATGAATCATATAGAAAGGGAGAAAATAAGTATAAAGCAAATGATGACATTAAAAGGCGACAATATGATGAAGGTGTCGAGTATTTGTTGAAACAGGCTTCAGATCATTTTGAATAGAGAGTTAACTTAAACGAAACTGAACAACCTACTACTAAACGAAAAGTTCTGTCAGATATTGCCAGACTTCATGATCATATTGGTTAGAGTGTACCAGTTGAGATTTTTGCTAAAATATTCATACAGAAGTTGAGAAAGGCAAGTCTTCATTGGGTCAAAGAGTTACCAAATGAACTAACGGTTGAGTGGTTAAAATTTGGACAAGAGTTGAAATACCTATTTTATTCTACGGTCTACCTATTTTATTCAACTATTTTAGCATACAGTGGCGTCGCTGAATCAAAGCTTATAATCTAGAATTTCACGCCTTTTCAGATGCGTGGACTGTTGCTTATGTAGCTGCAGTATATCAGAGAGTAATGGATACAAACAAACAAGTACACGTGAACGGCTTATATAGGCTAAAACTAAAGTCGTGCTAATCGAAAAGGAGGTGTCCATTTCCATATTATAACTTTCCGGAGCAGTGTTCTTTACATGGGGTCTCAAAAGTAATGGATACAGCTAAACAGGATTTGTACACGTGAACTGACTGGACTGTAGTATTATCTTGGCCACGCGGACCTGTTAATCGATGGGCTATTTACTTGAGCAATCGAGTATCGACATTCATACGATTATAGATGTCGAGCAGTGGGGCCATGTGCCGACATAATATGAATCCTGCTCTTTGTGCATCAAGAGGCTTTAAACGAATTTGATAGTGATGAAGTCTGGTGAAATGGCCCTAGTTGGCTTTCAGAGAAAGTTATTACCGTAGAGAGCTTTGATGTAATTGATGCACATGAAAAAAAAAGTAAAATCATATGCAATGACGCACAAGGAGTGTAATTTCGTGCGAATGAAATATCTGGACTTAAATAAAATGTAAAAGTGATTTCAATGTTTAGTTTAGTAATTTCGTGCGAATGAAATATCTGGACTTAAATAAAATGTAAAAGTGATTTCAATGTTTAGTTTAGTAATTTCGTGCGAATGAAATATCTGGACTTAAATAAAATGTAAAAGTGATTTCAATGTTTAGTTTAGTAATTTCGTGCGAATGAAATATCTGGACTTAAATAAAATGTAAAAGTGATTTCAATGTTTAGGAGGTTTCTTAAATTAAATTGGCAAAAAATGAGATTACAGAATTTCTAAAGTTGGTTTCTACGGAAGAGATTAATCAATCCTCGCCAATGTGTATTAAACAAGTTTAAGAATCCTAGTTTAATGAAGATATTACTAGTAATTTACTTAGAGGGAAGGGTGATGTTGCAAAACGGAACACGTTACACACTCTTTATCCATTTTAGACCAAAGCGGCATTTTAAGAGTTGACTGACGCATACATCTGGCTAAACTACGATCAAAAGCATCCCATTATTGTCCCTATAAGAATCATATCAGTCAGCTAATAATAATTGCAGATGCTTTCTGCATCGAGGGTTTTCGTGAGGGTTTTCTTTGGCGAGTAATCGCCAAAGAAAACTTTACAATCTTAAAGTCAACAATTAATCACTTAAATACACATTAGCATTAGGTTCAAGTCGATCTCATACTAATGATAGCCTATATAAATGGTTGACTGTAAGATATCGCTATAGCGATAAGTCCGCCATTTGTGCATAAATTGTCTTTTTTATAAAACCACTGTAATATTCATTACGTTATATTTTTATAACACAATAAAGTTATTCTATTCTAATAATTTGTAGAGCAATTTAACCAAATTGAAGCCATTTGAAAAATTTTAAATTTGGAAAAAATCACTATTTAGGATTTTTCCGATTTATTGTTATTGCTGAGTTTTCATCTGAAATTTAACTCAAAAGTTTAGAAACTTAAAAGAGCCTTTTTTAAATTCTTTTAGAAGGTTTATCGACTTATTAATTTAGAAATTGATTCAGGGATTTTTTTATTTAAAAAGTCGTAAAAATTATGGAGACATTTTGGTGCTTTATTATCGATATTTCATAGTAAAAATATAGAAAATATAGAAAAATATTAAATAAAGCTTTAGTTGCATGTTAGACCTATATCTACCTAATATTAAATCATGTACAGTTGAAATATTTGTAATTATACCTTTTATGTTAATTAGGCGATGATTTATTTTAATGCTTCCGCATGCCCCCCCCCGCCCCCCCCCCCCCATACCCTTTTTTTAAGTTTATCGTAACTATTAATACATTATTTCTCCAAGATAGCAAAGTTAGCCCTCTGAATAAACTCTATACTAAGGGCCGAGCTGCTGTAGGTATCTATCTAATCTGATAGCTGGAAAATCCATTAGTAAACATCCATTAGTGCACTTATCAGAGCAGATTATAGCATTAATCACTTAAACACATATTAGCATTAAGTTCAAGTCGATCTCAAACTAATAATTGCATTAACAGAGACTTCATATTAATTAGCCTATAATATTATTATACTTTCATAAGTGGTGTTAAGAATTTTTATTATTTATTTTCTTTTTTTTTTAAAAACATACATTAGTATTGAGGAATTATCTAAAACTTTCTATAAATATCCTACAGTCCATTCGTAACGGACTGATTGCTTTGAATAAAGCTGACTTTCGATTAAAGTTTTTTGGCCGATCCAAGGATAAAGAGCTCTTTTGAAGCGAATTGTGGGAAAAATCGATCGCTCGGTAATAAAATCGCCAGTGACAGTATTGGAAAAATGATCATCTGAGAAAAACGCGGTCCTTATGGAGAATCTGTTCTCTTCAGAGTTACCTGACCAACAATTTATGAATTTAATTAAATATTCTTATAAACTTATCTCAATATGGTCCCCAGACACAAGCAGATGTTTCCCTGACTAATTTGAGCATTCATTCTATAGTTTAGTGTTGCTGGGAGATCCCTTAATTGTAAGTAGTATTGCTGCCGGTTGATCGGTTTTTCCAAGTTGTCGGGTCGTATCACGTGGGGAAGACTTCAGACGTACAGCTTCCGTCTGTTGAAGGGGGGAGTGGGGGGGGGGGATTAAACGGGACACAGAAACCTGGAAATGCGACTATATCTGTATGTAGTAGTATAGGATTAGCAAATGATTCATGAGGTCGGGGAAGGGGAGCTGTAATTAAGTACGTTGTATTATTCTCAACTCACTATTCAGTAATCATCTTTTTGTTTATTTACTAATATTTATAATGCAGAAAAACAATTATTTTCAGTCTAAAATCATCTAACAAAATTTAAGACTTCCATTTTTCCCGAAAATTCAACCGCCTTGCGGCTTCATGAAGCTACCATTCCGACCAGCATTTCTGAATATTTTTCCGCAGATAACGTCACTTATTCGAGAGGATAAATAAGTTGGAACTCATCAAACTTTCCTGTATCGAATCAATCCTCGCCCGATCCCCGGGAAAATGCCATCAAAATGATAAATTCAATAAGACACCATTTCTCGTCGTAAAGTTAGCGTGACGAGCGCGCGAACCAATAATCGGAGAGCTCACTGCGGCTGCGCTTACGTCCAGGGTATACGATGCTCACGATTAGTAGTGTTTTCAAACCGAAAGTAATATGTTTATGTTTAGGACGAGTACGAAAAACGTGGTTTCGCGACCGACTTCTTTTCGTGCAGGATGAAAGAAGCAACGAAAATTTAAAAAATATACGTATAAAAAAAATATTTATTCATCGATAAGTACGTGTACAGAGTTGTTCGTATGAAATAGATTCTCGGAATGCAGTTAGTTCCTTGGCTTTATATGATTCTAAATATTAGCGCAAAAGTCTGTCTGATCTTAGTTGTCCTTTTTCGTCTCAGCTCACATATTTGTCGCTTTGCTTGGTCGCATAGCTATCTTCGCCGTTTTTACCAATTCGCAGTGAATGACGGTCTGTCGATTGTCCGTGCCTAATCGTCTGCATATCTCTGTAAATGTCCTGTTCTCGCCTACGTTGTTGACGTAAGGGCCTCCATAGATGGGCAGCTTGGAACAGTCGTAATCAGCTGCACGAGAGCAGGCGTGTTGCAGTTGTAGTCGACCGCAACCCGACTGATCTAAGAAGTCATATTGCAGTTGAGTTCTACTGCAGCACAGCTGCTCTAAGATGCTTCTGTTAATTCAGATGCAACATAGTTTCCGACTAGGAAATAGTGTTTTTTTTTCTTTTTTTTGCGCAACAGTAGGCTTAGAAAACGCAATATAATGTGAATGTATCCAATATTGCAAGCAAGAGAGCAGTATGGAATATTTCATACTTTGTGTCCCCAGCGGAGAAAGGAACGATAAAAAGATTTTTTTGTCTACTTTAGGGTGTCAATAGCGTCGTCCGATGAATTGGCTATTATTTTACGGTAGGAATTACAGCCTACGGACTTCATTGTGAGAAAAAGCATTTTCCCTGAAGAAGCGATTGGATAAGAAAACAACACTTTTTTGAACAATATATCTTTATATGTATTACTAAATGTGACATTTCGAACCATTGGTAAATGCTATGTATCGATGATTGCAGCGATTCACCATTGGCAGAAGCAGGAGATTATATGCTAGTTGCTTAAGTTTCTCTAGTATGAGAGAGGAAGAAGCGAGAAGTCGGAGGCACTGCTTGAAGCGGTCCATCTAAGGCGGGTCGGGTAGCTCTCTGCTGTTGGCAGCTTGACGAAACACGACTGCGCGCTGATGCATTGTTTAGCTGCAACCGCAAGTGAACTGCTTGAACGGGCAGTGTATTGCGATCGAGAATTTTGTATTGAAACTGCAGATCGCCTAACAGCGACAGCTTAAAGCTCTTGGCCGGGAATGCTCGCAGCTGGTCAGCTTTTTCGATTGCAGCGGTTGGTGGACGCGGTTTACTCAGGGGACCGACGCGGGTGGTCGCGCGGGCAGTCCGGCGCCGTGGGATACACGAACGTACCAGTTTTGGACTGCAAAATCTCAAAAACCTCGACCGCAGCGTCGCCGAAACAGTCGCTCACATCGACCAGGTGTGCACATCCTGGCCCAGCGGCTTCGGTTTCTGCGTGACTTTGTGTAATGCTGCGGTTTAGTAACCCTGTAAGTTACACCCTTTTGCAGTTGGCCACTAAGACCCATAAGTTCAGGGTCGATCAAACTTACGGGTCAACAGCTATCCGGCGGCCTCCACGTAGAAGTTTGAACCAGGGTAGGACTCTGGCCTGTTTCCCCTAGGAGTCTACCTTCGAGCGCTCCTGGACAGTTTGCACACCGTGCGGCGTCAGCCAATCGATTGTGCATTCTGACTGACAGCCGGGAGAGTCTGGAAACAGTACTGCCTCCTATAGAGCGGGGGTATTTGTTCACCTTACGGAAGCTGCTCTTAAAACGACCAATCGGCTACCCGATTCTGGTTGAAAGTCGGATAAAGGACGCAGTGGTCCATGATAGATTCGGCAGACGCCGTATTACCGCTTCGTAAGGGAAAGGAACGCGTAAGCGACCTCGATCTTGTAACCAGTCAGGAGACACGAGGTATCCTGAAGATTAATTCTAGACGGAGATATTTTTCCAAACTAGTAGTCAGGGGGTGAGGCTACCCGCTGTGTACCTTTCCAGGTGCCTCGCCGTAAGGCATTCGCCTCTGACGGGCAGGTGGCGTAACTAGACTGAGGATTGTTTTTCGTCCCAAGTCTTCTGCGCTCACCTCACGATGACAGAACGATCTGATATCGTTAAAACTTCCTGAGGCGACGGGTTGGCCCGTTGTAGTTGACAGCTTAAGTTGTAAATTACACCATCTGTTATCTACGGTGTTGGAGGTAGCCGTAGTTCAAGTCGGCCTACCTGAGCTGCCACCTTGGTGAACTCAACACGGCCCGATCGCTTTGCGACCGGACCCAACACGTATGGAAGAATTGGAAGTCTGCCACATCGAAGCCGCGGCCATAGACCCAGATCACGACCAGCCCCGCTAAAAACCTAACCGCTAGCGGGAGATCTTAAGCCAAGTCTTCTGGGCCAGGCGACTGAAACATTCGTTCTTTCGGCCGCGGGTCAGTTACACCCAAACGGACGCGTGCGATCGCGAGGGCGTGATAGTACCAGCATTCATAGTTCCAACTAATCTTCTCTTATATTCAGTAGCCCAATAAATTGAGTTATAAACAAGTCTATACGGTATATTATCCCAAAATAAAATAATGGTATAACAACAAATGAATTGGTAAATCATTGGTCTTATTATTTTAATATTATTTACACAATTATGTCAATTTTAATTTGGTATTCAGCTTTAACGTTCAAATAAAGTAATAGATTATTGTGATGTAATCAGCCTCAATCAAATGCAATGGGCGGTAATAATAATTAATGTTTTATTGGTATCATTGGTTAAATAATGGGTTTTTATATTCAATCAGTCCTTTATAAAACTATTCAATTTCATTGTTATTATAGATTTCTAAATAAAGAGCTATTAGTTTCTCCGGACAGTTCTATCAGCGCCACCTGCATGTCGCCGACGCAGAAAAGTTGCCAAACCGTACTATGGCATTGAGCAAACTAATAACCTACATAACAGCAGTTTTGGGAGGAATATTTTTGTGAAAACCCTCAACTTCTCTTACAAATGTTTCGTAGCCCAATACAAGATTATAGTATCGGAGGTAGTACGATTGTTGGAGGTAGACGCGACTGGAGGATATTAAAATATTGTCTCCTCAGCGAGCTAATGGGCCCTTGTTGATTTGGCCACGAAGAGCCATTTATTCGGGGTAGGTTACACGGGTCAACACCCATCCGGCGGCCACCACGCATGATGCGCGGTAGGATTCTAGCCTTAGGGCTAGTTTCCCCTGGGGGTCAACCTTCTGGCGCTTCTGGATGGTCTGTGCACCGTGCGGCGTAAGCCAATCGATTGTGCATTCTGACTAACAGTTGGGGGAGTCAGGAATCAGTACTGTTTCCTATAGAGCGGGGGTGGTTGCTGACCTTACGGCGACTGCTCTTGAAACGACCATCGGCTACCCGATTCCGGGTGAAGAGCCGGGCAAATGATGCCGTGGTCTGCGATAGATTCAGTTGACACCGTTTCACCGCTACGTAAGAGGACCGCGTAAGCGACCTCGAACTCGTAACCAGTCGAGAGACCGTAGTCATCTGGTCGCAACTGGAAGTAAGGGCGTAAAAGATACACCCACTTGGGTGGTCACTACCTCCAACCTGAGGAGGTAAAACAATCTGGCGCCAAAAGCCTGCTGCGGTTCTTAAATGACACGAGGCTTAGCGCAGAACTATAGTAGGTGGCGAACACAATAGATCAGCAATGGTCGCAGTGTAACAAGGCTCATAAAGACCTTAGAAAAGCCCCACTCAACAAATAATAAATAATAAGGGCGTGAGTAGCGCTGCGTAGCATTCCTGGCTATGTCGCGCATAAGGCGTTTGCCTCTTACGGGCATGTGGCGGAGCTTAACGGTGGACTGTTTTTGTCCTAAGTCTTCTGCGCTTACTTCACGGGAGATAGAACGACCATTTCGTCAAAACTTCCTGAGGGTCACCTCGTCGGGTTCGCCCGTTGTAGTTGTCAGCTCTAGTTATCTCCTCAGCGAGCTCGCGTTTCGATTTTTTTGAACCTTATTTTTGATAGCAGCACAATAAAACAATTAGAAATCTTTCGCTGCAATATCTATTAAGTATGAATCCTAAATTACTTTTGTTGGAATATATTTTTTTGTTGGAATATATGAAATTTAAAAATAAATCTTCTTCTGATATACGTATATTCTGTAAACCTATTAATTCTTCATTTGCGATGATGCTCAAATTCCTCTAAGATTACGCTGAAATTCCTCTAAGGTTAAGACAGAACGCAAGAGTGAGCTCTTGGATTCACCGACTCTACAGATTTTTAAAGTTTATTTTGTTGTTTTTCTTGCGCAGGGAGATACTTGATAGATCGAGTTTGACGTCCGACTTTAGACTTCGTAAAATTATTTAGTTTTTATAATACCGGCTATGTGCTTTTCGCCCGCGCGAGAGATTCGAAGATCGAGTCTTTCGCTGGGACTTTCGCAGTTTGTTTTTATTCTCTAACTCGAAATATTTATGACATATTTATTGTTGCTACTTTAGTTTTGCTAAAATTTTATGATGTCTTTGATATCTACAGCGTTGCATTGTGTCTAATACTGTTTTAAATTAAATTAAAAAAAACATTTTTAAAGAAAGTTTTAGACATGGAGATATTTGAAATTTTCCAACACATATTATTAAAATTTATCGCAAATCAACATTGCCCATGTTTCTCATTTTATATTGAATTCTATTTGTCCTTACACTACCAACACTTTGGAATATTACTGATCCCTGCCGTCCCCTTTAGAAAGTTTATATTAATAAATGAGGGTACCGGGAAAAGAGCGATGTGGGTCGATATTTTGTGTATGAGTACGATAAACTGTGTTTTTGGGCCACAGTATTTTAAGGCAAAATAATATGGGAAGTAACGATAAACAATCTTTACATTTAAAAGTCGCACGTTTGGAGGAAAAAATAGACACTTTCAGCTGTTGTGGGAAGTAAAGATGAACGTGTAATTGCATTTGGGGAAGAGGGACGTTTTCTCTGGTAACTTTGGCGAGTTTGAAGTTTTTTTTGGCTATAGAGAAGTGAAACGATTTGGTTAATTTGTTTCTTTTTTCAGCAAACCAAGACGCGGTGAATTTCATGAAAAACTTCCAGTTTGCTACAAAGATCTAGATGGTGATAACTAATACTTCGAGGGTTGCAGAGAGGAAATTTTCGAGGGTTACAAGCATGCCGCCGCGAGTTTCATTCCCATGGCTAGCCTTCTAAGGGTTAATAGTGTGTTCTAATATATAATTCCTTAATTATACATTTTATGCTATTACTATTATACTATTGCATTGTAGTATTCTATACTCTGACTGTATATTGTATACATACTACTATTTATTATATTGGGTAGTAAATTGCTCAATGCCATAGAAGGTTTTTGGAAACCCTTTTGCACCGGCGACATGCAGGTAACGCTAGACAGTGGACTGTTTTCGTCCCAAATCTTATACGCTCACCTCACAGGAGATAGAACGATCTAATATCTGTTAAAACTTCTTGAGGGGGCAGGTTCGCTCGTTGTAGTTGACAGCTCTAGCTGTGCATGTCATGTCTAGACTAGGTTGCGGGGAAAACCAGTAGGGTAGGGAGGGGGAATGGCATTCACCTTAGGAAAACATGGTGTATTTAAAAAAATATTTATTATAAATCAAAATTATGAAAAGTGACAAAGTCTTTAATTATCGAGTAATGAACAATTTACAATACAAAAGCATATATCTTTGACCTACTTTCAGTTGACGTACTAGTACTAGACTACTTCTTTTGACGTACTAGAAATAGAAAAACATTATTAAAAAAGCATGTTTGAGCGGTATTGCCCCTGACTGGGTAATGCCGCTCAGGGTACGGGGTAATGACGCTCAAACATGTTTTTTGGAATATAACAAGTAAGATTCATTTTAATTAAAGTTAAATGATATTAATGATATCAACCTTATACAATTAAAGTAGCCTACAATCACAAATTAGCATAAATTATCCTCATTTGTACGTAAGATCTTCGATGTCAAATCGACTTCAATCATTATAATATAATATAAAATAATAATTATTATTAGAGGTAAGACAAATTAGAAATAGAAATATTTCATTTTTGGACACATAAATCACAAATGTATCCCTCTGGTGAATCCCACCCTGAAAATATAACATGAGCCCACAGTCCGTGGACAGTGCAGCGATACCACAACTCGTTATTTTTTAAAATCTTCGCAAATAATACATTTGTTATAATTTTTCTCATCCACATTCATTTTGTCATCACTGCCATCGTCGCAAAGGTGCTCTTCATCCTCATTCTCTGAAGACATTTTTTCTAAAATTAATATCAGTACCTATTTTTAATATTTTTATTACATTGTGGCTATTATCATCTAATTTTTCATACACAATTCTATTTTTTAGCTTTTTCCTCTAAATATTTCGAGATATTAGTATTTTTTCATAAAAAGTTTTTGGAATCTTTAGTTTTTTGGCAATTTCTGATGGAAAAGAAAAGAAAAACATTTTTTCCTAATAAAACTTCTCAGTTCTCAATAAATTATTAGGCGCAATTTAAAATTTATTGCTTGATTACTTTGTTCCAAACCTTTAATCCCGTTTATCTCATAATAATGAAAACACTACCTTCATCATTCTTACTCTGTTGTCCTAAATGATTAAATGCCGAAAAAGAATTCAATTGAATTGGACTTTATAATGTTATCAAATGCCAAAAGTACGTCCCCAAAGTAAAATTTCATGAAAGGGATACCGGATTCGAGTGTAAACTTATTCTAGAAGAACCCTTATAAATGGATAGTTCATGTTTCACATATCTAATGTATCATATATACGAGTATATGTAACACGGCGACACAATTTGGCGAAGGTTTAGGAAGGACACTAATTAGCAGGGTCTTGAGTGGGACAGTATCAAATTTTGAGTTTCTGACGGTACGCGGAAAAGCACTTGTTAATTGATTAGTTAAAGGTACTAAAAGCGATGGAATCGATCTTTACAGGCTGTGAAGAGTCGTGTAATACATGTGGACTTTTGAAATCAATATTTTATACAATTAGTTGTTGAGCCAGCAACAAAAAGTGTATTGGAAAATACTGGAAAATATTGGAAAATACTGTCTGATACTTTCAGATCAGACAGTATTTTTGGAAATATAATGCCGGGGTATAGTCAGCAGGCCAGATTTCGAGACACCTAGCGCTGGAATACTAGGAAAAGTACATGTTTTATTAGTACCCTTAAATTGTTTTGGAAAAGCTGAAGATTCATCAGTAGACAGTAGTGGATTAAATAAAAAACTCGAAATAAATGGTCAAACTGCTTAATAATATAACGCGTGGAGTTAGCATGACTCCATACATGTCAAAAAATGAAAACGGCTAAAAGAATGATCATATATCGTTATACCGGCCTGTGGTCGCGGGTTAGCCCGTTCTTGTCGACACCCCTCTACAGTTGACCAATTTTTTCGGCCGACCCCACACACATGGGTCACCTAACTGCAACAGGGCACATACGCTCCCACGATATATCGTATATAGAGTTGTCAACTACAACGGGCGAACCCGTTACCTCAGGAAGTTTTAACGATTAGTCGTTCTCTCTCCCGTGAAGTGAAAGCAGAAGACTTGGACAAAAACAGTCCACCGTCAAGCTCCGCCACATGCCCGTAAGAGGCCTATCTAGGTGTGTTACCCAGCGGGCTTACACTCACGCCCTTACTTCCAATTGCGACCAGATTACTCCGGTATCTCGATTGGTTACGAGTTCGAGGTCGCTTGCGCGGTCCTCTCCCTTACGAAGCGGTGAAACGGTGTATACCGAATCTATCGCGGACCACAGCATCATTTGCCCGACTGTTCACCGAGGATCGGGTAGCCGATGGTCGTTTCAAGAGCAGTCGCCGTAAGGTCCGCAACCACCCCTGCTCTATAGGAAACAGTACTGCTTACAGACTGCCTTAACTGTTAGTCAGAGTGCACAGTCGATTGGATTACGCCTCATGGTGCGCAGACCGTCCAGGAGCGCCAGAAGGTTGATTCCTGGGGGAAACTAGCCCTAAGGCCAGAGTCTTGCCCGGGCTCGCACTTCATGCGTGGAGGCTGCCGGATGGGTGTTGACCCGTGAGTGTGACCAACCCTGAACATAATGTGTCTTCGTAGCCAACTCAGCAAGGGCCCATTAGCTCCCTAAACATATAACATATGTCATATAACATTTAACAATATCATGAATCCAAAGAGACTATTTATTTATGACCCCTTCTGCTACGACGGCAGTAATAATAGTTGAAGGCGCGGCGTAAGTCAGGGCCGGTCAAGTTATGGTTGTGTATTTCACGACTTCCTCCCTAAAGCAGTTTTTCAATGCGCAAAGTGGTAGGAGATAACTCTCCCGGACGAGGATATCTCGAGCGGTCGTCGCGTCGGTCTCCGAGCGCGGCGGACCCAGATAATATAGCCGCCTCCGTCGAGCAGCATTTACTCTGCGAACATTTTTACTGGCAGCCGGATATTTTCCGCAGGCGAAACTTTTGATCGGAAAAGCTTCGCGGAAAATTTGTTTCTGAAAGGGCGTCTCAAACTGAAATGTTTCTGAATCGAAGCGGCGTCTGCGTCATCGTCGACAATCTTGTGACTAGATCGAATTTCGCACCATAAACACAAAAGGTGAGGCAGAGAAACGGGCGATTTTGAATCAACAGTCAACATTTTTAAAGAACAATAAAACAAAGCACAGAAGAGCGGTGTCGACTACAGCTGACGAACCCGTCACCCCAGGCTGGTATAACGATATGTGATCATTCTTTCAGGATGAATGTACAAGACTTAGAGACAAGACATTCTATCGTCTAGGTCCGCCAACAAGCCCTTTAGCGGCTAACACCTTATGGCGAGGCACCAGGAACGGTACGCAGCAGGCAGCCTCGCCCCTAACTACCAGTTTTGGTAGGATATCTCCTACCAGAGTCAACCTTCAGGATATCTCCGTCCTCCCGACTGGTTACAGGTCCGAAGTCGCTTACGCGGCCTTTACCTGCTGTATTACACTGGTAATTCAGTTTGAATTTATCGCGAACCTGGTCGTCCTTTGCCCGTAGTACCTACTACACGGGATCGGGTGGGTCAAGGTCATTTCAAGCGTGGAATTACAGCTGGTCAACATCCACCCCCGCTGCTTAGAACACATTATATTTGCATAGTCTCCAGGCTCCTTCAGCAATTAGTCAGAGTGCACAACCGATTGGCGTCGCTGGACGGTGCGCAAAGTGTCCAGTAGCGCCGGGATGCAATCCCACCAGCTTGCGAGGCCTGAGACTTACCCGAGAGTCTTACCCGAGGTAGCCTTCCGCACGAAGGGGCTTCTGAATAGGAGCTGAATCGTGAGTTGAGCCGAATCGAGAACAAAATAGATCTTGTGGCCCAAGCTGCACGAAACCGTTCGCTTCCAAAACAAATGACAATTGTTTAAAACGTATGGGACACTGGGCCCACCTATCCAATAACCATAACGTATTTACCATTGGAAAAATTTAAATAATATTGATTGCTATTTGAATTAATTAAACTTATATTTTTTAATCAAAATTATCGGTGTAAAAACCAATGGCCAAAAATGTATGAGCGCTGGGCCCACCTCTTTAATAACAATAACGTATTTACAATCAGAAATACCTGTTTATCTAGAATATTTATGACTATTACAACTTACCTCAATTATGAGCCGTTTCGGAGTTTTGAAACTCAAAATCTTCTTAAATATGGCTAATTACGGAAACCCCAAGGACAAAACCGTATTTTAAATGTATTATTTTCAGGGAAGATCCATAAAATATTGTATATTATGATGTACGGTAACTGGGTACACAATGTTGTACAGCTCACCTTAGCATATTACATACGTCAACAAGTAAATATATTAAAAGGAATAAAAAGTTTGTTGTTACAAAAAGTGAACTACTGTATTTATAATTATTGTTACTACGGTTTTTTTATGAAATGTTTGTGGTTTATGTATATATATACATAGATACATATATATTTTCGGTATGTACTCAATCAGAATTTTCAATCAGATATTTATGTGATTTATTGACACTTAGACAACTATTTACTTAATATCTGGACCGTTAAGGTACCCTATGGCACTCGTGATGATATAAGATTCTAACAAAATTACACAATTCTAAATCGGTTTAAGCGTTTAGAAGTTATGGTGGAATAAAAAATCAGGTTTCATCTCTAACGGGTTACTGGTGAACTAGACAGTAGATTGCCTTGTCCCCAAGTCTTCTACGATCATTCCATGGCTGAAAGAACGATCTATATCGTTATACCAGCCTGGGGTGACAAGTTCTCCCGTTGTAGTCGACACCGCCCTACTGTTAATTACCTTATACAGATATAATGCGTAAAAAAATTCATCCGGCAAAAGTTACTGTGGAATCAACCATCTTTGCGATGTACAGCAAGAGCTTATCAGAGATCCGACAAATATTTCGATTTCAATATTACTTGGAGGTTAAAGTCTCCTATTTTATATGTTATGTTTGAGGTTGCTACTGTTCAGCCTACTCTTTAAATATATTGATGATATTACATTAATCCTTTCTCGTAACAGCTCGAAACTCGTGTTGTGGTTGGCTTGACAAACAGACAAACAGGTAGATGAATTTTGGATGTTTGTTTTTAAATTATTTACATGTTTGTTTATGATAAACACGTATGCACAGTGTAGTAAAGTTCTAAAAAATACTACCTATTTAACATAATTTAATAACTATTAGAGGAATAATGAGTGTATCGTCTCCTAACACAGTTTGTTAATATAATTCTTTATAGGCTTACATGAGAGTATTTCGTTCTTACACCCCAAAAATGACCCCTAAAAGAAAGTAAATGTAATCTAATTACCAAATTTTCATAACAAAATGGATACAGGGTTCATGCGATGACATCTCTGTATCTCCTCAGTATCTTAAAGTTTCTCATAAACTTTTGTGCTTTTATTTTGGTGAAACCGAAACGACCATATCCAACTGCTTCAATTTACCTCAAAGTTGCGGAATCGTATCGCAGCTCACTCGGATAAAGCTCCTATGGAGGAATATAGAAAGTGTTCGCCGAGTCGAGTTGTCGCGTGGGTTTCATTAGCACGTCAAGGAGCTACTTGGCGTCGCGACGTTCACCCCCTCTCCCCGCCCTCTCCCCAGGGGTATATGAGGGGAGGGTGGTGCTTCTCTCCCTAGCTCCCTGGCGAGCGTTCGAAACGGACATCCGCCCCCTCCCCCTAGCGCGGCGCCTGCACGCCCCAGACACAGACTAATAATACCCCAGTCTGCTCAATCTCATCTAGTTAGAGATCTTTGAGTGATCCAGTCAGCCAAAATAGTGGACCAACAATTTATATTGCCTAAAGTATAGTAGATGCTTCCGGGATGACGGGAAACATAGGCATCTACTTTGGCAGAAATTAAATCACCATTTTCAAATGAAATAAAAATCTTCTTTACATTATACCTCTATGACAGATATTTATATATTTATGAAATACTTATTACATAATTTTATTAACCCCTAAAGATAGTAACGTCCCGAATCGGGTACGATGTATTGTAGTCAATACTCAGTAATGTCTCAAAACGGGTACGAGCGCGGCGCGACAAACCGCGCAAAAATCACAGTGCAACCACCACCTGTTAGATATGTGTGAGAAAGACGGATACATTCTGTATTGTACGATTATTCAGTCGTCCTTCTCGCAGTCTAGAATCCCTAATATAATTGGTTGTATTCTGGGGGCACTTAATCGAGTGCTGCCATTACTTGGATCTGTGCTTCTCTTCGGATATTATGTAGCTACTCTTCGGTATGTATGAAAATAAATATGAAAATATGTATGAAAATAAATAAAACAAACTAATAGATTTGGTAAAACATATATTAACGTATACAAATTTGTTTACAATTTCTAGATAGGGTTTCGTATTTTGAGATAAAACGTCGATATTGCTGAATAAGTGAGTTTTTTTCAGTTCTCCAACTTTCTAATAATTATTCATAATTATCTAATTGTTTTACAAAATGAGATTTTAATGTTTTATATTTCAAATTTCAGTCCGATCATTCTACAATTCTTCTTTTCATGATCCATCAAGTAGTTTCTTTCTTATGATCGTTTTTCTAAAGTGCTATATTTTTGACCTTCAACTCTCAGAAATGACAGGTGACTGCCAAGATTTACACTCGCCGCTTGAGTAATAAAATCACATATTATTTTACACAACCCTGCTCATTTCGAGCAATTCGTGCGAAAGCGGCTAGATTAGTGGACGCTTAGTAGACACGACCGACAGCCTGATCGATGAAATAGGTTCTGCTCTGCTATAACACATCCAACCGCCACACCCAACTACAACACATCCAACTACTCGATTTTTACCGCTTGGCGTTGATATTAACATTTCTCGCTATTTGTTTCTGTACTGTAGTATTATCAGAAATCGATGGACCCAGCCACTAACATTATAGACGTAGTGACCATGGCACACTGATGTAAAAATTGGACTTAATGAAAAACATCAAATGACTGGGAAACAGACAGAAATTGCCGTATTAACAATGGTATTAGGGGAGAGGAGAGTATTACCGTACAGCCGTCAATACAGTACAGAGCTATTCGATAGTAAAATAAAATACAAACGGAGCTGCCATGGAATTCACCGACCGTAGTCGGGCCCATCATATACTATTATTTCACTTCTGTGGGGCGAACGGTATATTCCGGACGAATGACCGTCTGTGGTAGGTTTAGGACAGCTGCCTTGCCACATGTGAGCGTGCAACTTACCATCCATTCACTCCCCCTTCGAAGCCATAGAATTTGAGATGCAGAAATCGTGGTTTTAGATATTTTTTCTACATTGGTGTTGATTATTTTCTTGTTGATATGATGTAAAAAGTGTCCGTTTTTGTCTGTCATATGCTAACATTGTATTTAATACCGTCTCTGTCTATTGAGCCTGTCAGTTTTGTACCCTTATCGTGAAAGCATCAGTTCCGTTTTGCCGTTCGCTGTTGCCAAAAAAATCTACGCTTATTATTTAAAAATTTATCTTATTGTAACTAGTCATTGTTAAAGAAGCTTTAATTACAAATTAAAGTACAAAATAATATTTAATACTGATTCAAACATATATTTAAATAATTACTCTATCCACGTAGGTATCACTCGCACTACGTACGTATACTTTATATATTTTTTAATTACGTTTAAAAGTATATTTACATTATTAAAAATCGAGTTAGCCCTTAGTAGTAGCTAGTGATGGGTTGAGACGAGAAGATATTTAGACAAGTGTCGTTCTGTCTAAGATGCCAAATATATATTGATTACATGGCATACAATAATTATTTAAATATATCGGTTGTTATATAACGTCATTACCACAGTATACCAGACAGTAGCTTCTGTTAGAACAAAATTGAAATCGAAGCATGTGACGTCAGGAATCTTAAGGGCTACCACAAATCGTAATATGATTACTCGTCTACTCTTGAAGCTTTACGCCGGCCACATTTACGGTGCCCGGCGACACAGATGCTATTATGCTACCGATTTGTTCTGAGAATACCATATGTCGTCGACTTGTAAATCTGCACAAAAAAAGTAATAAACACACCCGACGTAAGAGCGGCCACAAACTGCGCCCACAGCGCGTCACAGCCCACAGCGCCTTAACTATGGGGTTAAGGACGCGACATGACTTACCCCTCGCCTCAATTTCGTCGCACCCTCTTCCCGCATTGCCTTGTAGCTCTTGAGTGAACTTACTGGGTGTTATTATACTGTGTCATTACCAAGATTTTAGAACTGGTACTTTCCGTGAAACTGAGGCACAAGTTTATGTGTATGGCAGTACCCTCCTTTTCCCTAATTAAGTAAGCAAATATCGTATATTCCGTGCCAAAATATCGAGATTTAGTTCAAGTAATACTATTTAATAGAGTATTTGATTAATAAGAGTATTTGATTGATAATCAATAAAACTTGAAATCTACATAAAAATTTCATTATTAGACACACTTTTTTGAAAAATCTGAAATTCACAATTTGCACAAGATTTTTCTTTATCATTGAAATGCAAAAAAAAACTGAAAATTTCGGAAGAAACTTTTTTAGCTGCCGATGCTTGTGAAAGCTTTCTACTTACTTATTATACTTTCATCATAATAAGTAAGTAGAAAGCTTTCTGGCATTACATACTAGTAAGCTAAGTAAGTAGAAAATCATTCTGGCATTACATAATAGTATACATATAATAGATAACACATTAAATTACATTAAATATAGCACATTTAGCAATATTGTCTTTACACAATGATATATGCAACAGAAATAAAGATAACAACGGCAACGAAATAGAAAAGAAGATAGGATGGGGTAGGGTAAAGATCTAGGATTGTTAAGAGGGATAATGTTTCCTTAATGACTCCTTAAAGGAGAATAACGACGAAACAGTTCTAACCCAAGAAGGTAGCTGGTTCCATAATCGGACTGCATGTAAATTAATACAAATTAGAAGATGACTGATAAATAAAGGAAAAATAGAATTGTTAGGGTATTATCCTGATTAGGTTTAGAGTGAAAGATTGTGACCCGATAAGAGAATAAATGTTTAATGTTTTGTATAATTTTATTTTGTCGGCCATTAAAGTTACCACGGCGTTAACATGGTAAGTTTGAGTTTGTGGTCGTCACTCCGAATTGGCCTAACTTTTAGGGGCCGGTCGTTCGGGTCGCTCGAAGCAAACAGCCCGTAGCCCGTAGCGCGTTGTCCGAAAGTCGGTATCTTAATATAACATAATACGGTCCCTCGAGCGGGAACTACAGTAATATATGTAACAAACGGAAGTAGACCCAATAAAACCATAATCTCTAATTTCACTTCATGAAGTTTGCAGCCGGAGAAAGAGCAAACTTAAAGCGAATAAAAGAGCAGATGCGGAAAATTTTCTTTTTGCAGAGGAATTATATTTATTATTTATATTACTGTCATCCTGGAAGTGGGTGAATCAGTACGAGCAAAAAAGCAACTTTGATTTAAAAAAATAGTAAAAACCCAAAAATGTCTGTATCTATGTATACATACATGCATGCATGTATGTATGTATGTATATATGTATGTATGTATGTATGTATTTATGTATGTATGTATGTATGTATGTATTTATGTATGTATGTATGTATGTATGTATGTATGTATGTATGTATTTATGTATGTATGTATGTATGTATGTATGTATGTATGTATGTATGTATGTATGTATCTATGTATGAATGCATGCATGCATGCATGCATGTATGAATGTATGTATGTATGTATGTATGTATGTATGTATGTATGTATGTATGTATGTATGTATGTACTCGTATGTATGTATGTATGTATGTATGTATGTATATATGTATGTATGTATGTATGTTTGTAATGTACGTTTTTTTTTAATTTTTTTTTTATAGTAAGATTTTAAAAAGCTTCAAAAGCCTGGCCTGTATGTGTGTGCATTTGTGTATTGGCACAGTGTGGGACTCACTAGTACGTGCATAACCACTAAAAACACTCCTTACTCTTCTCTTGCCTGGATCCCCCCGGGACCACAGTGAAGCGACTACTTTGGGGGGGGGGGGGGGGCTGTGCTTATGCACTTTTAATTTTCTCAGGGCTAGTTGACGTTACTAGCACGCTGATCGTTTCTCCACCTCTGTTGCAGTTCGGTCATTATTTGCATGACGACCCTACTGACAGCATTCCATGTGCCTTCGTCTCGACACATCTCTTCGACGACGTTTTCCACGCTCATGGCCGGCATCTCGCTTCGCACTGCTTCAAATCCTGGACAGTGAAAAACCACATGCTCCTGTGTCTCCTCCACATTTCCACACTTCGGACAGAGCGGTGATGCCGCGTGCCCAAGCCGATGCAGATACTTCCTGAAACAGCCGTGCCCAGACAGGAACTGTGTCAGATGGAAATTTACTTCCCCGTGCTTTCTGTTCACCCAGGTCGAGAGAACCGGAATTAACCGGTACGTCCATCTACCATTCTCCGCGATATTCCACTCCTGCTGCCACTTGACCATCGACTGCGCTCTTACGGTCTTCCGTATTCCTCTGGTTCCCTTTCGCTCGTAGCACTCGCTGTCCTCTACCAGGGTGATGCCGATAGGAATCATTCCGGCGATGACACAGACCGCCTCTGTCGAAATGGTCCTGTACGCACTCACGACTCGCATGGCCATGAGCCGGAACGTACTGTTCAGTTTCCGTCGATTCCGCTTGGTTTGCAGCGCAGTCACCCAGGCTGGACCTCCGTACCTCAGTATCGACAAGGATACACTAGCCAGAAGTCGCCTCTTGCTACAGCTAGGGCCAAAGTTGTTCGGCATGATTCTAGCTATTGCATTAATTGCCTTCGCCGCCTTCTCACAGGCATAGTCGACGTGGCTGTTGAAGTTCAGCCGGTCATCGATCATCACTCCCAGATACTTTACCACTCGCTTCGAAGCTATGGTATGCTCTCCAACGGTGATTTCCGCCTGCTGCACCGCCTTGCAGTTGCTGACCAGCAATACCTCCGTTTTGTGGTGGGCTATCTGCAGCTTCGCTCCCTGCATCCAATTTTCGATCATTCCGACCGCCTCGGTTGCCAGCATTTCCACCTCTACCAGCGACTCGCCAGTAACCGACAGGACAACGTCATCCGCGAACCCGATGATCTCGACTCCTTTCGGCAACTTCAGGGTCAACACTCCGTTGTACATCGCGTTCCAGAGCGTTGGACCAAGGATGGAGCCTTGTGGGACTCCCGCCGTGATCGTTATCGACTTCTGTCCCATGTCCGTTTCGTAGACCAGAACTCGGTTCTGGAAGTAACTCCTCAGAATTCTGCACAAGTAGTCAGGGACCCTCATTTTATGCAGGGCTCCGACGATGGCGTCCCAGCTAGCGCTATTGAAAGCGTTCTTGACGTCTATTGTTATTGCCGCGCAATACCGATTTCCTCTCCGCTTTTGTTTAGAGGCCTTCTCGGCATTCTCGACGACTCTCCGAATTGCATCCGCTGTCGATCTACCTTTACGAAATCCGAACTGATTCCACGACAGTCCATGCTCGCTTTCCGTATACTTCGTCAGCCTGTTTAGGATGATCCTCTCCAAGAGTTTTCCGAGTGTATCCAGCAGGCAAATAGGCCTATACGAAGCTGGATCTGCCAACGGCTTTCCTGGCTTAGGCAGCAGCACAAGCTTCTGTATCTTCCATTTGTCGGGGAACTGACCTTCATCCAAGCATTTCTGCAGCACTATCTTGAAAATGTCCGGAAACACCTGTATTGCCGTTTTCAACGCCACGTTGGGGATTCCATCTGGACCGGGAGCTTTCTTCGTCTTCAACCCTTTCGCCACCGCTACGAGTTCCTCGTTGGAGACCTGCGTGCCTACGGCGTTGACTGCTTCTTCTTCACCGTACGGTGTAGGTGGCCAAGTCGTTGGATCGTGCTCCGGAAATAGCCTCTCCACTATGACCTTCAGCTTGTCTACGCACGATTCAACGGGCGTCATTGGGCCTTTAATCTTAGCCATCACTACTCTATATGCGTCACCCCAGGGGTTAGCATCAGCGTCTCGGCAGAGCTCCTTGTAGCAGTTAGACTTGCTCAACTTTATCTCCCGTTTTAATGCAGCCTTGGCTGCTCGGTACACTACCCTACGTTCCTCTCTGTCTGCATCAGATCTGGCTCTCTGAGCGCGTCTTCTGGCTCCGAGACAACTAGCACGAAGGGTGCTGATTTCCTCGTTCCACCAGTAGGCTGGGCGCCGTCTGTTATTTTGCTCCAGTTTCCTCGGCATGGCTGTGTCACATGCCCTCACCAATGTTGCTGTCAACTCGTCCGCGTTCAGTTCCGAGGGGCTGCTGTCTACACGGAGTGATTCAATAAAGAGATCCTTGTCAAAATCCTTCGTCTTCCACTTCCGCTCGCAATTTCTAGTTGTCCGCACTGCCTTAGGAATCCGATGGCCGATGCCATACCGGATCGCTTGGTGGTCGCTATGGGTGTGCTCCTCACTCACTCTCCAGTTCATATTTTCCATCAGCAGCGGACTGCAGAAGGTGACGTCGATTATGGATTCACGCCCGTCTTTGCGAAAAGTACTAGCAGTACCTTCGTTGGCCAGCCTAACTTCCAACTTTGCCAGAGCTTCCAGTAGACTGTACCCTCTTGCGTTGGTCCGTCTGCTTCCCCATTCCACTGCCCAAGCGTTGAAATCTCCTCCGATGACTACTGGTCTTCGTCCGATGAGCTCTTCCGTGATAAAATCCAGCATCTGGTGGAATTGATCCAGTGTCCATCTCGGAGGTGCGTAGCAACTACATACAAAGATACCGTTGATTTTGGCGATCACGAAACCTTCGTATGAGCTAGCCACCACTTCTTGGATGGGGAATCTGCCCATGACTTGTATGGCAGCCATCCCTGTTTTATCTGCCAACCAATTACCGTTATCAGAAGGAACTCGATACGGCTCTGCAATGATTGCAACGTCGCACATTGTTTCCGTTGTTGACTGCCACAACAGTTGCTGTGCGGTGTTGCAATGATTGAGATTTATCTGAGTTACCTCTATTACCGCTGGCCGTCCGTCGCCTTTTTATATGCCGGGCATTTAAAGCCTCCCGTGAAATGGTCGTTGCCGTCCTCTTTTATGCAAAGCAGACACCTCAGTTGCTTCGTGCAGTCTCTTGCAATGTGTCCCTTCTCGCCGCATTTCCTACACAGATCAGATCTATCCGGGCCTTGGCCAAAGCCCATGAACTTAAAGCATCGCTCCATTTGCTTTGTGACCCGAGGTGCGGCTCTAAGCGAACACACTGACCACCCAACTTTAACTTTTACCGTCTCCAACAGCTTGTTAGCTGCAGTTATTGAAAGTCGTATCGCCGCCGTCTGTGTGCAACCGTACGCCTTCCTGATCCGGATTGACATGGGTACATCAACCAGGTTGCATTGCACTGTTAGCGCATGCCTCAGCTCGTCTTCTGTGGTGATCTCGTCCAGATCCCTGCACTCGATCACCGTCTCCTGTGATAGAGCTCTTACCTTCGCCTCCTCGCAAATATAGTATACATATAATAGATAACACATTAAATTAATTAAATATAGCACATTTAGCAATATTGTCTTTACACAATGATATATGCAACAGAAATAAAGATAACAACGGCAACGAAATAGAAAAGAAGATAGGATGGGGTAGGGTAAAGATCTAGGATTGTTAAGAGGGATAATGTTTCCTTAATTACTCCTTAAAGGAGAATAACGACGAAACAGTTCTAACCCAATAAGGTAGCTGGTTCCATAATCGGACTGCATGTAAATTAATACAAATTAGAAGATGACTGATAAATAAAGGAAAAATAGAATTGTTAGGGTATTATCCTGATTAGGTTTGAGTGAAAGATTGTGACCCGATAAGAGAATAAATGTTTAATGTTTATTATAATTTTATTTTGTCGGCCATTAAAGTTACCACGGCATTAACATGGTAAGTTTGAGTTTGTGGTCGTCACTCCGAATTGGCCTAACTTTTAGGGGCCGGTCGTTCGGGTCGCTCGAAGCAAACAGCCCGTAGCCCGTAGCGCGTTGTCCGAAAGTCGGTATCTTAATATAACATAATACGGTCCCTCGAGCGGGAACTACAGTAATATATGTAACAAACGGAAGTAGACCCAATAAAACCATAATCTCTAATTTCACTTCATGAAGTTTGCAGCCGGAGAAAGAGCAAACTTAAAGCGAATAAGAGAGCAGATGCGGAAAATTTTCATTTTGCAGAGGAATTATATTTATTATTTATATTACTGTCATCCTTGAAGTGGGTGAATCAGTACGAGCAAAAAAGCAACTTTGATTTAAAAAAATAGTAAAAACCCAAAAATGTCTGTATCTATGTATACATATATGCATGCATGTATGTATGTATGTATGTATGTATGTATGTATGTATGTATGTATTTATGTATGTATGTATGTATGTATGTATTTATGTATGTATGTATGTATGTATGTATGTATGTATGTATTTATGTATGTATGTATGTATGTATGTATGTATGTATCTATGTATGAATGCATGCATGCATGCATGCATGTATGAATGTATGTATGTATGTATGTATGTATGTATGTATGTATGTACTCGTATGTATGTATGTATGTATGTATATATGTATGTATGTATGTATGTTTGTAATGTACGTGTGTATGTATGTATGTATGTATGTATCTATGTATGAATGCATGCACGCATGCATGCATGTATGTATGTATGTATGTATATACGAGTATATGTATGTATGTATAAAAGCGACGGTGAACTTGGATGTCGCTGTTGCGCTGGGGTGACATGATAAAAACTATAATTATTGTATTAAAGAGTGATTTTATTTTTCAGCAATCTTTTAGCTAATCCATTTTAGCAATAATAATAAATTTCAGCAATTTTTTCGCTAATCCATATTCTTTAAAAAGTAAGACGTTGACCATCTGTGTCAATAAAATTAAGTTAGGATCAACCAAAACCAGAAGAGTCCGATGCGGTTTCACCCGGATTGACGATTGGACATGTCTTGGACGTGAAACCATTGAACACTGCAAAGTTTGCGTCGTTCTTGTTGAATAGCACAAAGGCAAGATTGGGAAGGCAAGGGTAGGTGTAGACATTGTTAATATCCCTTAGATTTAGTAACCTGGACTTGCAAGGAAATATTTATATTCCCGATAACGTAAGGTAAACTACTGTCGGCCGCGAGCCCAGAAGGGTCCGATGCGGTTTCACCCGGATTGACGACTGGACATGACTTGGACGTGAAACCATTAGTCACTGCAAAGTTTGCCTCGTTCTTGTTGAATATCACAAAGGCAATATTGGGAAGGCAAGGGTAGGTGTAGACATTGTTAATATCCCTTAGATTCAGTAATCTGGTCTTGCAAGGAAATAATAATAATAATAATAAAACGCTTTATTCTTACGAAAGGGAGAGCTTATTGCCTGCAGGCAATATTTTAGAGCTAACCTATACTATTGTACGAACATTATTTGCCAGTAGATGCTACGTAACTTAACCTATATAAAGAGTATGACAAATACGAAAGGATAGAAAAATATATATTTAAGTCTTTGTGGGCACAGGATGTGCCACACCAAAATAATTTAACACCTATAAGGACGCTTAGCTTTAAAAAAAGGAGAAAGGAAAAGGAAATGGAATTTATGTGAAAAATTTCATGATGTACTCTGAGTCTGTTTTTAAAACTTGTTATGCTTGTTGCGGTTCTCATATTTTCGGCAAAGCATTCCAAAGACGGGCTCCATGATCAGTGAAAGAGAATAAAAAGCTCAGTGCTGTGACTAGGGATAGAGTACAGCAGGTTATCTTTTGATCTCAGAGGGCGTCCATGAGCCGATAGTGCAGTAAATCTGCCGGTAAGATAATTGGGAGCGACGCCGACCAAGATCTTGAACAGCATACAAAAAACTCTCATGTCTCTTTTCTCCCGGGTCGATAGCTAGTGAAGCTTCTCTCTGTACTCCGTTATGTGGTAAAATTTTCTGAGGTCATAGATATAACGAATGCAGACATTTTGGAGACGCTCAACTTTGGTTTTAACTCCTCTGTGAGGTCGGGAAATGCGACATCTCCATAATCCAGAAGAGGGAGGAGAGCAGACTGACATTTTGACTCCGGGAGGATATTTTTCAGCCGATTCAGCGAATGAAATCGGCCGAAGAGTTTGCGACGCATTTCTCGAATATGTGGCCGCCATGAGAGATTGTCGTATATGGAATCAAATAACTGCAGTTGAACTTCAAGAAAGGTAAATTCCGGGCTACTTCTGGTCCTAAATGGTGGCTGACATTCAATTTTGTTTTTGAGAACAGGACGTAAATTCATGCCAACAGCCCCACATCCCCCAGCCGATTCTGTCACTTCGTATGTGTTCTAACAGCGACACAAGCCGTCGGATAAGGAAATAATTAAATCGGCTGTGTTCAAAGTATCATTAGAATTCTCTATCCTATCCTTAGAATGCTCGAGAGGTTCTGCTGTATACGAATTATTGAAAGCAATCAATGCTATAATAATATTATAGCTACTAGACTGATTTCAAGTTGGTCAGATAATTGTACATCCGCTCCTTGTCTCTTACCAATATATACATCGGCGATCAGGCGTATTCGCTAATGCTGTTAATTTCGGAGGCGGCACGACCTTTACGATTAATTATAGCTTCGTAGGCGTAGACAATCAAGCTTCTTGTTAGGCAATAAGCAGTCTCGCTAGGCGTTGTGTCGGTCGCTCAGCCCGGGGCGGCGAAATTATGCAAGCATTTCTGCTGCCTCCCCCGATGGCTTTTAATGTAATTGGCTTTGGTATGCTGACTGTATATTATTTAGGTGCTCTGTATATATATATATATATATATATATATATATATATATATATATATATATATATATATATATATATATATATATATATATATATATATATATATATACTTGTATTATTATACGCAGTCAAAATTAGACTGCTGCCGGAAATTTTGCGCTATAATAATTTGGAATAAAACTGGATAGCCTCGTAGTATCCTCATCGTTAGGGAGCCAGCGACAAAAAAGAGCAAGAGTTTTGGAAAAGGTGATACTTTCAGATCAAACAGTAGTTTGGCCATAGAAAACATTCATCAATAGACCGTGTATGCAATACAGAGATCGAAATATTTGGTCACACTGCTTCATAATCGAACGCGTAGCGTCAGTATCTCCATACATGTCACGCATCGCTCTATGACGCATCGGTCTACTACTGCGCAATATAATGGTCACAAAGGCGCAATTTAATGGTGCGGTTTGTAAAAATACGGTTGTTTCGTGACGGTTGAATAGACTTTTTTTAAAAACCAGAAATAGGAAAATATTCTTTCTTTTTGGTTGGTTTGATGTAGAATCACCTTCTGAGAAAATAACCGGCCGCCTTCAATATACACTGTATATGGAGGAAAGTCGCCCGACTACTAATATAACCCCAATATTGACTAAAGCTTCCTTAAAGTCGGAGAATCAACATGACTTGGTATTGTAGCACTTTTTACATTTAATTTTCCATATTTTTCTGCTAAATATTGCATTAGGTTTCGGTAGAAAGTAAACAAATATAAGTGAACATTATTTGAGCTCTCTTTTAATTTTACTATGTCCAGATGAACAAATACTAATTTGATTATCAGTCTCAAAGTTTTTAAATAGCCTAATGTAAAACTTCTGACGGGAACGATCTTAACATTACTCATTTAAAATATGTTCACGTTATTTTCACTATACTAAAGAAAACATCACAATAATCGCACAGTTGCCTTTCAAAATATACCCATGTAGCAATAATTTTATTTCCGCTGAAAAAAGTTGCATAATTGTATCATGCTGCTGTGGTATTTTCTCTAATATCGTGAGTTATCGATCAGAGGTGCAACATTGGGACTTTTGATGGTTTCCTAATCGAGTACATGCGGTAGATAAATGTAAATGCTACAGATGTGTACTGGCTGGCATCTATGAGTGACGGTTGTTGGATGTCTCGTGATGTTTCCCTTCAACTAACCGCTTGGACGTAAAACATTACATTTCTAATTGTTTTGGTAGATTTCTACTGTTACAGTTATCTCGGGTCTGCCCTACTTGTATGAAATTGTAACAACCTCTTATACAAAATGAACAGGCATAATGTTACTTTAATAATATTTTCCGTCCCGTAAAATAGCATCACTCTTCAGGAAAAGGAAATGAAAACTCTGACTCGATCAATACTCGCATCACATATTTTATGCATTACTGAACATCGTATTTTCCTGCCATTCGTCGATGTGTATTCCGCCATGCTATTTATTCCGTCTCCGTATATCGATTCCAGTGAGATACGACATATTACGATATGCAAGAAAGCTCGTATGTATATTACCTTCTCATACATCAGACTGATCACAATCTTTAAATCTGGGCTATAAGACTCCCGATGAGGCGCGAACGGCCGTCCCTGACCTGGTTTTGCGTATACAATGGGGGAGGTGTTAATGCGGCTATGTGAACCACAAATCCCCCGCTTCCATTTGATTCACATCTATGATAACAGAAACGCAAAGAAATGGTTTCTTTTGTCTTACTGAAATTTGACATGAAACTACACTGATGAAAATATAACCATGTAATACATGAAAATACGCATGTTTCAACAAGGATTTATGTACATAACGCGTACTATGGTCCATACCTATGAAATAACATGACGCGCAACGGCGTTGGCTTGACGGTAGTTATCGTCTCGTAAAGTTAAAACATATTGTTATTTCATTACCTCGCGTCTTTGGGATCTCGCTCCTATCATGACAGCATGTAAATTATACGTACGGTTATAGTCGATCACATGAATCATGTTGAAACTACAGTATACGGTTATTTCCGTATTAGTCGATTTATCAAAATGTTGATGCATATCATCGAGTAATGGAGATTCAACAAAAATCTTTGTAGTTTAACCAAATTACGATTGTAACACCTCTTTTCTGTATAAAACCGTAATATCAAAATGGTAATGTAAGAAGCAGTCCGATCTGTCGATTGAATGCAATAACAAGACAAATAGAGTTGTCAACTACAACGGGCTACACTTCAGGAAGTTTTAACGATTAGTCGTTCTATCTCCCGTTAAGTGAACGCAGAACGCATTAACCGCGATATAACTAGGTGTGTTATCCAGCGGGCTTACAGTCACGCCCTTACTTCCAATTTCGACCAGATTACTCCGGTCTCACGAGTGGTTACGAGTTAGAGGTCGCTTGCGCGGCCCATTGCACTTGCACATTATTTGCCAGTAGATGCTACGTAACTTAACCTATATAAAGAGTATGACAAATACGAAAGGATAGAAAAATATATATTTAAGTCTTTGTGGGCACAGGATGTGCCACACCAAAATAATTTAACACCTATAAGGACGCTTAGCTTTAAAAAAAGGAGAAAGGAAAAGGAAATGGAATTTATGTGAAAAATTTCATGATGTACTCTGAGTCTGTTTTTAAAACTTGTTATGCTTGTTGCGGTTCTCATATTTTCGGCAAAGCATTCCAAAGACGGGCTCCATGATCAGTGAAAGAGAATAAAAAGCTCAGTGCTGTGACTAGGGATAGAGTACAGCAGGTTATCTTTTGATCTCAGAGGGCGTCCATGAGCCGATAGTGCAGTAAATCTGCCGGTAAGATAATTGGGAGCGACGCCGACCAAGATCTTGAACAGCATACAAAAAACTCTCATGTCTCTTTTCTCCCGGGTCGATAGCTAGTGAAGCTTCTCTCTGTACTCCGTTATGTGGTAAAATTTTCTGAGGTCATAGATATAACGAATGCAGACATTTTGGAGACGCTCAACTTTGGTTTTAACTCCTCTGTGAGGTCGGGAAATGCGACATCTCCATAATCCAGAAGAGGGAGGAGAGCAGACTGACATTTTGACTCCGGGAGGATATTTTTCAGCCGATTCAGCGAATGAAATCGGCCGAAGAGTTTGCGACGCATTTCTCGAATATGTGGCCGCCATGAGAGATTGTCGTATATGGAATCAAATAACTGCAGTTGAACTTCAAGAAAGGTAAATTCCGGGCTACTTCTGGTCCTAAATGGTGGCTGACATTCAATTTTGTTTTTGAGAACAGGACGTAAATTCATGCCAACAGCCCCACATCCCCCAGCCGATTCTGTCACTTCGTATGTGTTCTAACAGCGACACAAGCCGTCGGATAAGGAAATAATTAAATCGGCTGTGTTCAAAGTATCATTAGAATTCTCTATCCTATCCTTAGAATGCTCGAGAGGTTCTGCTGTATACGAATTATTGAAAGCAATCAATGCTATAATAATATTATAGCTACTAGACTGATTTCAAGTTGGTCAGATAATTGTACATCCGCTCCTTGTCTCTTACCAATATATACATCGGCGATCAGGCGTATTCGCTAATGCTGTTAATTTCGGAGGCGGCACGACCTTTACGATTAATTATAGCTTCGTAGGCGTAGACAATCAAGCTTCTTGTTAGGCAATAAGCAGTCTCGCTAGGCGTTGTGTCGGTCGCTCAGCCCGGGGCGGCGAAATTATGCAAGCATTTCTGCTGCCTCCCCCGATGGCTTTTAATGTAATTGGCTTTGGTATGCTGACTGTATATTATTTAGGTGCTCTGTATATATATATATATATATATATATATATATATATATATATATATATATATATATATATATATATATATATATATATATACTTGTATTATTATACGCAGTCAAAATTAGACTGCTGCCGGAAATTTTGCGCTATAATAATTTGGAATAAAACTGGATAGCCTCGTAGTATCCTCATCGTTAGGGAGCCAGCGACAAAAAAGAGCAAGAGTTTTGGAAAAGGTGATACTTTCAGATCAAACAGTAGTTTGGCCATAGAAAACATTCATCAATAGACCGTGTATGCAATACAGAGATCGAAATATTTGGTCACACTGCTTCATAATCGAACGCGTAGCGTCAGTATCTCCATACATGTCACGCATCGCTCTATGACGCATCGGTCTACTACTGCGCAATATAATGGTCACAAAGGCGCAATTTAATGGTGCGGTTTGTAAAAATACGGTTGTTTCGTGACGGTTGAATAGACTTTTTTTAAAAACCAGAAATAGGAAAATATTCTTTCTTTTTGGTTGGTTTGATGTAGAATCACCTTCTGAGAAAATAACCGGCCGCCTTCAATATACACTGTATATGGAGGAAAGTCGCCCGACTACTAATATAACCCCAATATTGACTAAAGCTTCCTTAAAGTCGGAGAATCAACATGACTTGGTATTGTAGCACTTTTTACATTTAATTTTCCATATTTTTCTGCTAAATATTGCATTAGGTTTCGGTAGAAAGTAAACAAATATAAGTGAACATTATTTGAGCTCTCTTTTAATTTTACTATGTCCAGATGAACAAATACTAATTTGATTATCAGTCTCAAAGTTTTTAAATAGCCTAATGTAAAACTTCTGACGGGAACGATCTTAACATTACTCATTTAAAATATGTTCACGTTATTTTCACTATACTAAAGAAAACATCACAATAATCGCACAGTTGCCTTTCAAAATATACCCATGTAGCAATAATTTTATTTCCGCTGAAAAAAGTTGCATAATTGTATCATGCTGCTGTGGTATTTTCTCTAATATCGTGAGTTATCGATCAGAGGTGCAACATTGGGACTTTTGATGGTTTCCTAATCGAGTACATGCGGTAGATAAATGTAAATGCTACAGATGTGTACTGGCTGGCATCTATGAGTGACGGTTGTTGGATGTCTCGTGATGTTTCCCTTCAACTAACCGCTTGGACGTAAAACATTACATTTCTAATTGTTTTGGTAGATTTCTACTGTTACAGTTATCTCGGGTCTGCCCTACTTGTATGAAATTGTAACAACCTCTTATACAAAATGAACAGGCATAATGTTACTTTAATAATATTTTCCGTCCCGTAAAATAGCATCACTCTTCAGGAAAAGGAAATGAAAACTCTGACTCGATCAATACTCGCATCACATATTTTATGCATTACTGAACATCGTATTTTCCTGCCATTCGTCGATGTGTATTCCGCCATGCTATTTATTCCGTCTCCGTATATCGATTCCAGTGAGATACGACATATTACGATATGCAAGAAAGCTCGTATGTATATTACCTTCTCATACATCAGACTGATCACAATCTTTAAATCTGGGCTATAAGACTCCCGATGAGGCGCGAACGGCCGTCCCTGACCTGGTTTTGCGTATACAATGGGGGAGGTGTTAATGCGGCTATGTGAACCACAAATCCCCCGCTTCCATTTGATTCACATCTATGATAACAGAAACGCAAAGAAATGGTTTCTTTTGTCTTACTGAAATTTGACATGAAACTACACTGATGAAAATATAACCATGTAATACATGAAAATACGCATGTTTCAACAAGGATTTATGTACATAACGCGTACTATGGTCCATACCTATGAAATAACATGACGCGCAACGGCGTTGGCTTGACGGTAGTTATCGTCTCGTAAAGTTAAAACATATTGTTATTTCATTACCTCGCGTCTTTGGGATCTCGCTCCTATCATGACAGCATGTAAATTATACGTACGGTTATAGTCGATCACATGAATCATGTTGAAACTACAGTATACGGTTATTTCCGTATTAGTCGATTTATCAAAATGTTGATGCATATCATCGAGTAATGGAGATTCAACAAAAATCTTTGTAGTTTAACCAAATTACGATTGTAACACCTCTTTTCTGTATAAAACCGTAATATCAAAATGGTAATGTAAGAAGCAGTCCGATCTGTCGATTGAATGCAATAACAAGACAAATAGAGTTGTCAACTACAACGGGCTACACTTCAGGAAGTTTTAACGATTAGTCGTTCTATCTCCCGTTAAGTGAACGCAGAACGCATTAACCGCGATATAACTAGGTGTGTTATCCAGCGGGCTTACAGTCACGCCCTTACTTCCAATTTCGACCAGATTACTCCGGTCTCACGAGTGGTTACGAGTTAGAGGTCGCTTGCGCGGTCCTCTCCATTACGAAGCGGTGAAACGGTGTATACCGAATCGGTGTATACACGGCATCATTTGCCCGGCTGTTCATTTAGGATAGGGTAGCCGATGGTCGTCTCAAGAGCAGTCGTCGTAAGGTCCGCAACCAACCCCGTTCTATAGGAAACAGTATTGCTTCCAGACTCCACCGACTTTTAGTCAGAGTGCACACGGTGCGCCTTACGCCGCACGGTGCGCAGACCGTCCAGGAGCGCCAGAAGGTTGATTCCTAGGGGAAACTAGGAATCAACCTTCTGGCAATAACAAGACACAGACACACGCTTGTTATACATACGCACACATAGATATAAACACGTCATAGTATATTTGGTTGTAAAAGATTCATATGACAATAAACCCGCCCATTGTGAAATTGAACAATAAGGAGTAGAAGCAAACTAACAAACAAACAATATTTTTCTCAGTGTACGAAGCAACAAAATTAAGATAGATGACATAGATAATAACTCAGTGAGTAATGAACCGATAGCAACCAAGCTACTTAATCCTAGAAGCGTACACAGTATATAGTGTTATAGTATCCGCAGTACAAACTGGCGACTGGGGCAATTAGAGACAGTTAACATAGGAATGGTACCATGTCGATAAAATATTTATCTATACTAATATTATAAAGAGGTAAAGTTTGTGATGTTGTAGGAAGTAATCTCTGGATCTAATGTACCGATTTTGAAAATTCTTTTACCAATAGAAAGCCACATTATTTGTGAGTGTCATAAGTTATATATTAATCCGAAAAATGAAAAGACCTTTTCGTGGTAGTCGGATTTGCAAAGTAAGTCGGAGAATAAGCGGTCGAACAAAAACGTTTCTAACTAACACTGCCTTAACGATGAGAGATATATGATTAAGTTCTAGAGAAAAGTTGTAAAGCTTGATAATGCCTACAAAAAAGTCAGCGACAGCATATGTCTAACTTTTATATTATATTAATTATGAATTCTTATCAAAATAAGTAAATTTATCGTCTCAAGTGTTTAGAACAAAAGACTTTTCCCTTTTACTGCATAAATAATTAAAGAGATAATACGACATAGGTATGGAACCGTATCGTAATCTGTACTTCTATACTAATATTATAAAGAGGTAAAGTTTGTGAAGTTGTAGGAAGTAATCTTTGGATCTACTGAACCGATTTTGAAAATTCTTTTACCAATAGAAAGCCACATTATTTGTGAGTGTCATAGGCTATATATTAATCCGAAAATTGAAAAGACTTTTACCTGCTAAAATTAGATAGATAAAATTCCTAGATTTAGCCAAAAGCGGTGAGTAAATACCGTAATAGGTGGTAAGTAGCTAACCGATTAGGACTATTAATTGTAGTAACCGTAACAGTTCGATTTCGACATTTTATGACATTTTAACGACGCTTTTGCCAAATTAGTTTTCGTCTACTTTAATTATTGTGCGTACTGTGTAGGTCATTAGGCATTATTGATAACAAAATATTCTGCTATAAAAGGCTTAATGTCAAAGAGCATAACTCATTCGTTATACGAACTCTATTTGTGAATCTACATCATGATGGAAGATTTTTGCAAAACTAATTTGACCAAGTTAAGAAGTGATGTTAACCAGCAAAGCCGGCATGTCGTTCTCAACATTTAAAAGTGGTTTCATAAGTTGAAAGAAGACCCTGATGTCATAAGGAAAATTGATTTTCAACAACCAAGAAAGTTGGCAGCAGTAGTTTGTGGAACGAGCGAACGAACTCTAGATCGAATTCGGAATCGATTCAAAAATCTCCAGAACGAAGACCTGGCCAAAGCACATAATATAATTGACACCCATTCTCATGTTATTAATCTATAAGACGATAGTGACAGTGAACACGAATATGAATAGCTTGCTGACTATCTTTGTTCAGTTTTATTTTTTTTGTATAACAATTATTTTATTGTCAACTATTATAAATTTGATACTTTTATATTTTTATTTTAATAATTCAATATCAATATTTATATGTTTAACTTATTTATATTTATCGTAATGAAACAATACTGAAATATAAATAGGATAGAAAATGATGCGGTAAAATCGTTTTCTATCCTATTTATAATGTCAAAAAACCGCGATAGTCTTCGATTTTATAATACTGAAATAATATTTATTTCCCTCGTTTCATTACTTTATCGATATTCCTTTTGTATGCGTAAACTACCTACACTACGGTTACAGGTATCGCTCCATAAGGCCGTGCAAGTGCGAAAGAGATGGCACGATTTCGATGATAAATTACCTGACTCGCCACTTTGTAATGCGGATAGTATAGTAAAGTAGGCGCACTTTCGAGTGGCAAGTCGTTGTGGAGATCGGGTGCGAGAAAAGTGAGCAGAGGAATGCGCTACGGCAAACGACTGTACTTAGCGTTACGCCCTGGTAGGGGTTGTCAGATTTCTCGAACGAAGTCCCCTCGTTGGAAGCCAACCTTGGGCTCAGCAGCCATGTCATGATGAAACTTATCACGGGCTATCAAAATTGAACGCGTATACTAAATTACGTGTCTGTGCTGTTGACGGTTGAGGAGTCCCCTCGTCGGGAGCCAATCCTGGGTGCAGAATCAGGTCATGCTTACCATAAAAATATATTGTCATCGCAACTGCACAAACATGTAAAATTTGAACTTCATAGGATAAGATGAAGTGGTTCTAAATCTGCTTGCAAGATTTGATCCATGTAAACAAACATACTGACAAACATTGCAAGGTAAATAAAAGCATGTAAAAAATACGGATCGAAAGGACTCTAAGAGCCATATTCCACCGGGACACCATGGTGGCGCAACCAGTCACGCAACCGTGGTGTTTTTGATCTACTAAGTCGAGACACCAGACTAGACACGAGATAGACGCCAGAATCGCGACATTTATTTTCAAATCTTTATTAGAAATAAGTCCGACGAGAAACTATCCCAATTAGGTGGTCTGCTTTGAATTTCGATAATAAACTTTTCTGTATCGAAATTATCAGCGTTATACTAATTATTAGTGGCGCGACCGGTGCGGCGTGGTGGCGCTACCAGTAATAATCTGTGTACGCGTCCGTGCTGGTCGCGCCACCAAAACGATTGCGCAACGGTTGCGACACCAGGTGAAATACCCTCCATAGAGCTGTATACATTTTGTTGGTGGCGACGACTGGTTTGCGCAACCTTGGTGGAATATGGCTCTAAAAAGCCTTAAAGGCTATCACCGACAGATCGCACACCGAACCCGTACTGGATAACTTCGGTTTGTGCGAGGGATTAATAATTAATATATTCGTATATATTATGTATTGTACCGAAATAAAGACTTGTATTTCCTCGACTAAAATTCCGCAAAAGAAATAGAGATCGTGACATTTGTACGTAAAATTATTGATTATATAGGTTATTAGATTGCTCAATGCCATACTACGTTTTGGCAGCTAGGATTTTACTATGAAATGCAATGTGTAGATGGCACTCATAGTTTCAAATATACGCCGTTCTAATACACGGTGGTAAATATTCCTAATATTAAATGTTATCATGTGTTACATAAATTGATAATAGTATACAGGCTTTGAGAAACAGAAAATTATATTAATTGATACCAAAATTACAGATTTCACTAAAGTTTTGTAAAAATTAACTTATTAAGGTCGATTGCTGAATCTGAACTAAAAAACTGCCACCTAGGTACCTCCTTTGATTGGCCGCTTTGGTTCGTGGCTTTACGAGGTGGGTGGCTTAGCTGCGCCATTCACGCCTCCGCTGTCACTCGCTGAGCCGCGTGGTTGGGGGCGCTTATCCTCCCGTCGCCTCCTTCTCGCACGATTTGAGTTCTTACATACCTCGCCCCGTTGTTCGTTTTCTCATAAGCTAGAGAAGTTAAAGACTTGGTCAAAAAGATAGAAGAATAATGCCATTAAAGTTACTGTTTGCTGAAATATCTTTCATATTGTTATTAAAGCTGAAATGACTGGGTTGAGGAATCCGGAACTCCATAAGCCGGAAGGGAGTGGGGGCTTAATCCCCTAATACCTCTCCGTCTAGATTCGCCCCTGTCCGTTTCCGGAAGCCTGGAGCTTTTCACTTCCGCGGCCGCTCGAGCTGAAGTACCTAGGTGTTTCTGCGAAATCCAGGCCCGCATCAGTTATGTGCGTATTTAAAATGTGTCGAAAAGTTCAACCACGCGTGTTATTCGCCAACACGACGGGAAGTTTTAATGAACCCGCATTACATTTTCTGTATGGTGAAAGTTTACATTATTCGATTCGCTGATGTGGTGAGAAACTCGGGAGGAAAACAATGATACGCACATAAAAATAAAGTTTTTATTTAACGTAAATATATTGCTTAAATATGCTGAATTTTAAGAAATAATGATAGTATATTTTAACCCTAGACCACTAACTTTATTTTTCGACGCTTAATACTAACCTTTGTTGTTCCGACTAAGGTTTTTATTCAATAGGGTTAAAGGGTTTTATTAAATTAAACTGTATACATATTTGTTTTTATTATTAATGATAAGTATTTATTTGTTTTATTTCCTATACATATTAGTATTAATTATATGACATATTTATTAATCAAATAGCCTTACGAATAAGATCATAGTTTTCATGCAAAATCAACAATTGTAACATTATTAAAGCTCTTACTTATTATTATTTACAACTAAATAGTGGAAAACAAACTTTATATATTACAAATATTGAATCTTTTAAACGCAGTAAAAAGGGTTTATTGCGAGCATTAGAAATAATATTTAATATACATATATAGTAACTGAAGAATTAGGATATAAAAAATGTGTATCATTTAATATTGAAACATAATGAATTTTTTTTTTAATAACTATAATTGCTGAAGCAGAAGATATAAAATATAATATGCAAAGGACGATAAGACGCATTAATACGCATTTATAAACAGTATCAAACAAGCCGATAACGGAAAATTACTGTGGATTGTAATATTTTAATTTATTTAAACTTCAACTTTAAAATTTTATTTTACATCACTTTTATTCTCATCAAAATTTCATTCTATATATAATTTCTTTGTTCTAAATTTTGTTACTCCAGATAACTTCACCGTTTCAGTGGTGGCGTGCCCACTAAAATATTCCATTACGCCCTGCTAATAAATATTCAATCAAGTGTAAGGTCTTTATTCCGCCTTTACGAAAACAATTACTGGCGATATCGATGATATAGGCACAAGGCAGTCCTAGGTTGGTTCAATATAAAATACGTTTAATATTAATTCAATGGGGGAGCGCTGCTTTAATCTAGGGCCCCCATATAATTGAACTTTTAAGATAAACGTCGAAAGATTTTTTTTCTTCATCTTTAACCCTCAACCGGATAGAACCAAATCAATATAACAAAAAGAGTAAAAAACACGACTATATACAATCGAAGACTATCGCGGTTGTTTTACATTATAAATAGGATAGAAAACGAATTTACCGCGTGAAATTTGTAGCACCCGACGTTTCGATGACGTTGCAGCCGCCGTTGTCCAGAGTAGACTGAAGAGCTGTCAATCCGTTGTTTTGCAGGTAGGCCGCATACCGCTTCCGCCACTGCGTAGGTTATAACGGTGGTTGGATAGCCGAAGTAACCACTGGATGCAGTTTCAAAATCCCATTGTGCTATCCAAAGAACAATTCTACTTTCCTCGCATGATCCGGGAAGCCATTGAAATAAGAAGAACCCCGAACTTGAATGAATGAATGAATGAATGAAAATCTCTTTATTGCACAATAAAAATAAGGTACAATGGCGGACTTATTGCTACACTACAGCAATATCTTCCAGTCAACCAACATGCTGGTGTGAAAAGAAGAGTAGGCAACAAAATTATAGCTTAAAATTAAATTTGAAATTATAGCATTTAATATACATTGTGTGTGTATCTGAAGTAAAAATAAATATATAAATAAATATTTGAGTTGGACATATTATATGTATGTATATGTATATACATACATATTTTGATATATTAACAAATAACTAAATAAATAAATAAGTAAATAAATAAATAAACTGCCAAAATAAGGTAAGGAAAGGGAGGGGATAACGGAAAGGTTAGAATTTATGATTAATATTTATTGTGAAAGGAAGTGCTTTTTCAATGATTGCTTAAAGGTGAACAGCGAGCTAGCGCCTCGAATAGTTAAAGGAAGCTGATTCCACAGTCGAGCTGCATGTACGGAGAAGGAGTAGGAAAAAAGGTGGTATTGTGTTTTGGGATACGTAGGATATTATTCTGACTTGAACGAAGTGGGAGACCATGACTTCCTAACCCGGTACTTCCTAACCGAACTTCAACAGAGACGACGGTTACAAACTCTCTTCTACGTAGAACCCTCTTCTTAAGAGCCCTATCACATATTTTTTCCAGAAAGGCAAGAAAAGTGGATTTTTGGCGTTCTAATTCCAAGAAATGAAGAGATTTCTACAAACTTTAATTACTGAATTACCTGGACCATTTCTTGATGTTGACCATAGCGGCCTTTAATTTTAGATATAACGAATATTATTTACTTATTCAGCCCATTTTCCGAAAGTCGTTATTCGTAAAACGCTCGGAAGGCAAACTTTGAGCTCCTTAATACAGTAATATCACTACAACGAAAACCGTATACTATTTTTTTTTATGTCCGTCATGTATTCTTGATGTACACTACGGCTTTATTTTTTCGTTTTTTGACCACATATCCAAGGTATACATTACTTACAATTACACAAAATTAAAAAAAAATCTTCCTGTATCATTCTAATTTTCTCAGAAATAAAATAAGATTCTTATATAATACTTATACTATATTAAAGTTCACTCTTTTAGCAATACGACATAATATAAATTATTGTCATTAGAAAGGAGAAAACACTGCAAAAAACAATTAGAAATCGTGTATCTATTTGCTTGCGCAAGAGAAGAGCGCTCAGTGCCGCGGTTTTCTCCCAGGGTTGAATAGTTATTTATTTATTTATTTATTTATTTATCCTATCTTTTATAGTTACATCCAAAAAAAAATGCGTTCATTTTTTCAACTCATTTTAAAAGAATACCTGTAAAATGTTCCCGCCGCCGAACGCCGAACGCAAAGACGTAAAACAGGATAGGTACAGTGAGTGTAGTGTGCAAGACGGATTTTCAAAATTCCCGCGCTCCGAGCCCGGTCTCCCACCGCCATTATAACCTACGGAGTGGCGGAAGCGGTATGCGGCCTACCCGCAAAACAACGGATTGACAGCTCTTCAGTCTACCCTGAACAACGGCGGCTGCAACGTCACCGAAACGTCGGGTGCTACAAATTTTACGCGGTAAATTCGTTTTATATCCTATTTATAACGACTATGTACGTTATTTTATGTACGTTTTTTATGAAATATTTGTTGTTTATGTATTTACACATATAGATAGATGTATTTTTCCGGAATGTACTCAATCAGACCTTTTATATGACACTAAACACGATATATTTATGTTAATTTATGGACAATTGAACATTGAGACATGTATTTTTTGACATGTGTACAGTTTAGGTACCGTATGCCACTCGGGATGGCATAACGATTCACACATTTCTTAATCGGTTCAAGCGTTATAAGTTATGGTAAAAACAGGGTTTCGTCGTTAATGCATACCGGATTATTTCCGAGTATAATTGTGTAGTTGTATAAGTTTCCAAAATGTTGAATTGGAATAAATTCGTATGAACTAAGAACAGTTATTTAAAAATCGGTAATATTTTGTGGAGTGTAATATTTAAACACTTTTATTTTGCTAAATTACTATTCCAAATATTTCACTTCGTTACTAGGTCTAACGGATCTGTTACTGACGAAGAACGAAAAAACTAAACTGTCAAATGATAAATGTCAATACGCACCGCGTAACAAGGCTTCTCCTTATGGGTGTCATAGGGTACGTGCCGTAAGCGGTCGCGGCACGTACCTTGTGACACTCGGAAGGACAAAATGATTTTAACATACGTCACAATCGGTTCAAGCGTTTAGAAGTTATGTTGGAATAAAGCAACGGGAAACATACATAGATGAACCCTGAACACATAATACTTGTTTTTTGGCAGTCGTGTAAAAAATAGTTTACAATCACATTATTCGTATTTAAATGTAGTTTTTATCTTTGCGTACATCTGTTAAAATTTTACGGAAATTTGATTTTGGTTTGTTGCTTTTTTTCCATGAGCTCATTGTTGCGGATGAATACTTTTCTATTTTTTTTATTATATTCATTAAAAAACTCTTGCTATGACCAAATTATGCCTGCATGACAAATTTCAGCTCAATGGGATGATGCGTTTAGGCGCTATCGTAGGTGAATACACAATTATTATTTTATTTATTTATTTATTTGTTACAACTTGGTAGAGAGTTAACAATGAGATCGTACAGATATGATTTGTAACTATTTATATAAGCAATAAGAAAATGAACACTACCCATACGATCATTCTAGACGAATGCTCAACTAGACCGAACAGCCTGTATCTGGGCATACGAAAATATATAGCCTTTGTTTTTGAGTAGTACTGACGTTTGAGTAATACTGACTAATAGACTACTTTCAATACTAACACTAAGATAATGGCATAAAATAGAACACATATTAATACAAATATATATGATAAAGGGTTAGTTACATACATATATACACATATACACATACAAACATACATACATACATATATAATAACACACACACACACATACATCTACATACACACATATTTTAAATTATTGTATGAAGCAATTCTTTTTCTGTCTTTGTACGACCTACTTCGTAAAGGAGCCATTTTTTTACTTTTATCTTAAATTGGTGTACATTTTGAACATTTTTTACTGACTCTTCTAAAGTATTAAAATTTTTTGGGGCAATGAAATACAACTGTCTTTGGGCAAAGGTTATATGTACGTGAGGAATTACATAGTTCGTCCCTTCAGCCATTCTAGTTGGTCTTTGCTGCTGGCTTCGGGAACGTTTCTCTAAAGTCTTGTAAAAATGTATTAGGCATTGTTTCACGAACAACTGAGGAATGTCCAAAACACTTGCTTCGCTGAACAGCAGGTCAGTGTCATGGCGGGGATGTCTTCTGTAAGTAACCCGCAATAATAATTTCTGGGCTTTAACCAGTGGTTCAAGTACTTGTTTCGTACAGGCCCCCCAAGCAATGACACCGTGCATCCATAAGCTTTGGCAAAGCGCCATGTACACAATTTTTAACGTCGGTTTTGCCAGAATATTACGTAGCTCACGAAAGACGTATACTAACTTTCGAGTGCGTGCTGTAAGTTTATTTAGTTGGTTCTTCCAGGTTAACACACACACAGACACACACAGACACACAGAAGTGCGTTCACAATACTTTCCATCTGCCTGGAAAGTAAAAAATATTCAAATAAAAATGTCATGCAAATGTAGCAAACCTTCAACATACAAACGATACTAAGTTTTAAACCTGCCGTCTTATAGCATTATGACCTAGCCTAACCTAGTGACCACGCGTCGATCAAGCGGCCGGCTGATTCGTACCCCGGACTAACAGGATGCACCGTCGCCGAACGCAGTTTGGACCACCACTTCGCCTACCGTTTCATCGAGGTCTTCCAACCGCTACTCTCGGCGGAAGTCCGATCTGACACAACAAAGTTCCACAGAGTGGTGGCAGCGTGACCAAGCTACATCGCAATAATTCGTCGAGGAGACCGCTTTATCGGAGGAGACGAAGTCATCACGAAGAAAACCCGATTTTGATGATGTTTTAAATACAACCAATTTAGGAAAGTTATGTACAAATATAATGTATAAACAACGAATGTCGCTGTCGCTCTCGGCTAGGCGCGCACTGCGATGCGGTAAGTTTTTTAAGCCGAAAGGAAAAACACCGCATTTTTGCTGTACGAGCAATGCGTTTTTTTCCGGCGCTGCGCTGGCAGCACTTTAGAACATTTTTTCTTCAGAAACTAAAAAATAACGTTCAATAATCCAAATGTAATAAATTTTCTCCAAGATATCGTTTCATTTCATATCATTAAATGAACCATAAAGTATTTTTCTCACTTGTTATCATTATTATAAAATAAATTCTATTTCAAAAATCATTGAATTTGATATATGATATTTTATAGTAAATTACGTCTCATTTAATATAATATTTAATAATGAAATACTTTTTTGTAGTGGAAATCATGCACTTTTCGGTGCCTTCCCGCAAAAAATCTACAACAATCCACAGAATATAAATCTGGCCCGATTTTTTTTCCGCAGTGCGCGCGGTTTCATCATGCTCGTCTATAGTCCACAAATTCTCAGGAAATAAATCGCATCGCAGTGCGCGGTTAGCCTTCTCATAGGGTTCGCGGCCTCTTCGCTGCTTTTCAATGCAGTCAGCCAATAGCTTGCAGGACCGCATGGTGGGGGCCGATCGGCCTCATGTCATCTTTTTCTTGTACGCCATGACTCCTTGCACGTCTCTCGCTGGGCTGTATGATAAGAGGGTGGTGGCGCATATTTTCCTATTTTCTCTTTCTAGCAAGCCTTGACTCCTCACAGACTTCGCGCCGTATTAGCCGCGACAAATTCCTCAGTACCTCGCCGTCATGCTCAGATCATATGTACGTATGGCATTTATTGAACATTAAAGCCAAAAAAAAGATAAAAATCCTAATGCTTTAAAGGATTTCTATCCCTTTTAAACGATTTCAAAAAAAAGGAGGAGGTTATCAATTCGGTTGTATCTTTTTTTAAATGTTTGTTACCATTATGAACTCTGCCATTTATGAACTGTTTTGGAAAATTCTTTTTTTTATTTGAAAGGATATACTTACAGATTGGTCCCATTTTTATCAAAATTCTGTTCTGATTTTGGGATCCACGAGGAACTGAGGGAATTCCTCAAATATTAGCATATGAAGTTGAAAATTTACATGTTGGTTCAATTCCGAGGACAACGCATTTTTGTATGGTAAGCATCACCTGATTCTACACTCTAGGTTGGCTCCCGCCGGGGCACCTCCTTAACGGTCAAGAGCACAGACACGAAATTTTGTACATGCATTCAATTACGACAGCCCGTTCTAAGTTTCACCAAGACAGGACTGCGGCACCCAGGGTTGGCTTCCAGAAAAATAGAAAAGGACTTGTAGAAAAAAATGGAGTAGGTTTTTTTGTTTGTTAAAATTTTGTCTATTATTGGTTTCGCTGCATCGGTGTTCAATAAATGCAATATGTATGATCTAAGCATGTGGGCGAGGGACCGAGTAATCTGGCGCGGACAGTACACGATTTTGAAATTTCCCTCTCTTGCCCGTCTTGACTATCAAGGCGATGCGGTGAGTCTCTCCTACTCGTCGATGACCGCAACACGTCTCGAGAACTACCCTCGCGAAACGACAGACACGTGTAAAGCAGTTACCACCACTTGAATTGACATGCGCACGTGACGTCATTACTGTCACCGCTCGGCTGACATCACTCTTGGGCGCCACCCGACAAAACGCCGAAAATGTCTTTCCCTTTTGTCTGTCAGCGTCACTTGAGCATTGACGAAAAGAAAACTAGATTGGCACAATGTATGATGAACTTTTCTAAATCAAATATGTAAATGGACTCGAAGCGAAAGTAGGTTCTACTCAAACAGCCATCCATGGTCGTAAGAACGAGAAATCGTAACCGCAAATAAGCAATTAAGAAAAAACGAATTTTACCGCGTGAAGTATGACCCGACGCACTAGGGAGGACGGTCACTGATGGTGCAATCGCTTTGCCTGCCTTTTGTATTTTGCTGCTGGAAATTCCCTGATGAGCGCCCAGCAATAATCCGCTAACATCCGCTCCACTTTCCTTGGTATCTTTCTTTCATGTCCGAAATTTCTTGATGGAAGCTAACAGCCTACATGCATAAGCTTTTAAGGGCAAATTCGAATTGCATCAGTAACTAAAAACAAGAGCTTAAGTTGCATTTTCATTATGATTTCCGTGCTCAGCACCCTTGAAAACATAAAAATGAACTGGTTTCATCAATGTCACAGAAAAAAAAATTTGGCTAGTGTAATCAGTCACAGTCCACAAAAAAAGTCGTAGCTGAAGAAGTGGCGTAGTTAGTTCAGTTGTATCATAATCTCCAACCTGAGGAGGTAAAACAATCTGGCACCAAAAGCCTGTTGCGGTTCTTAAACGACACAAGGCTTAGCGCAGAACTATAGCAGGTGGCGTACACAATAGATCAGCAATGGTCGCAGTGTTATAAAGCTTATAAAGACATTAGAAAAGCCCCACACAACAAATTAATTAAAAAATAGTTCGATTGTATTCATCGTGCATGCATGGGCCTAACCCCATAAATTTTCTTTTATGAATGAATAGCCAACCTTTTTGCGTGGATAAATGCGGCTTGAGCACGTACAAGGAAAATGACTTATTAAATTTAATATGAAGCCTTAATTTACCAGTGCTAATGAAGTAGCAAAATTAATCTGCAAATGTCTTTAATACAGCAAGGTGGATGAGCTCTTAATAAAAGGGGACAGATGCCTCTAAGTAAATGTCTTAGGATAAGAGTCCGTAACCAAAAGCACAGCCATTTCGCATTTAGTATGTGATTGTCGATCATCGAAGCCAAACAAGTCTTTAAAGCTTAACTTAGTTAGATCAAATGACTAGGTGGTTATTAGATAATACATAGTCATAGCACCCAAGACTGTAATGTAACGGCGATATCCGAAATCGGTAGAATTGATAAGCATGATGCTTAATTACCTTGAAGAAATATACAAATCTCATAAAACGAATAAAAACGGCCGCAGTGCACGGAGCTAGAGCTGTCAACAACAACTGGCGAACCCGTCACCTCTGGAAGTTTAAACGAAATATGATCGTTCTGTCTCCCGTGTGGTGAGTGAGCGTAGAAGACTTAGGACAAAACAGTACACCGTCGAGCTCCGCCACATGCCCCATAAAAAGCCAACGCCTTATCCGCGAGATATACAGGTATGTTAACCAGCGGGCCGACACTAGCGCCCTTACTTCCAGTTGCAACCAGATTACTCCGGTCTCCCGACTGGTTACGAGTTCGACGTCGCTTGAGCGGTCCTCTCCCTTACGTAGCAGTTAAACGGTATCAAACGAATCTATCGCGGATCACGGCATCCTTTGCCCGGCTGTTCACCCGGAATCTGGTGGCCGATGGTCGTTTCCAGAGCAGTCGTCGTAAGATCAACAACTACCCCCGCTCTATAGGAAACAGTACTGCTTCCAGACTCTCCCGACTGTTATAGGGAGCTGCTTTTGCGTGCAGCGTTGTTGCGGTACCGCCGGGGCGAGCCGGCAGTCCTTCATGGCCTGTCGATCGACCCGGTGGCGCACCGAGCTGGGGAGTTTGCCCGCCTGATTCGGGTGGAGTCCTTGCGTGTCTGGCAGGCTAGATGGGACGCCGGGGGTACAGGCCGCCTCACCCATTGCTTTTTCCCGTCCGTCGCAGTGCGGATGGCAAATTCGTTTCTGCGGTTCGACCACCATACCACGCAGCTGGTTGGGGGCCACGGAGAGTTCAGAGCCAAACTATTTGACTTTGGACTTGCCGATGACCCCCGGTGCGCGTGTGGGTATGGTCGCCAAACTGCGGAACACGTAATTTGGTCTTGCCCAATTCTAGCGGCTGCACGGGAGAAATTGATGGATGCAGTGGGCGCGTGCGTTGGGCGCTCTCCGATTTGGTACCCGGATCTGGTCAGTTGTAGGAGCTGCTTCCAGTCGTTTGGCGAGTTTGTGGAGCACTGGGTGGCTTCTTGGGAAAGCATGAGGCCTCGGGATACCCCCCAGGGGGTTCCCTCTTCCTTGGTGGCGTGATTCGGCGGCTACTTCCAGCCCGAAGTGCCCGTCTTTGTGTCCGTCTCTTTACCGCCCCGAGGGGCGTTTCGTTCTTTGCAGGATCCAGGGATTCCTCCCCCCCGTGGCTGCTCCGAGACCTGCCCACGGACCGTGCGCCTCCACCATCATCGTTTCTGGAGCGTCCTCTACCCGCTTACCGGCCCTAAATTTATGATATTTGTTGTTTTTTTTTTTTTTTTCTTTTGTGAATATGGTAAATTTAGGATTATTTTTGTAAATTTTTCTTTTGTAAATACCTTTTATTATAAATAAATGGGTTCTCGGGGCGGTACGGGGGGGGGGGGTGGTTTACCCTATTTCACCCCCTGCGCGTTCTACCCTTCTGGTACGCGCAGCGTTGTCGTAGCACGACATCCCGTTTCACCTATCGCCTTGAAACTATTAACTGTTATAGGGAGCTAACGGGCCCATGATGAGGTGGCCACGATGACCCATGTGTTCAGGGTCGGTCACACTCACGGGTCAACACCCATCCGATGGCCTCCACGCATGGGGTGCGAATCCTGGGTAGGACATTGGGTCAACCAGTCTCCCCTGGGAATCAAACCTCTGTCGCTCCTGGACGGTCTGCGCACCGAGCGGCGCAAGCCAATCGATTGTGCTCTCCGACTAACATTTAATATTTACGCGGCGACAGGCGAGGGTTGAAAACCCCGCCCACCACCCGGGCAGTTCTAACGACGTGGGTCGTTTTATCTGCCCAGGATGTCATGCAACGACAACCTCACGCGTGCCGGAAGGGTAGCGCGTGAGGGGTGAGCGAACGGAGACCTTAGGAAGGATTCTCCGGGCTTCAGCCCCCGCCGGCACCCCGTAAACCGTTTATTTATACTTCAAAATGTTTACAATTATTACTTAATTACTTAACTAAACTAGGCGACTAAGCGGTAACATATTTTATTATTTATTTAGTATAATATATTATTTTTTTATTTCAATGATGAGGCGGTGGAAGGTATGCTCCATGCGGCGTGTCGAAAAAAAAAAAAAAATAAATAAAAACGGGCAGCAAACGGCAGGGGCGCCGTCGGAGACGTCGACGACCGGGATCCTGTGAAAGGGCACGCACCCACAGGGGCGATTAGGGACGATACAGTACGGGCAACTTCGGATGATGAAGCAGCCCACGGCTCGCACCGCTAAGAGGGGGGGCCCTCCCCCGGAGGAGGATAGCCCCTCTGCCTCAGATCCTCCCAGAGGGATACCCAGTGATCCACAAACTCGCGAAACGCAGCAAAGCAAACCCTACAACTTACCAAGTCAGCATACCAAACCGGCAGACTGCCGACGCACGAACCAACCACAGACAACATTTCCGCCCGTGCGGCGTCGAGCTTGGGGCATGTCCAAACGATGTGTTCGGCCGTCTGGCGACCAGTGCCACACGAGCACCAGGGATCGTCGTTGAGTCCAAGGTCAAATAACTTGGCTTTGAACTCACCGTGACCCCCAATGAGCTGAGTGATATGGTGCTCTCCGACTAACAGTCGGGGGAGTCTGGGAACTGTATTGTTTCCTATAGAGCGGGGGTGGTTGCCTACCTTACGGCGACTGCTCTTGAAATGACCATTGGCCATCCGATCCTGGGTGAACAGCCGGGCAAAGGACGCCTTGGTCCGCGAGAGATTCGGTTTACTCCGTTTCACCGCTTCGTAAGGGAGAGGACCGCGCAAGCGACCTCGAACTCGGAACCAATCGAGAGACCGGAGAAATCTGGTTACAATTGGAAGTAAGGGCGCGAGTGTCTCGAGCCGCCGGGAAGTAATTCCTGGCTATCTCGCGGTAAGGAGTTGGTCTCTTACGGGTTGTGGCGTAGCTAGACGTTGGATTGTATTGTCCAAAGTCTTCTACGCTCACTGCAGGGCGATAGAACGACTAATCGTTAAAACGTCCTGTGGTGACGGGCTCGCCCGTTGTAGTTGACACCGCAAGATGTTAGTCAGAGTGCACAATCGATTGGCTTACGCCGCACGGAGCGTAGACCGTCCAGGAGCGCCAGAAGCTAGATTACTGGGGGAAACTAGCCCTAAGGCCAGAATCCTGCCGGGGCTCGCACTTCATGCGTTCAGCCCGTCGGATGGGTGTTGACCCGTGAGTGTGACCAACCCTGAACAGAATGAGTCTTCGTGGCCAACTCAGCAAGGGCCCATTAGCTCCCTAATGGTCAAGGCTACATTGACGTGATCCTTAAGAGTCCACTAGACCATCGAAATTGCTTGTCAAGCACGGGAATATTCGTGTTTAACAAGTAATTTTGACCTCCTAGAACTAAGCTTGATGGCTTGGTAAGTGATGATGCGGGTACCTAGAGGTCTGGTCTCGTTACTCAGAAGAGCACTCTAGGCGGTTTATGATTTTGCGTGAGATCCGTGTGAGTTTGCTAGCTTGAAGGACCACCTGGTGTACCTTAGTACCCAGGAGGGGATATTTAAAGTGGAAAGACAGGATGTCGGTACTCACGGTTTTGTTTGTTCCGTCTGTGCTGCTGGACTGCACTGCTTCTGCTTCTCGTTTATCTGTCACTCACTGAGGTTTCCCACGAATTGCGATGCGGGCTAATCAACACAAAGGTTTGTGTGATGCGATGCGGCGGTTTGCGACGAGAAAAAACGATAATCTCGTCTGTTGTTGCGGAGCGAATATATTCGACGACGCGCCTCGCCAAGTCAACAAATATACTGTCCTACCCGTCGTTCCGACGGGGCGATCCGTAGCGCTGGGCGGCTCAGATCGGCGCGGGTCGCGACATGTTTAAATGGGTACCGACAATATTGATTGGAGCGGAAGAATTTATAAAAGGGATTGGATTAGACAAGTGATTAGGAGGCGGAAAATTACGCTAATTCTCACACAAACCTCACTGGCGTGAACAGTAAGCAAACAACGTGTTGTGGAAAATGCTTCATGAAAATCTATATTTTTTCAATGCTTGTTAAGCCTTGCTTGACCGTTTAGAAGAATGATTATCAAGCAACTCACATCCAGTCTCTTACGGGCATGTGGCGAAGCTTGACGGTGGACTGTTTTGTCCAAGTTTTCTGCGCTCACTTCACGACCAATCGTTAAAACTTCCTGATGTAACGGGTTCGCCCGTTGTAGTTGACTACTCTATTCGTAGCCTTGACCATTACATCAATGTCATCTGGACGTAATTCTTTACCTGTGAATATAATAATCCTGGGGGGTACGAGACCGAAATATGAAATGAGTGACAAGGCTCGGAGGCACATTAAGTCCCTTGCGGGGTCGCGGACTGAAGAGCACGGGCCAGACGTAAAGTCAAACATTCATTAGGACCAAGTATGCAAATGGGAATTTGCAGCGGGTCGCTCGCTTAACGTCGGACATTTAGACTAAATTTCCCACCTCAATTTGAGGAACTCGCCGGTTAACATAATTTAATGTATGTAGGTTTAAAGTTTAAAGTGTGAGATAACACTCACATAACAAAGAATCGTCCGCCGCGCGCTACGCTTTTTATATATTCATTTGTTTAGAATACATAAACCAAAACTCTCACAAAACAGTACAGTACACAAAACAAAACTCAATACATACATTATCATTAATAATTCTACACAAATTCTTATTAGAGCATAATATCCTATGTGTACTTAGAGGTGTCAACTACAAAGGCGAACCCGTCACCTCATGAAGTGTTAACGATAATGATCGTTCTATCTAGCGTGAGGTGAGCGTAGAAGACTCATGCCTAATTCGAACTAGGCTAGTAATTTAGTCGAGTGGAGAGTAATTTTTAATCGACTTCAAAAAAAGGAAGAGGTTATTAATTCGGTTGCATCTTTTTTTTAAATGTTTGTTACCTCAGAACTCTGTTATTTATGAACCAATTTGGAAAATTCTTTTTTTATTTGAAAGGATATACTTAATGATTGATCCCATATCGAAATCCTGTTCTGATGATGGGATCCATGACAAATTGAGGCAACTCCTCAAATATTATCATATGAAGTTGAAAATTGACATGGGTTGTTCAGTTCCAATGACAATGATTTTTTTTTGGAAGCATGACCTGATTCTACACCGCAGGTTGGCTTCCGACAAGGGAACTCCTTAACGGTCAACAGCACAGACACGAAATTTTGTGTACCTACTCATTCAGTTATGATAGCCCGTTCTAAGTTTCACCATGACATGGCTGCTGCACCCAGGATTAGCTTCCGACGAGGGAACTCCTCAACGGTCAGCAGCACAGACACGAAATTTTGTATATGCATTCAAATACGACAGGACAGGACTGCGGCACCCAGGGTTGGCTTCCAACGAGGGAGCTCCTCAACGATCAACAGCACAGACACACAATTTTGCATACACATTTAATTATGATAGCCCGTTCTAAGTATCACTATGACATTGGCTGCTGCACCTATAATGCATTTTGGAGTCGGTTTGGTTTTGGTAAAATTTTGTGTATTATGTTCTATTATTCAGGGCGAGTAGCGCCCCTCACTACGCGTCTTTGTTCACTAGTCAATTTGCTAAACAAATCTGAACCTGTCGTTTTAGTCGAGTTCATTAGCTTCCTTAAAAATGTCGTTTCGCTGGAGAGAGCAAACAACTTATAAATTTGTTTCTAAATATGTTGAACATGAATGCTTGTGGAATGTGAGGTCCCCACATTATAAAGACAAGCAGAGGAAACAATCTACATACATGGATATAGAAACGACCATGAATATACCTGGATGGCAGCCCGTTCATCTTGTAAAACACCACTAACTTGTGTACTGTACTCGACCGTAATGCAAAAGATTTTTGGGCAGTAGCGAGTATTTTAGCTAGTAAAATACTCTCCACTCGACTAAATTACTAGCATAGTGCGAACTAGGCATTAAATACAAATACAAACCTACCGTCTAGCTAAGCCAACATGTCGTCAGAGGCCAACGCCTTACGGCGCGAGGCACCGAAAAAGGTACCTAGCGGGCAGCCTCGCCCACTGAATATCAGTTTTAGAAGGATACATCCGTCTAAAAATAACCATCAGGATACCTCCAACCTACTGACTGGTTACGGGTTCAAAGTCACTTTCGCGACCCCTACCTGCCGTATATTCAGCGGTGATTCAGTTTGAAACTATCACGGACCATTGGCATCTTTTGCCCGGCTCTGAATTTGGGATCAGAGAGTCAATTGGTCATTTCAAGAGTGGTTGACAACTGGTCAATATCCACCTCCGCTGCTTAGGTAACAATACATTTCCATACTTTCCCGACTCTTTCAGTCAGAGCACAAGACCGATTGGCTGTCACCGCGCGGTGTGCAAACCGTCCAGTAGCGTCGGGAGGCGATCCCCCAGCCGCGAGGCCTGAGACGCTAGAGTCCTTCCCGGGGTAGTCTTCCACACGATTGAGCTACTGAATAGGAGCTGAATCGTGAGTTGGACCGACCCGAAAACACAATGGATCTTATGGCCCAAGCTGCACGAAACCGTTCGCTACCAAATCCTAAGTGTAGATCGCGCGCTAAATTAGTAAAATAAATGGGATCATACTTCTTATATATGTATATAGAAATAATATTTCTTTGGATTAATTCGATTACGTTGCGGTGCCTTGCTCATTTAAAGAAATGTCATCTAGGTCTTGTAGAAAACGTACAGTAACAATCTAACGCTCACCCTTCATCCCCTCTCCACGCCCTCCCCCCCTCCCGCCCCCCGAGAAAATCCAGCAGATGGCAATATCAATTTTATTTTTAATTTTTTTGTACGGCTTTTTTTTTTTTTTTCCTTTGTGAACATATATACAGACCGCGAGCTTTTTTTAGACACCTCAACCAAATTTTACACCAAGTCGTTCTCTCAATCTGGCGGTTACAGGAAAAACACTTTTTCTTTCTTTATGACTTTTTTTCTCTCTTGATGACACATCTACAGACCAAGAGCTATTTTATTTACCTAAACTAAATTTTTACATCCAGCCGTTCTTTCAATATGGCGGCTACAGAAAAATACGTTTCAAATTATTATATAGTTAAAAATTGAATTTCGTGATATTTAATATTGTCTTTAGAAAAATAATGAAAACACACGCTAAACAATCAATCTGGGTCTCGTAATGTATACTCTAAAATTGATTTCGCTGTTAGAGGTCCAAGGTTGCAAAAAAAATATTATCGGTTATGTTGTTGTATAACCGGCATGCACGCGGCCTTCCTATTCTTACATTGCTAAACCTAATATGTTCATACTATTATTAAACAATATATCATACCTACCTCTCATTATTTTAATATACATAATTATGTCAATTTTCAAATCGGTATACAAGTTTAAATATATAATAATTACGAGCTTTAATATTCAAATACGAGCTTTAATGACTAATAGGTGGAACTAATCTCTCCGTATTATTTCTGTTATGTTATTAGCCCATAAAAAAATTCAATACACCAACAATTGAATGTTATTATGGTTTTCATTGGTTAAATAATGGGTTTTTATAATCAATGAATGAATGAATGAATGAACGAATGAAAATCGCTTTATTGCACAATAAAAATAAGGTACGATGGCGGACTTATTGCTACATTACAATATCTTTCAGTCAACCAACATGTTTGTGTGAAAAGAAGAGTAGGCAAAAAAATATATATTAAATTTTAAGGTATAGTATATAATATACATTGTGTGTGTATCTAAAGTAAAAAGTAAATAAATAAATATTTTTTTGATATATTTATTTACTTTTTACTTTAGTATCGATATCATTATAGATATCAATCAGTCTTTTATAAAAAAACTTCCAATATCAATGTTATTATAGATTGCCAGAGGATGATATCAACGCCACCTGCATGTCGCCGGCGCAGAAGGGTTGCCAAAACGTACTATGGGGCTCAGCAATCTAATACCTTATTTAATCAATGCCTATATGTACAATGTGCAGTAATATTTACCATTAATGATGCAAGTATTACGTGTAAATCCTGCTAAATTAAACACCTTGCAAAGTCAGCGTGTAGTTGCTGTTTTTTCACTCTGGCTACTTTGAACTTGGATAACTTGGGTTAAGTTGGAATTTCCCATTCAAATAAATTGATTTCAAAGCCATGTTATTCTTTTTTAAGAATCAGCTATTTATCTGTCTTTCCGTCGTTTGTTTTTGCTGAAATATTTTCGTGTGTGCAACAATGGTCAATTTGAAAATTTACATTATTTTCAAATATGAGATCCTTTGCCGGTATTTTTTAGAGCTTCTTGCAGTCTGGCTATACAGTTACCAGCCAGTTAGCGTAAATATGTACTTTTAAGAACTGCAAGCAATGATGGAGAAGCTCGTGATAAAGGTCGTCAATAACCGAACCTGGTCAATCGCTCATAGCTACTGCTTCTGCATGACAACGTATAATCACAGATTTCACTGCAAACAGTCGCAAAGTTGGAGGAGTTGAGGCTGGAGAATCTTCATCACACATCGTACTTGCCAGACCTTGCTCCAATAGAGTTTCTTTTTTTTCAGAATTTTGATAACTTTTTACAAGGGCAAAACAATCAACTTTGAAGAGTCGGTGAAAAACGCCTTCAAAGCATTCATTAGTTCTGGTCCAAGAGAGTTTTACTGCAGAGGAATTAAGAAGCTCCCATTAAAATGACAAATTTGTATAGATAATAGGGGTCAATATTTCTTTTAATTAAATTTTTTATACAAGGTTTTCGGTCCTAAATTTCCTTTATAAAACAGCAACTTCATAGGCAAGGACCCAATATTGGCTAGCTATTATTTCTTAATGTAATATTTATAATATTTAGATAATGTTTCTTTATTACACGTAGGTTATGTCATGTTACTTATATTTAGGTATATTAATGATATTTCAGTCGAATACTCTCATTGCATATTCAATGACCATATAAATTATTATGCTTTCTTTAGTATTATGCAAAAAAAGACTACCGCAGTAGTATATATATATATATATATATATATATATATATATATATATATATATATATATATATATATATATATATATATATATATATATATATATATATATATATATATATATATATATATATATATATATATATATATATATATATATATATATATATATATATATATATATATATATATATATATATATATATATATATATATATATATATATATATATATATATATATATATATATATATATATATATATATATATATATATATATATATATATATATATATATATATATATATATATATATATATATATATATATATATATATATATATATATATATATATATATATATATATATATATATATATATATATATATATATATATATATATATATATATATATATATATATATATATATATATATATATATATATATATATATATATATATATATCAAGATAAATGTTGACGACGGCTTGGCCGAAATATTGATAGACATTTTTAATAATCATTAGTTTTTAAGATATCTAATCGCCTATTATTTTCCAGCATTGCTCTCATCTTTCGAATTGTTGTGTTGCCGCTGTAGGATAAAGTAGAAAGGTTCCAATACCACAGTAGGAAACCGCAAATACTGAAAGAAGAGAAAACGAAAAAGGCGTGGAGTCGCTCCTGGTCGCCACAGACCAGATAAGTGCCCTTTCATTTATTTTATCATTTCATTTATTTAGTAATAAACATATTTTCAATTTGAAAAAACAATATATATATATATATATATATATATATATATATATATATATATATATATATATATATATATATATATATATATATATATATATATATATATATATATATATATATATATATATATATATATATATATATATATATATATATATATATATATATATATATATATATATATATATATATATAGTTAATATTTGATTGGTTTTTGTAAAATATTTTTTTAAAGAATTCGTTTAAAGGATGACACTTTGATGAAAAAATAAAAATAATAAAAGCCACTTACATAGCTGGAAGGTTTTCCCGGACTGGACTGGGAAATGCTTATTGTTTAAACGAGATGTATTCTTGGATGAGTACCACTTTCGACGGTACACTGTAGGTTTAATGGGATCCCTTTATCTCTAGCGAACGATCACCCTTCATCCACATCTCAAAAACAAAGCGTATCCTTTTGCAAACAAAAATAAAATGTCTTTATTAAAGACAAATTTAAGCAAAAACAATGAAAAAAATCACAATCAATCGTCTCTTAAATGCGGAATGACATTTCGAAAATTCGATTTGAAATTCGAATATATCCACTCTTTAAAGGGACGATATACGATTGCTGGGCTCGCTATCTGCCAGCTATTAAATGAAAATAAAAATAAAATACTTCATTTGCTCGTTCCCATGAAATAAGATATATATATATATATTGTAACGCTCTCCGCGTTTTCCCGCTGATTTTATTCCATTTTCCCATCCAACTCGAGTTCCACATAGTTCGCGAGCATGTTTACGAGCTGTCATCCGGCGACTTTTCACAATCGAAAGCGGCGCGAGCGCTATTTAATCGTTCGGCGCTCGACTCTATGCCGAGCGTACACGAAATCGGCCGAATAAGGACGTCGGAATAGATCGTTGCCAGGCGTAGGAGATTGATGCGATGTTTCGGAAATATTTTCCGAAGGTGTTTATTTTATTTAATCCGAAATTAAATTGGTTTCTTTTTAATTGTTCATTATTGGGATATGGTAGGAATCTTGTTTCATAAATTTTATCCATGTTCATAAGGTGTGCTAGATGGTAAATTGGCCATCTTAAAGGTCGTGGGTTCACCTACTTTTAGGTTTTCGAGGATAGGAAAATGAAGGATAGAGGTAAGGGGATTCTGATCATTGGGTTAGAAATAAATAAAAATCAGAAATATTCTCTAAATTGTTAAGATTTTTAATCATCCTAAATAAAAAGGCCTAATTTGAATTCAAAATCTCGCGCGCTGAGAAATGGAATTTCCCTTACGGGCCCGCCAAAAATGTAGTATAACTACCAGCCGAAATGGGAATTCGCCCTCATTTTATCGCCAAGCAGCAGAATCTCAAGATCCCAGGGAAGTCCGTAGTAGGATTAGGACGATAGTTTTTCCTGGTAAGTGCTCGATGTATTTTACTCTGTTTGCGATCCTTTCGGATCGGTTTGGCGGGGGTCAGAATCAAACGACTGGACTTGAGCTATTGCTGTTCCTGTTCCGAGATCTGTAACCCTGAGCTCTGCTCGCCGCTGACTAGCGGCAATTTGAATTGTTCTTTTTAATATTGTTTTGTTTTAAATATTTTCACTCTTGTTTACCATTTTTACTCATTGTTTGTTTTGAATACTAGTTTAAATTGTGTTTTATACTTATAACGTTTACTTGTTTTAACCTATTAAGGTAATATTTGAAGGATAGGGTTTAGCCATATCCTTCACCCTAATTTATATTTATCCGCACAGACCTCCACTGTGCCGAGTGTGCATAAATTAGGCAAAATAAAGAATTTAGAAACATCACTTCTTTTTAGTTTATAGTTTCTACATATTCTATATATATAGACCTTTTTTTTATGTTACAATATATATATATATATATATATATATATATATATATATATATATATATATATATATATATATATATATATATATATATATATATATATATATATATATATATATATATATATATATATATATATATATATATATATATATATATATATATATATATATATATATATATATATATATATATATATATATATATATATATATATATATATATATATATATATATATATATATATTATTTTGGTGTAGTGAATTCCAGTCGGTTTGCTTGTACTGCGAAAGATCTGGACATGAAAGTTGATGAATGCTGAGGTACAGCCAGTATTAGATTTTCATGAGAGCGCAATGGAAGGTCAATGTATTAAGGCGGTGAGAAGAGATTATACAAATAAGTAGGCCTGTTTGACTGTAGCAGACGGAAGATTAGGACGAGTATGTGAAAATCCCGACATCGTCTAATGGGAAGCCTTTCTATTTGCCTGCGAAAGGTCAATATGTGATCAAACTTTTTCAGGGAATAATTTTATATATCTTTTTTATAAACTTCTCTGCCAGAAATAAAGATTTAAGTTTCTTCTTTCATTTCATTGAGCATATGGAGTTTTTTTATTTATTTAATTCGATTTAATGGCTCGTTGATAACAAACTCAGCCAATTGTATCATATTTTAAATGTTAGTAGCATTCGAAATTTGAATTATTTCGTAATGTCACTTTCATTTATAAAACGGCCTTGCCGAAATGATCAATAGTTTAATTTTTAATTTTTTCGCTTAATTCGTCTCATTTGAAGGCATTTTGTGTTGCATAAGGATAAGCCCTATTTATGAGATATATGGATGAATAGTGATCGTTAGTCGACTGCAAAAGGACCTTTAAACTTACATTGCACCTGTCGAAAGTCGTGCACATCCGTAAGTATATCTCATTCAAACATAAGCATTTCCCAATACAACCTGGGATTTCCTTCGCTACTTTTTAAGTAGCTTTTACTAATTTTATTTTAAATAAAAACAAGATCCTATATATATATATATATATATATATATATATATATATATATATATATATATATATATATATATATATATATATATATATATATATATATATATATATATATATATATATATATATATATATATATATATATATATATATATATATATATATATATATATATATATATATATATATATACTAGCTAACCCGTGCCCACTTCGTTGGGCGGTAAACATTTTTACTTGTGATGAAATTATGAGTGTAGTTCGGTTAGTACTGAGTGCTATGATTTATTTCCTGACTGCCAAAATAAGGGTTATATTTTTACTGCATATGCATGTATATATTTGCATGCCAATTTCGCAATTTGGCAACTTTTTTGTAGACATTAATAAGCTCTACAACTTTTCTCTAGAACTCAATCATAAATCTCTTTTAGTTAAGGCAGCGTTCGTAAGAAACGTTTTCATTCGACCGTTTTTCTCCGACTTACTTTGCAAATCCGGCTACTACGAAAAAGTCTTATCATTTTTCGGATTAATATATAGCTTATGACACTCACAAATAACGTGGCTTTCTATTGGTAAAAGAATTTTTAAAATCGCTTTAGTAGACCCAGAGATTACTCCCTACAACCTCACAAACTCACAAACTTTACCTATTTATAATATTAGTATAGATAATATAAAAAACTAATTTTTGTGACTTAAATATAAAAGTTAGACATATGCTGTCGTTGACCTTTTACCGCGAAATTAAAAAAAATATATATTGAAAAAAAACATAAAAAATTGTGCCCTTTTTTAAAAGTTTCACGAAAATAATTTTTTTTGATCGTTTTTTTTAAATATTTCGGTTAATCTTAAAACTCTGCAAATTGTCATAATTTCTGTAATATCGGTAATTGTTATCGATATTACGATATGCTCGAATGTGTCGGCCACGGTACGTACAAACTAAAAAGCAGTTTGCGCTGGGTCTTGTTAACAAAACGGAAATTGCAAACACCATAAAAAATCTGAAAGCTGATTCTTCACCCGGGTTAGATGGTATACGCACAATTCACTTCAAACTTGTAGCTGAGTTTATTTCCGAACCTCTCGCATACTTAGTGAATTTAAGTTTCAAATCGGGCACCTTTCCTCAGTCACTAAAGACGTCAAAGGTTATTCCAATATTTAAGAATGGCAACAAAGAAGATATTGGAAACTATCGACCGATATCTCTACAAAATATAATTTCGAAAGTAATTGAAAAAATTGTAAAAAAGAGGCTTATAAAACACGTCGAGGCTGAGGGGCTCCTTTCAACTAACCAATTCGGGTTCAGAGAAGGTCGAGGAACGCAAGATGCAATTAACGCTGTTACCCAATATATATCAGTAAATATTGATAAGGGGAGAAAAGTTATGGCAGCGTTCCTCGACCTATCGAAAGCATTTGACACGGTGTCTCACCCGATTCTCTGTAAAAAACTGGAGAGCTTTGGAGTTAAAGGGGTATCCATGGAATGGTTTAGAAGCTACTTGGATGACAGATCTCAGGTAACAGCAATAAATGGACAGATCAGTGAGAAACTAAATATAAGATATGGCGTTCCACAAGGAAGTGTGCTAGGGCCACTCCTGTTTCTAATATATATTAATGAATTATGTGAACTCCAACTTAATGCGAAAGTCATCTCATTCGCAGACGATACGGTCTTATTAACAGAAGCGACTAATTCGGCAGAAGTCGCACTTAAATTACAAAATACTCTGGATACCGTTAGTGAGTGGCTAAATAAACATATTTTAACAATTAATTCGTCGAAAACCAAAGTAATGAACTTTAGCTTACGATCAGTTCATATCTCCAGCTTCTTTAAAATCCACTCTCACAATTGCCTTAAAGACTGCACATGCTCATGTGAACGACTAAGTGTTGTAGATAATATAAAATATCTGGGAATAAATGTGGATTCTAAGCTGAATTGGTCTAAGCACATAATTCAACTCTCGGATCGATTACGGAAACTAATATATGTTTTTTGTGAACTGCGCAATGTATTATCTCGGAAAACAATTAAAATCACCTACATGTCTCTATGCCAAAGTCTTATGATTTATGGAATTGTAGGGTGGGGTGCTTGCACGAAACAGGCCCTGGATCCACTAATAAAGACGCAAAAACTGCTGCTACGGATAATTTATAGGAAACCTAATGACTACCCGTCAGAGCGCCTTTTCAAAGAGTCTAAAGTTCTGGACGTCAAGCAATTGTTTATTAAATATGTGATAATATTTTTTCATAAACACAAAGATAGATATGATCAAAGTCAGCAAAACTTCAATACTCGGAGTTCACGGAAACAAAATTTCCTTATTCCTCGAGTGCAAACAACATTTGCACAACGACAAGCTTTTTTCATTGGTCCCAAACTATATAATGACATAGAGGAAAAATGGAAACACATAAAGAACAATCAAGAGTTTAAAGACAAAATTAATAAATGGTTATTTGAATTAGGGAGGTCTAAATCTGAAAACTTGGTTTGTAAAGCGTATGTATAACAGTTAATTTAAAAATAATATTGTATATTTATATACATTATTATGCATATATTAATAGTATCATATTTTTATTTATGTTATTTCAAGTTTTTTTAAATACTGCTTTTAAAATTGTATTTATATATTTTAATTAATTATAAATATGTTTATACCATATAGCATCTATTATTTATTAAAATCGTATTTACGTATATGTGTATTTGCCATATTGTATTACCTATGTTATTTATTTATTCTGATATATTATTCAATCTTAATTAAGCACATTCATTGAATATAAAAATAAAAAGGTTTTTTTTACTTTAATTAGGCTAATTGTTACGTAAGTTGTTTTACTTATTTCAATTATTTACTCTGACCCGCCTAGATACGGGACATTTAAGTCCTAGTTAGGTGGGCACTGAGCATTAGCTGCATTTCGGAGTTCAATTTTTCCGAGTTACTTATAACATTGATAACAATGGGGCTAAATGTACAAACAAATAAATGAATAAAGTATTAAATCTGAAAAAAACAAAATGGCCGCAAATTTCTTGACATTGCAATGAACATTTTGAACGCCTATATCTCTCTTATTTATTGAGATCGAATAAAGATTATGGAAGATTAGGAATCAGCGTGGTGAATATAGCGTGGTGAATTACTTCATTTTTTTATTTTGGCCTGTTTTTAAAATTTAAACTTTGAATGCCTATATCTCGCTTATTTATAGCGACCGACACAATTTTCTTCCAGATTTAGCATTAAAATGAAAAAAATAGTAGAGAGGTTCCTATACTGCAGTTATTCCACTTTTATAACTATGTGATAATACTTACATGTATATGTTTTAATTAACCCCTCAAATGTGAGGCGTCCCTTAAGGGATGCCTTGGAAAAATGTATACAAAATGTATATTTAATTTATATAAATGTAAATATAAATGTAAATGCACGCCGCTTAATAGTAATCCGCTCTACAGTAATGCTATAGCTCTATAGTAAACCCCGCTCTATGTAAATGTAAATGTAAATATAAATTTATATACATTTTGCCGTAGGCAACCCGAGCTAATCGCCATTCATTTGAGGGGTTAAAGAGTTTTGAACAATGAAGCACAAATAATTAAAAAGCAGGAATAATTTCACTGTATTACCTTCACAATATTATGAATTTAGAATAACGCTTGGCCGACTATGACATTTGTAGGTTTAACATAGCAGCGCCATCTATAGATTACTTATTTAATCCAGTCAATAGATAACGCCATCTGTTAAAATCGTTTGGAACTAACAGATAATTGCGAATGTCAAATAATAGACATTGCAATAAAATAATATCGCGACTATAGATTAAGATGTAAGCTATCCTATCTTTCAAGTTGGATCAAACTGCACATTGTGTGCAAATTTGATTCAAATCGGTTAAGTAGTTTAGGAGTCCATCGCGGACAAACAACGTGACACGTAATTTATATATATTAAGATATATATATATATATATATATATATATATATATATATATATATATATATATATATATATATATATATATATATATATATATATATATATATATATATATATATATATATATATATATATATATATATATATATATATATATATATATATATATATATATAAGTTTATTTTAAATTTAACTTTACTACTTCTTTGTGTATTGTACTGTGAAAATTATGAATTATTTTATCAAATGGTTGACTGTAAGATATCGCTATTGCGATAAGTCCGCCATTTGTGAATAAATTGTATTTTTTATAAAACCGGCGTAATATTCATTAAGTTATGTTTTTATAGCACAATAAAGTTATTATATTCTATTCTATTCTATACTATTACTTAAGTGTATTCATTTATGAGTCCTTTTATAATTCGATTTGCCCTGTCACGATAACGCTGGCGGTATGGCCGGAAGTTTCGCGAGCCACCAGTGATACGCGACTTACACTTTGGGAAATATCGGTATAAGAGCAAACGCGATTACCTTGCACACGTTATTACGCGTCTGGATCCCCTTGTTTGTTTTATTGCCGCCATAACCTCAATAGATGCTGGTTTTCAGGAAAAAAACTCTTGATATACGACGGTCTCGCGAAACACCCACAGTAAAACCATCCAATCTGAGGCCTTATATTGCTTTAACGGCTTTTTTTTGTTATGTGCTAAGGCAAAGTATCGTAACTCATTTTATTCATTGATATCCCCAGGGCATTTATTCCGAATGTCTTTAAATTAAAATACTCCTAAATCATCTTTTCATGTAAATGTTAGATTCGAATGTTCGATTTGACTCTTCACAGAATCAGCATCTATAACAATTTATTCATTCAGACATACAGTAAAATCAATCATCGTAAACTTAATTTTCACATATTATTTATACAATAGCCTATTTCCCGACTTCCTGTTCCCATATTAGGCATTCATCTCTTTATAACTTTTGCTTATAGCCCAAAATCGAAAAAAAAAATCGATTGTGTCACCGCAAAACTTTCCCTGCAAGCAGACCCCCCCCCCCACCCTCGGCGGGAAAAACCTCAACCTCCAAACCCACTCGCCCCACCCAACGCCCGACCCCCCCCCCCATACCCCCCGAGTGTTTGTCAAGTGTCAAGTGACTATGCTAGCAAAAGTAGTATATTTTAGTATTTTGTAATATTTCCTTAAAATTAAAATACCTATTTTAAAATATGATGTAGTAATTTCTTAAATACGGCGGTATTTAATATTTTTTATCGTCGCTTGTATAAGAGATATTACAACCAAAATTTTACAGTGTGTTTTCGACCCTATGACGTTTACCGACTGTGTACCGAAATTCTACTCTCTGAGGGGCTCTCTAGAGGATCAAGCATGCTTGTCAAGCATCGCGTCGCGGGCTGGGAGGGGATCGTAAACCGCAGTAATTATGCATTTTTAAAAAAAAAATATTTACCACAAATGCCTAATTTTCTAGTTTATACCAGGGAGTCGCGTTAATTAGACGTAATTGATTGATGAATGATGTGACTCCCTGGTATAAAACTACAACATTAGGCATTTTTAGTAAATATTTAAAAATTGCATATTTCCTGCGGTTTACGATCCCTGCCCAGCCCGCGACACAATGCTTGACAAGCATACTTGATCGTCTAAAGAGCCCTTTATTGCAATATTTCGAGATTAAAGTATGGGTAGCGCGACCTTCGGTGGACCAATTCCAACTACAATGCCATGACCGAATGATGCCTCCATGCCGAGTTTCAGTTCAATCGGATGAAGCGTTTGAGCGCTATCATCGAAAAATGCACATAGACACACACACACACATACGTACACACAGACACTCAAACACACAGACACACAGACACACTGGCACACAGACACACACAGGCCCATAGACACACATACAGACACACAGACAACAGACGCACAGACACACACTCAGACACACAGACATACAGATACACAGACAGAGTTCAGTCTGCCAATAATCATAACCGTCTCGGGAGAAGTCAAAATGTAGGTCTCGTATAACTGTCTTAATCTCGAAAAAAAATTGCGCGTTCACAATACATTCCCGCTGCCGAGAAAGTAATAAAATAATTATGGATTTTTGTTATAACGTTTAGTTGTCTACAAGAGGACAGCTAGTAAAAATATCCAGCCTTATCTAGGCCCAATCTTACCCATCCTCTTTCCAGATATTTTCTTGAGGAGACACAATCTTTGCTGAAAAAGGACTTGGTAGTAATTTCTATTTTACAAAGTTATCACGATATAACCGTAAAGCTAATAAATTAAATTTTCTGCCCGTCCCTGAAGCCTAAGTGGAAAGTAAAGACACTCAGAATGATTTCCATTACGCGCTGTTAGCAGAGTGAAGGAAAATGAGAAATAATATTAGTCTTTCCGATTTTAAATATCTACTCAAGTGCTGTGCTATGCTACTAAGGTGGTGATTTTTTTTCATATTCGGAAAATTTTGGTACAAATGTTATATACTATTAGGACTAGTTGGTATAAATGTTATAAATATTAGGTTTTTGAATTGAAAACTTCGTTTTTTTGTGATATTGAAAATTTAATTCGAAGCAAAATGGAAAGTGAATTTCATTTAATGTGTTGTCTATCGCTCGATATGACATTGTCCCATCTTTCTGGCAAGAGACAGATTCCCCGGCGGAAGAAGTCTTCGTCCTTGGAGGCTATCCCCGAATCCAGCTATTTTTCAATATTCTCGAAAGACTGGAAGCGCTGCTCGGAAAGACCATGGGCCATTGACCGGAACAAATAGTAGTCGGATGGCACAATATCTGGGGAGTACGGCGTGTGTGGTAGGATGTCCCAGCGAAGCGTTTCCAGGAAGTTCTTGACCTGCATCGCGACGTGTGGTCGAGCATGGTCATGCTGGAAAATTACCTTGTCGTGCCTTTTAGCGTATTCCGGCCGTTTTATCTTCACAGCATCGCTCAAATTCTTGAGTTGAGCTTCATAGAATTCGCCCGTGATGGTTTCTCCCGGTTTCAGCAGCTCGTAATAGATGACACCCGTTTGGTCTCACCAAATGCAAAGCATTTGCAGCCTCACCAACAAACCGCATCGCCAACAAAAAGCATCGTTAACAAACTGTATACCAGTTTGGCAAGATTGTAATATTTTAAAAAATGTATCTTTTTCTATCAATAAATTTAATTAAAAAAAAACACATTGGATCCGTGGATGTCTCCCTTCGGCGTGTTGAGGTGGATGGAAGTGATTCACGGGGGTACGAGCGATATTTTTTGAATTTGCGGTACTCGTAAAAGATCCACTTTTCGTCGCCGGTGATTATTCGGTGGATAAAAACCTTTTCTTTTTTGACAGTGACGGAGCATTTCACAAGTAATGAAACGATGCCGCTTGGCTTCATGCAGAATGACTCCCATAGATTTTAACCTTCTCGAAACGTTTTAGGGATGAACATTTAAGCACTTTACTTATCTTTGCCAGCGTCATATTCGAATCTTCATGGAGTATGGACTCGGCTTCTTCAAATTTTTGCTCCTGGCCTGGGTGCTCTTTGTCTTGCACGTCGAAATCACCACTTCTGAATCCGAGAAACCAAGACTCAATAGTCCTTTCTGTTGGAGTAAATTCCCCGTAAGCCTTCAGCAGCAATCTATGACATTCTGCGGCAGTTTTCTTAAGATGAAAGCAGAGAAGCATTGCTTCCCGCAAATGACGTATTGTCGGCTCAAATATCGACAACTTCGAAAGCTAACAAAATTACCGTTGTTGACACTTCAACGAAATGACACAGACTGATAATTGAAACCTAATGATGACGCTTTGACATGAAGTATTTTGCAATTTGGTATATGACTAGAAATCTAAGTTACGGTATTTCTTAGGAAATCGAAGTTTTAAATGCAAGGTCTTAATATTAAGTTTAATGATAGTAATATGGATATTTGCCCACAAAAATGTACAAGAGCGTTCAATAAAAATCGGCTGTGTGACCCCAACACTTTCCCAGAAAGCAGACAAACCCTCCTCGCGCCAAACCCCTCCCCATCAACACCCCCACATTCTAGGAATTCTTCATAATTTCCGAAGATTATACATCATTCCTTTATGACGTGATAATAAGATAGCATCCTCGTCAGGAAAATTACCATATTATTATTAAGATCGTTTTACATCAAAAGCGCTAATTTATGAAGTTTGTAAGCCTCCTTGCCATATAGGCAGCCCGCTCATACATATAGAATTTCGTTATGCCTTGCGAGCATCTGAAAGTTCATTGTTCAAGGTACGCATGTAAGAGGTAAGCGGACTTTGTACAGGCTTTATGAAAGTTTGTACTAATACGCGATCTTTACTTAATTATGGACTTTCTTATTTTACCTCCTATCTTAATAAGGTATTTCATGGAGCGGTTGCAAAACGATTACACTAGGTATATCTACAATGCGTTTTTTTTAATCACTTCTCTGAGTATAGAAGCAGACTTCATTGGCTTCGATTACGTGATCGTAGAAACTTGTACATTCTCTCCCCTCATTATAACATCCTCAACAATCCTACCGCTCCCTCCTACCTAACCGAAAAAAACGACCACTTAGGAAGTCACGGTTTTCCACTCCGTTCCAGTCAGTATAATAAAATGGCGATTTCTACTCATAATTAATCTTTTTTTACATATTCCATCACCGTACATGCAGCTAGACTATTGAACTACCTCTCGTCAAATATCCGAAACGCACCAACGGTTTCTATTTTTCAAGTGTGTCTGAAAAAGCATTTCATGTCCCTAAATTCCTAGTTATCCTACGTCTCATCCTCTCCCATCCTTCGCTACTTGCGAATATTCTCCAAATCATAATTAAATTTTAAAAATGGTATATTTGTTACTTGATTAATTATTGTTATGCAAAAAGTTTATTTTGTTTATTCAATTTTTTGGCACCTAAATGCATACACTTCCACCAAGGTTAGCTGTAAGACATTATACTATAAGCAATAAGTCCGCCTGTTGTATTTTTTTTTTAATGTGCAATAAATAATTTCTATCTATTCTATCTACATATGTTTGAATCAGTCTTTTTTATAACTTTTCCAAACCACTCTTTTTTATAATTTTAAGAGTGTCCTTCATGCAAAAGTATCGTTTAGTCAGTTCTTTTCATTCCTTCATCGTTATATTGTAGTTCAGTCTTTCCTCAGTTGCCGTTACACTTGCATAACTACGTGATATCTATATCCTATCAATGAAATTTTTCCCTGAGCCGATCAGTTATATAGGTAATATATAGCTGAAAATCAATACAAACATAGGTCACACTGAAAGACCCCGAAACTGGCCGCTTAAATGGGCAAATAAAAAAATAATAATTGCAATATTTTAAAATATAATTCTTTGGCTGTAAACAAAGTTTGTTTTACCTGACATTTGCTTTTTCATTGTGGCCTATTTTAATAATTACGTGTCCGCTTTACGACAGATTTAACTTAAATAAATTTTCACTACATCATGTTTTACGATTTTAAATGTGTTGCGACAGCTAAGCAGTGCCTTGCTCGGCTTTGATTTCTAATTCAATTAGCTGCAATTTGCTTATTAAAAAAAATTATTATTAGATTGCTATGACATATTTTTATTCAATATGTTTAAAAATAAGATACTCTTTCTCAATAATGTACACACTTTCTCGACGCGCGATTTATCATCATTTCTTTATCATTCATTTCTTTACCTTATAATAATTAATCGTACTCAAGCGGTTCTCTGCTCTACTTTGCTCGTCAGGATCCGCGTTTTTGCCATACCAAATAATTAACTCGAACGCAAATCTGTATAACATGCAAGTCAGCATCGTTCAGCGCGAATACAAGCAGCGGAAAAAGTAATTAAGCCAACTTGCGCAGCTCCTGTCTACAATCTAGCTACAAGTTAGCTACAGGTATGTACAAGTGGGTGGCTATCGGGCGAAACACAACTTTTCCCATAAATTTTCTCGACTTTAATTAGTCTTTGTTTTAATGTGGATTAGCGGTTCTTTTTTCACAGAAGATATTTTATAATAGGAAAGAAAATAAAATAATAAGAAAAATTGGCTGTATCCTCCCAAAACTTTTATAGGCATTGTTCTTAGTATTCTGAGACACATATGTTTTCCTTTGCCAGAGGCCGGGTGGGACACTGGCTTTAGGGCTAGTTTCCCCTAGGAGTCAACCTTCTGGCGCTCCTGGACGGTCTGCGCACCGTGCGGCGTAAGCCAATCGATTGTGCATTCTGACTAACAGTATGGGGAGTCTGGAAACAGTACTGTTTCCTATAGAGCGGGGGTGGTTGCTGACCTTACGGCGACTGCTCTACGAAACGACCATCGGCTACCCGATTCCGGGTGAACAGCCGGGCAAAGGATGCCGTGGTCCGCGACAGATTCGATTTACCGCGCAAGGACCGCGCAAGCGACCTCGAAGCGACGATTACTCAGTCGAGTGACCGGAGTAATCTGTTCGCAACTGGAAGTAAGGGCTTGAGTGTAAGCCCGCTGGGTAACCTAGTTATCTCGAGGGTAAGGCGTTGGCCTCTTACGGGCATGTGGCGGAGCTTGGCGGTGGACTGTTTCGTCCTAAGCCTTCTGCGTTCACTTCACGGGAGATAGAACGTACATTTCGTTAAAACTTCCTAAGGCGACGGGTTCGCCATTGTAGTTGACAACTCTATTTGTACCAATTTGACGCAACTGAATTACGATTGTTTTATCGCTTACACCAAAGGTTTCTGCTAACTCTGACGTTATTTGTGATGGTTCCGCTTCCACTGTCGTCTTCTTCATTATCGCCTTGCGTTTCCGGCTACGGCGCTCATTCTTTTAATGAAAATTTCCAGAACGTTTGAACCAAAAACGAATGGAAGTGCAAATAATGTGGAAAATTATCGTCTAGTTTCAAATTTAAGTGTATTTTCAAAAATTAAAAATATATTTGAAATTAGGCTAAATAAGTTTTTTTGATAAATTTAATATTATTACAAAAAATCAACATGGATTTCAGAAAAAAGGTCTACCTCAAGGTGCGCTATTATAATCTTGTAGCATTATACAAAATAATCGCAATAATAATTTGTTTTCAGCTGGGATTTTTTGCGATCTGAGTAGAGCATTCGATTGTGTTAATATTAATTTGCTCATAGAAAAATTGAGTCATTGGGCTCGATCGCGTTTCTCTTGAACTAAAATCGGAAATCAGTTCATGTGAACGAGACAGAGCAGTATATCAAAGCGGAATGTGAAATGAACGGTTGTCACTTTTCAGCATTAAAACTACCCACCGAAGATAAAGCAGCTAAATATAACACCGCACAAAATGTGTTCAAACCTATTCGGGTCTCTATAAGTTCGACAGGTAGTTTTGGTGCGGGAAAATCATCGACAGTTCATTTCATTGCTCTGTCTCGTTCGGTCGAACAAAGTTCCTATTTTAGTTCACGAAGAAACGCAATCGGACCCATTATAAATCGTGCCCATATGATAAATCGTGTAAAGGATTAGATGTATTTTATGATTCCATTAATTTAATAAAAGATTCGATCATACTTAGCCTATCTCCTACTTCTTAAGATTTCAATAACTGCCATCCTAATGTACTGTATTATATGATTATTATACCATATTATTGTAACATATCATATTATGTATAATAAATATTATTATCCAATTACTCATACTTCTATTTTGCTCTATCCATTTGGATAGAGCAAAATATGATAAAGTTATTTAACCTTATCAACAACCTATTTAATTATTACTTTTCTTACCCTTATATTATTATTAGCTTTATTATATTTTTTCCTACTATCAACGTGTTCATGTTATTTCTATGTTAATTTGTAATGCAAGCATTGTAAACTATTCACAGGATAGTAAATTTGTTTAGTTTGAATATGATTTTAAAACACTAGTATCATATATTTACTATGTGTAAGTTTGTTATAAAATAATTTAAAAAAAATATGGAGCCCAAAGAGTGACTCTTTCACTTCTGAAGTCGTATCTTTACAACAGACAGCAGCAGTTAGTAAAAATCGAACAATAAATGGCCGCAATGAATAAATAGCTCAATCTAAATGTAAGACTACGAATATTGGAGTGCCACAAGGCTCAATATTTTGACCTCTACTATTCACATTATATACCAATGATTTATCTGTAAATATTTCGAATGCCAATACAATTCAATTCGCGTATATTCGAAAGGGGCACTTTTAATAATTTAGAACATAAAGTCAACTCCGCAATTATCGAATTGGATGACTTGTTTAAAGCTAATCAAATGTCCTTAAACATACATAAAACAGCAATTATGACCTTCTTTAATAAAAAAGACAAAAATTCAATGACTGAAAATTTAATATGACTTAAAAAGAGCCACTTGTACTAAATTCTTAGGGATTCAGATTGACGAGAAAATGTCTCGGAGAGTCCATAATGATCATCTGAAATCGAAGCTATCGTCAGCTTGTTATGCGATTTGCGAACTAAGGAAGATCATTGATGAAAAAGAAGTGATAAATGCATATTACTCGCTCGTGGAATCTCACCTGCGCTATGGCATACTTCTATGGGCCAATGCCGTCAATGTAAACGATATATTTATTTTGCCAAAACGGGAAGTGAGAACCATTAGGGGTTTAAATCAGCGAGAATCGTGTAAACCTTTATTTATAGAACTACGTATTTCCACGATACATGACATTTTTGTTCATGAATGTATATGTGTATTCTATAAGAAAAAGCAAACATGTTTAACGCAATCGCATATACACACGCACGATACAAGGAATAAGTCACTTTATATCCATTTATCGCAGGCTGCCACTTCAGAGTTCCATCGCTCAACGATGTATAGAAGCGTACATTTTTATAACAAGCTGCCACAAGACTTGAAAGATATTAATAATTATGTTGAGTTTAGAAAACGAATGAAACAATATTTGTTATCTAAATGTTTGTACAATTTGAGTGAGTTTTAACATAGGGATTTATGTGATTTTATTTAATTTAATTGTTACATTTGAATTGTTTATTTCATGTGTCTATTTTCTACACCCTAAACGGGTTTTTTTTAAAAATAAATATGATTTGATTTGATTTGAATCAAAAATGTAAAAAAAGAAGATCACGTTTGAACCAAAAACGCACTGTGCATTCGTTAGTGGTGGCTGACTCGAACACACCACCGATTCTTCGAGCTGTAGCTGCAATTTTTAACTTTTCGATAGGTTTGAAAAGAATGATGTCGGAATAAAATCAAATCACGCGAAAGCAAATGAATAACTGATTTCGAAACAGAACTTCACTAGCTTCAATTCGAAATAAACTTGAATTTGGAATTATAAAATGAACGCTAGATATTTGAGTTCAAACCTAGCCAGTATTGAGAATCGGCAATTTCACAGGTAAGGACCTAATGTTATTTTTTGTTTACTATATTCATTGAGACATACAAAGAGAAATAACCGTATAAATGGTATATGATTAAATATGTGCTATGATTAAACTGTAAATATGACTTTTAGAATATCCTTTTGAAAATAGAATATTTCTGTGCTAATTTCGAAGTCAGTAAGTTGATAAATCCTCTAAAAGAATAAAACAACTTTCAGATTTCATTGGTTTACCAGCAAAATTAATCAAAAAAGACCGGCAAAAAAATGAAATCAGAAAAAGTTAAAAATGTTTTTTTTCCTAATTTTATTTATAAACTTGGACAGTCTGAAAGTAATGAATTCATTAAAAACTTTTTTAAATAATAATCTTAGGTATTTGAGTTACGTTTGAAGACAATTAATATTTAAAACATGTAAAAAGTGATACCTAACATGTAACAATTCTAAAAATTTTCGCTGACTTTCACTGCATAAATTTATTTATTTTAGAATAAATTACTATAAACCATTGGTTGTGCTTACAAAAATAACAGGAACCGCATGGCAAAACCTTAACTTTTTGCTTATTTGATTCTGTCACCCAACTGGGTCTATCTATCCCTACTGGGATTAGCCCGTTCTAGGGTAGACAGGACTCTAATATTACCATAAATTATATAAACGTTTTTGTAAAATGCTCATAAAACTAAATTTCCCTAAAATATGGTCTTAAAAAGAACAAAAAAGATATAATAAAAACAAATTAAAAAAAAAAAAACGCAAATCCATTATAAAATCGAGAGATATAATATATAAATAAGGTTTTTGGGTTTACCTATATCTTACCCTTAAGTTCAATTTTGTTTGTGGCGCTCAAGTGTAAAAAAATTCACAACATCAAAAATATATTCCTTTACTCTCTTAGGTAAAAGGGTCGTTCTCATTTTCCAAGCAAAATAGCCCAGGGAAATATTTGACGTGGGTCGACGCGTAGACCTCGGAATATAGGCCGTTGATTACAATCTATATGGCGGCTACCACGCTTGCGATAGCGCACCATGTCATATGATATTATTTATTATTCTACTACGTTTAATAATTCAGCAGTATAACGCTCCACCAATTTGCGGTCTTTTTTGATAAGAGTCGGGATAATGAGCGGTTAATATTGTTAAGGAGGGTTAGGTTGTGGCTTTGTTATGGCGATGTCGTTTCTTTCAGTTTTTATACTAATAGCACAAGAGGCAGAGACAAAAAAGTGCAAGAGTTTTATAAAAGCTGATAGTTTCAGATCAGACAGTATTTTGGCCATAGAAAGCTGGGGTAGAGTCAGCAGGCCAGACTCCGGGACACCTGGAACTGGCGCACTAGGAAAGGTGTAATTTTAATTAGTACCCACAAAGTGTTTAGGAAAAGCTTAAAATTCACCAGTAGACAGTGGATGCAATACAGAAATCGAAACATATGGTTAGACTGCCTAACAGTACAATGCGTGGCGTCAGCATTACTCCATACGCGTCACAAAAACGAAGTCCATTATATTGCGCGGCACATTAGACCTATGCGTAATATGTAGTTGCCGACAAATACGTACCGGCGTATTTGCAAGGACTTCAATATATGCAGGGAATTGTTCAATATAACACAAAATATTGGCCTACATAATCTTCCAAATTTATTTAACCGTCCTACCTATTTGAATGTACGTGATACATCCGCTATATTATCGACCGAACGCAACAAGCCGTATCCCTTACGTTCAAGTACAAAAAACAAAACAAAAAACCGAAACCCAAAAACGTGATACGTCAAATTGTTCCTGCGATTCTAAATACAAAAAAGGGTCATAAATAGGTATATTATGTAGAAAAGATTTTCTGGTTTATTGTAAACAAGTATTGTTACTAAGAAATTTAATGAAAAAATCCAACGATTTTTTATCTACTTTTTGAAGTCTATTTTAACCCAAAGGTTAAAATAGACTTCCATTGAAGCCATATACTTACGTGTCATTAAAACATTTCTGGACATTATATTGTATGATGAAATCGTAGACTATCACTACTGGTTGACGTGATAAATTTGTGATAAAACTGGTTTATTGTAAACAAGTATTGTTACTAAGAAATTTAATGAAAAAATCCAACGATTTTTTATCTACTTTTTGAAGTCTATTTTAACCCAAAGGTTAAAATAGACTTCCATTGAAGCCATATATGTACTTACGTGTCATTAAAACATTTCTGCACATTATATTGTATGATGAAATCGTAGACTATCACTACTGGTTGACGTGATAAATAGGTTTAAATACGAATTTAACGCGTGAACTTTGTAGCACCCGATGTTTCGACGATGTTGCAACCGCCTATGTCCAGGATAGGCTGATGCGAAGTCAATCCGTTATTCCACAGGTAGGCGGCAAACCGCTGCAACTGCGCTGATTTTAATCACAATAAATATAGGTCATATATTTACTGTGTTTTAGTGGTGGTAGTGGGGTTTTAGGCCGGCAATACACGTCGGGTTTTTCTCTACGATAATCGGATCGGATAGTCTGATTAGACTATCGGATGACACTCTTGCCATACATTTGTTTAAACATTCAATACACGTCCGATCCTGTAGTCGAATCGGACGTGTATTGAATGTTCAAACAAGTGTATAGCAAAAGCACCTAACGATAGTCTGATCAAACTATCTCATCCGACTATCATAGAGAAAAATCGGACGTGTATTGCCGGCCTTAAACTCTCTACTACGTGCAAACCCCTTCTTAAAATGTTCTCAATGCCCATCGCCCAATGCAGGGACGTAACACAGGAAATAGCAAGTGTTGTGTGGACGGCGGATTCGAACCCCGCGCCCCACCACCACCATTATAATCTGCCCAGTGGCAGCGGTTTGCCGCCTACCCGCGAAACACCGGATTGACGGCGCTTCAGTCTACCCTAGACAACGGCGGTTGCATCATCGCCATAATGACGGGTGCAACAAAATTCACGCAGTAAATTAGTTTTTAAACCTATTTAGAATTATATTATAATAAGATAAATAACGAATTTACCATAATTGTATCTAATTATAAATAATTTACCGCTTGAACTTTGTAATACCGGTAACATTGTCTGTAACATCGTTTCGAAGATGTTGCAAACGCCGTTGTCTAGGGTAGACTGAAAGAGCTGTCAATCCCTAATTCAGAGCTATCTGTCGAGCTATCTTATTTATAATGTCAAACAACCGCGAGAGTCTTCGATTTTATACTATTATTTTGTATGACTTCAATGGACTCAAAACGTCTTCTACAAAATAATAATTCAAGTTTTGGTAAATGGCAATACTAGTAAATACAAATATGGTAAATACGGTGCTCATTGTTTTTGGTAAAAAAAATCGTGTACAATTGTGTATGTGTCGGGTATTATAGTCGATAAATAATAAGTTATATCGAATAGAAGAAAACAAAAAAGTTGGAAAATCATATAAAAATTAGTTTGGTCACTTATTTTATTATAATAATATAGGCAATATTTAGATCCGCGATGCATTTATGTCGCATTATCAAGACGAAATTTGTAAAAGTAAATGATACCGCGTATCAACCAGATTTTCTTGTATTCTGTAATGTAAAAGAGACGTTGTTTATTTGTGTTCGTTTTTACTGCTTATATATACTGCTTATATAATTTACGAAAGGCGGGTTTATTATCATACGAAAATCTCTTATAACCTATAAAATATATAATATTACTATGAAATATGTATCATATATGTGCTTATAACGTGTGTGTAAGTGTGTGTTCTGTTATAGCATTCTATCAACGGACTTGAAAATGCAGTTCCGTTAATTTATCCCAACGGAAAATGTTGACCCAAACGGGAATCGGAATCTTAGACCATAAGATCAGGCGATTTATCCACTGTGCGACCGTGTGTCAACAGGCCAATTATATATTTTATATACATATAAATTGAACGGGCTAACTGACTGGGTAAATTGAATGGGCTAAATAGCAAAATGGCAAAAAAAAAAACATATTTAACGCCGTTTTATGATGAATGTTCCAATTTCTGCCACCAGGAGGCTCTGAAATATAAATCTGAAGTCACGTGACTTCGTGCTCAGTGCCTACCCTAGGTTAACTATGTGACCAAAAATTAGAAGCCCACGTCGGCTTTCGTTCGCGGGCTTCTTATTTCTTTGTATGTGACCATGTGGGATAGTATATTTATTTATTAATTTATTTATTTAGAATATTAGGTTCACACACAATACTCTGACAAATATATTAATTAGAAAAAATATTTTGATATAGACATTGAAATATTTGACAATGTCTTATTAGAGCACCCCCCCCCCCCAACCCCGCCCCTCTAACCCCCTACCACCATTTTTTTGTTCTCGTTTGTACCTATAAAGAATATTGTAACCAAAATTTAACAATGTCGTTTCGACCCTACGACGCATCTGTGTACCGAATTTTAATTCTCCAATATTTCGAGATTGACGTATGACTAGCGCGCTCCCTGGTGGGTCGATTTCAACCACAATATCGACGGGGCCATATCAATTGAAAACTCCTTGAGTTTTTTCAACTCTTGCCATGACCAAATGATGCCTGCATGCCGAATTTCCGCTCAATCGGGAATAAACGTTTGAGCGCTATCGTGGAGGAATACACACGCACACACAGACACACAGAAGTTTGTCCACAATACTCTCCTTACCAGGAAAATAAAGAGAAATGAAAAAATTAAAAGCAGCGTGAAAAAAAACGTGCGCAAAAACTACATCCTCGATACTTTATACATCATTCATGAATGCTCTCAAATGACCATAATCTAACATGGCGATTTCGTAACCTACAGCTATTTTTCACTTCAGCCTTGCATTCGCTTAGTTTTTCCTGTAAATAGAGCATCCGTATGATAACAAAAAGTATTCGTGTACTGGAACAATTTGCGCCTTAGCATCGCCTGGTTTTTTCAAGGCTACTTGTACGTCGTTCGTGCAAATGGCGCTTGCTTCTATTGTCTGACGATGTCAGCGAGTCTAATTGCATTATACGCAGTGATGGCCAAACTACGGCTCGCGGGCCAACTCCGACCCACCAACCCGTTCAATCCGGTCCACATTGGATCATCGGGCCGCGAATACAAAATTTGATTTTATTCTGGAGTCCACGCTTGCATACGTTTATATAGGGAAGTTTTAACGATATTGCACGTTCTATCTCCCGTGAGCTAATCGTAGAAGATTTATGTAGTACCTACATATCGCACGTTGAAAACAGAAGTGACACTACAAGAAAAATCTAACTTTTCAGTATGTCCATTTAAAGTTTTTGTCATTTTTATGACTTCAATAACTTGTTTATGAATTGGAATAGATTGCTGTTATTGGTATTATTCTAGCATAATCTGTTGGATTCTTATTAGATTATCAGGTAGGTAGGTATGGCAAAAAAATCAGCATAGTGCCACATTAGTTCTCACATTGTTAAGCATATTTTTGCTTATTGCCTTTTAGTTTTAAAAAAAGTTCAGCCTAGTGCCACTTTTGTTTTTAAATGGTCAAGTATTTATTTGCTTTGCCGTATATTATTATTATTATGGAATAAACTGACACTTTTCCATTCAATTATTTATATTTATTTCATGAAAACTTACGACATAACTGACACTAAACAAATATGACACTTTTTTACTTACTCAATAAACGGTGGTCACTGACGACCGGACGCGAACTGTCATAGTGTCGGTTTTTGTTTAACTATCAAGCACAAAACCTAAAAGTATGAAGTGACACAATGCCCCATCTAGCGATATCAAAGTGAACTATTAAGAAGCGGGTCTTTGAAGATGACGTAGTTTTTCCTGTAGATTCCAAATGTCGCTGTAACTCAATACCGCCAAATTTCGTTTAGTGTCACTTTTGTATTCGGTATGCGATATATACATAGTACGACTTAGTACAACAATACAAACCTACCGTCTAGCTAAGCCATCATACCCGTCAGAGGACTTACAGCGAGGCATCGGAAAAGATAGAAATATTTTTACATCAAAGCATCATTCTCAAACGAATTATTTCAAAAGATTCTAACAAAACCTATAAAAAAATATTAATATTATACATTTTTACATGACTGCCCTATAAAAAAAGGAGTGTAATATGTTCAGGGTTCAATGTATGTTTTCCGTTTCTTTATTCCACGATAATTTCTAAACCCTTGTACGGATTTGAAAGTATTTATTATTCCTAGAATCGTTTTGTCATCCCGAGTGTCATAGGGTGTCTTAACTGTCTAAATATCAAGTAAGTAGTTGTCTAAATGTCCAAATGTCAATAAATTAAAATAAATATATCGTCTTTAGTGTCAAATGAATGGTCTCATTGAGTACATTCCGAAAATATACATGTATCTATATATGTAGATAAATACATAAACCCTTAAATATGTCATAAAAAAACGTAGAAAAATAATTATAAATACAATAATGTATTACACTTTCTGTAACGTCAGTCGTGTTTTTACACGACTGCCGAAAAGGAGTGTTATGTGTTCAGAATTCATCCATTTTCCTTACTTTTAATCCACCATAACGTCTAAACGCTTGAACCGATTTAGAAGTGGGTCATAATGTTAGAAACGTTTTGTCCTCCCGAGAGTACGTGTCGCGACGCCTTGCTCTCATGTGAGAAGAAAGCTGCGTCTTTAGTATAAATCGCCATGTTGTGCGGTGCCTGTTGACATTCATCATTTGACAGTTTAGTTTCTTTCATTCTTCCTCTTCGCGGCAGTAGGCCTAGTAACGAGGAAAAATATTTGGAATATTAATTTAGCAAAATAAATTATACAACGTGTTAAGTTATCAACTCCTCAAAATATTACCGATTTTTAAAAAAAACCGTTTTTGGTTCATACGAATTTATTCCAATCAAACATTTTGGAAAATTATAAAACTACGCAATCGTACTCGGAAAAAACCGGTATGTATAATATTAATAATGAAACACTGATGCTGTTATTCCGCCATAACTTATAAACGCTTGATCCGATTTAGGTATGAGATATTGTTACAATCTTAATGTCATCCCGAGTGTCATAGGGTACCTAAACTGTACAAATGTCATAAAATACTATACATCTATCTATATGAATAAGTACATAAACTACAAATATTTAAAAAAAAACCGTAATAAAAATAATTATAAATTTTCTTTTTCTGTAACGGAAGTCGTGTTTTTTATTATATTTACTTGTTTATTCTTTTTAATATATTTACTTGTATCATTTGTTGTTACCATTAAACCTTAAATACTTTATGGGTTAATACTTAAGCCTACATAAATACTATGTAGGCTTAAATTAAGTATAATTGAAGGGCTGAAATTCTAAAGGGTCTAAGTGCCAAAAAGTTAAAGTCGAGATATAACAAAAAAACTGAATAAAACAAACATTTTGTCGAAATTATTATTTATTTCAATTGAAATACAAAGAAAATTATATTCTTAGTCATGAGACTCCGCCGCCAACCTCTCACACCAACAAATATTTAAAGAAAAAGTATTAAAGTTCCAAAGTCCTGAAATGTCCTATGTAGGTAACTGAATAATAATAAAAAGGGTCTAAGTGACATGACAACAGTCCTTTAAAATGTGTATTATCAAGCTTCTGTTTTATTGATCAAATCATCATAAAATGGTTGGTGTTCAGCAGGTATATACGGCATCATCTGTTTTAGGTCAATTAGTTTTTCTTTTGATATGTTATTCTTGGCAGGCAATATTGGAAGTACCATATCCTTCAGTTGAGAGGGCATTTTTCCCTTTTTAAAAATGTTGATGGTGTCCCAAGGTATAGGATCATTGAAAGATTGCATTAAATCAACATATGGTAGCCGGTTTTTCTGGATTCTTATCCATGACACAGTTGATATTTTCAATTTTGTTGTATTCAGGAACTCCGTGGAGGCTTCATTGAGGTCTTTAAAATCATGTTGGTCCAGTGTTATAGGTTCGAATGGGTTTTTGTGACACGATTCACGTATCATTTTTTCGATATCTGCAGGTTCATAGCATTTGACCACTTTTTTTCTCTGTTCTATCTGTGCAAAGTCACGATCACATGACATGAAAGAGTGGCCACTGACCAAGTATTTATGATCTATGATATCGAACACGCCATTGGCAACTAAATAAATAAGAATAAATAACACCATCCGGTTTTTATTCTGGCCTATGCAGTTGTCGCTCCAAATTACTATTTTTTTTTTAAAGTATTGGCAGACATTATATTTAAAACCTTCAACAGTGAAGAACCAACTTCATTACCTCCTCTTCCGGCATATGATTCATTCCAGAGGCACATGTATGCTTTTTGGTTGTCAGCAATATGAACGCAAAGGTTGTAACACGAGAGCTGTCTGCTATAAAACATCTGACTATGAGTCAATGTCGGTATAAAAATGACTTGTTGCATGTCCATAGCCATTGTCAACGTATCGCTCGTTGGGGATTGGGATTTTACCGAATCCGCTTTCATTGTATTTTGAGCACTTTCAGCTTTACGGTGATGGTTTTCTAGCTCGATAGCAGTATGAGTTTTTTGTCTTCCTTCAGAGCATTTCAGTTTAGCATGAAGAAGATCACACTTTGAACAGGTATCTGTTCGTGGGCGTCCAAACTTCAAATAGGGAAAATGCTTTTTGAAGGTTGTAAAGTAATATCTGTAGGTCACAGGCGAGTCTGGGTATTTTTCTTTGAATGCCAGGTATAAACGGTGAATATTAAGATCGGGGCTTAAATAATATTTTTGAGTTTCATGTCGACTGTAGTGACTTTCTTGAGAAGGGAAAGACTTAATATGATGCAGTACTATCTCGAAAATTTCAGCAGTGAATTTTCTGGGCTTGTTTCCGGATCCCCGCTTGTCTATGAAAATCACTTCTCCGCGCTTCTTTTTTTCCACCAAAGTCTGGACTTTCTTATGCGAAATGGCAAAAACAGCTTGAAAAGTCTGACGGCATACCTGGACATGGTTCCCAGTACCGTCTGGCAGAGTATAAGCTACTGATGTTTGTCTGCGACTGTCTACAGCGTTGGTGTATGTACCGTGTCGCCTTCTTCCAACTGGAGTTATTTGAATGAGCCCGAGAAGATATGTTCCTTGCTTAATAGCGTCTCCAATTCTATAGTATTCCATCATAAGGGTTTCTCTCCTCTCGTGTAAAATTTGCCCACAATGAAATTTACACTTGCAGGCAACCTGAAATAATAATATAGTTTTTAAATAGAAGCACATTATCCAGTGAATGAAAACCACCTTACATTATTTAATTACTAACAGACGAAACGTCGCGTATATTTGCCCAACGATGCTACGCAACTGTAAGTTATTAAATAATGATTATTAAAAAATAATACTAACCTCTTTCAGCGTTTTCTTTGGAATTTTAATCTTTTTTGATGTTATATACTCCTCCCCGCACAAACGACGCTTCTTCCGTTGAATTTTCACATTCTCTTTCCGATTTTTCGCAACATGTGTGTCTGAAGTCGAAGGCACCGGCGTAACGTCCATCTCCATAAACTTGTTAATTGCCACTGAACGATAGAAAAGACGGCGCCGCCGCGTACCGGTCGCAGCTTGCGCCAGAGCACACACACTCGCCTTTCCGATGCACACGCATAGTGGAACATAGACCCGCTCCTTGCTTTAACAGCTTGTGTGTAGTAGTGGGGCGGAGTTAGACACTTAGACTCTTTTATACGACATTGGGCTTGGCACATTGATTGTATTTCCGTGAAAATATCGGTTTGAGATTTTTTGGCACTTAGACCCTTTAGAATTTCAGCCCTTCAATTTTTCAATCCAGAATGTAGAATTAAGTGACTATTTTTAAAAAAAATGAGCATATCAAACTTTTTCATTTTAATTTTATGGCTGGCTGATAACGAGCGCAGCCCCTTTGTATATATATTTTTTAAATAATGGATACATTCGAAATTTTAAAATATTTATATCCTATATTTAACGAACGCTATTTGCCGATTTAATCAATGGGATTTATACATTGTTTTTCGTTTTAATTTGGCTGTACTGGAGAAATTTTATTTTTTAGTTTTTGAGATGGATGAATGAAGGGTGATCGTTCGCCAGTACCAAAGGGACTTTCATTAAACCTACAAAGCACAGTCGAAAGTTGTGCACATCCATACATAAATCCAGAGTTAAATAATAAAATATTGAATTTTTCGAAAACTTTGCATCTTTATGGACCACAGGGACACTTATGTCGCATCAATTTATACAAAATCTAATGGATCAATTTTCACAAAACTTGACCTATACGTTATATACGTCAACCCTATAACAGGTTAATGTATCTGAAATTGCCATACTCTACTGAAAAGCTTATAGTCCTCAAAGGGTTCAATGTCATCTTGGAAGTTATTGTAAGATACATTTTGTTTTGCAATAACTAAATTGAAAAAGCTCGTGGTGGCGACCTTGATTATATTTGTTAAGCCCGTACAAATGAAATGATAGCGAGGTGCGTAATGCGCCCTACACACAATGACGCCCAGCCGGAGAGGCCTGGACTGAAGGCGCGGCCGGATTTGGCCGAACGTGTGTAGGGGCGTCCGGCCCGGCTTGCGACCTCCACGGCCATCCGGCCAGCGTTGCCGACCCCTATGGTAATTGTGGGGGCATATGGTAATGCCATCGTCGGTACGGTGTACGGTAATGACCTGTCGTTATACGGTAATTAGACCACTCTAGGGAGAGGTTATGCTGAAAGAATAAAACTAGAGTTGTTCCACTTTTACCGTATTTTATTTTAATTCAGACATCACCATTACCTCTCACAGGCAACGATGAGAGGCCTTATAGACAAACCATGCGTCTCACTTAGAATTATGCGCCTCCTCAATGACGCGTGACTGCAGTGGTCTAGCTGGTTGCAGAAATTTCAAGGCACCGCTATCTATAATATTTTACCTGTATCTTTCTTTTTAAAAAAAACGGAATTTTTCTGAATGTACGGGATTCTTTGTCGAAAAACGGTATTTTTTACTTCGGTAGTACGGTAGCTTTTAGGAGTCAGGTTGGCAACGCTGCATCCGGCCATCGACCAAAATTTCATTCGATGAGAGGCCGCCTCCGGCCGCGCCTTCCGGCCGGGATTTCCTGCTACACACGTCGGGTTTGGACTGACAGGTTTGACCGGACAGTCCGGGCTTCTCCGGCCGCCTCATCGTGTCTAGGGCGCATAACATAACAGTATTTAATAAGCACGTAAGATAGCAAGGCGCCGTTACCGTTATTGCTTTTATCAAATTAATAGTAAATTTCAAAGCTTTGTAAATAAAAAGTTGCATAGAATTTAATAAAAGTTCAAAGTAAATAAAAAGTTGCATAGAATTTAATGTAGACACTGTACAGTCAAAAATTTAAATACCGAAAAATTTCTTTTCAATTTTTTCAATAGATTTATTATGGGCATTAAAACCTCTCTGACGTTACACAATAGGCCATTTACGACCCTTTTTTGTATTTAGAATTGTAGACAGTTTCTTTTTAACCTGGTTGCGTCCGGGCGATAATATAGAGGACGTATCACGTACTTTCGTATGGGTAGAGCGGTTATATGTAAACATAGTTTTAAGTGTTATGCATAAATCTTTGTTTTTCCGAATAAGCAAAAAACTGCCGAATTAGGCGATCAAATAAACGTCATATTGAAGCTTGATGGGAAGGGCCACGAGGAATCCCGAAATGAATGGGAATACTGAAAACGACAGAGAGGTATAACTACAAAACTAATTACATAATTACATATTACATTAGGAAATACGATCACTTTTTAGCCTCGCAAATAGCATGCGATTAGCTACAGATTCCAATTATGCACATTGTGCTCAAAAACGCACCTAACCGTCTTATCTAAAATATAAGGTAATCTTATTAGGAAGTCATTGTCTCCTATTTTGACCGAATCAGAACAGCATCATTAGCTGTTCTATATAGCAGTAACAAAACTTTGTTTTATTCTTACTTATAAGCAGCTCGATTAAAGAACCAGCTGCCTCAAAATATCAGAGGCGTTCAATCGCTCTCTACTACTAAAACCTGGAAATTCTTCTGAAATGGTATTTCTTCTCTCATCAAACGTAATCAAACCATCACCACTACCATCCTTTTTACTTTGTCTGTGTGTGTTATTTAAAAAAATATACCTATATTAGTATAAGCTGTTTTTTTACTAATAATTTAGAATATTTTTATGTATTTAAATACCCACATTTTCTTCTAGAAAATACATGTATACAGCCATCAAGAAAGTTTGCCAAACACTGTTATAGCATCGGAAGCACGTATGTTTATTTAGGAAACTATTCAATAAACATGTTAATAAGCAATAAATTGTTGACGATAATAATCAATAACGGTATAAATAACGATTTGTATGCAGTGACGTGAATCTACAGTGATTTCGAGCCTAGAGCAATAATTTTTTTGTTATTGAAATTCAACTATTGACACAAAGACTATTTACTATCATCACAGTCCTAGATCCTCACCCTCCTAATTTCCTACATCGGCTTAAGGTTGCGAGTATATTGGTCGATATTTTTACTTTCCACTCCCTTTATGGTAATCCTCAATCTTATATATGTGTTCCGTGATGTATTCGGTTCACTGTATTAGGAGCACTCCTGGCTGGGATGGCACCATCCTTTCTGTAATTCGAGAGTTATTTGTTTTGGCGTTTTATTTATTTATTTATTTATTTATTTATTTATCTATTTTTTTTTTGTTATTTTTTTTTGTTTGTTTTTTAAAATTTATTTATTTATTTATTTATTTATTTATTTCATTACCAAATTAATTTACCGGTTTATACCAATCCGTTGATATGCAATATACACATAAATATAAAAAAAAATATATATAATTCTTACAAGTACATACACAACATGTTTAAATAAGCATTAAATACAAATACAGGCATTAATAATTTAGAAAAAACTTACAAACTTACGGTACATAAAGAGTGAAAACAATTTTATTCTGACATAGACAAGTAGCGCAATGCCCACACCTTGAAGAGATGCGGGCTCGCTGTAAAAATATCAAAGTCTGACGCTGTCGAATAAGCGCATTTATGTGACGCAAAGCATAGGTAAGCAGACTCCATCGACTTAGGTTGGTGCGCGAGGACGGCTTCGCAAATAGATTATGAGTGCAAGCACGATTATAATTGTCCGGAACAAAGAGACAAACCTTCGCTAGCATGCTAGGATTATCAACTCTTCCCCGGATCAGCTTGAAAACGTAGGCCATTTCTCTACGCAACTTAAGACAGTTATAGCTCACCATGCTTAGTAGAAAACTATTACGGTATAAGTACACATAATATCCGTACTGCTTGAAATATATAAAGCGTAAGAAACATTTTTGATTTTTTCCAACACAGTGATATAATGATCCTGATGTGGATTTCATATAACTGCATTCGTTTCCAATCTACTTCTCACAATTGAATTATACAATGTATGCATAACCCATACATTGTGAAAATGCTTGAGGTTGCGAATAACAAACCCTAGTAGCTTAAAGGAGGACTTGGACAAATCAGCAATGTGCTCCTTGAATGTAAGCTGGGAATCAAAGAGAACTCTTAGATCCTTTACCTTCTCAACCCTAGTTATCACCTCATCAGTGATGGAGTAATCATACATCAGAGGTGCGGTCGATCTTGTATATGTTATCACTGAACATTTGGAAATATTGAATGAGAGGTTTTTATTCTGGCTCCAAGACCAGGCGGCATCAATATCACGCTGGAAAAGCTTGCAGGGCTCAGCAGTTCCAGTGGACATGTACAATTTAATATCGTCGGCAAACATTAAACATTTTGCTGACACGATTACTTTAATTAGATCGTTAACAAATAGATTAAACAACAAAGGCCCGAGGTTTGACCCGTGACTTACGCCAGAGCAGGTGTGGTACACCTTAGAATCAAAAAGTCCAAGTTTCACATACTGCTACCTATCCCTTAAGTAATCAGCAAAAAAACTCAGCAGATTACTCGATAAACCCGTAGCAGCGAGTACTTTGAGTAAGGCATCATTGTCCACTCTGTCGAAAGCCTTTTTGAAATCCAGATACACCACATCTACCTGGCTTCCTGGTTTAGTGTCCAGCTCATTTATGAAGAAGTACCCCTTTAACGCACTCTTATGTTACCCGTTTCGTGTGAATTGATGTCATCCTATCGCTCTATCTCTGCCTTCATCTTCAGTCGCATTAGTATTATAAAACCAGATTTATCTTACATCACGAACAATATTGCATGTATGTATAACGGTATCTTTTTCTCTTTGCAGTTGTGACGTCACGCCGACATCGTAAAAGCGGGAAAGGAGAGATGTGTCGCGCGTCGCCGCCAGAGCGCCGCTGTGCGAATTAAGATTGTGCAGCTCTACAAACAAACAAAAAACACCTTCGCTTCTCTAAGATTATTATCGCATGGGAGAGTGTTATTATCTTTATCGCGAGACGTTACGCAATGGCGGCGCTATCCTTCGCCGCGATTTAGCTGAAGCGGACGCGTCAGTCGTAAGCGAGCGCATCACAAGAGAGGCTATTCTTGACCAGGAGTCGCACGATGTCGCCGAAATGACAGTTGCACATAAATCGTAGCGATACGAGCGCCGCGGCATTATAAAAATATTTCAGTTTTCCTGTTTTTAACGGATATAGACGCGTCTTTAGTGCTCGTGAATAGTGAGTGGTTATTATAATCAAGAAGAGTGGCTACAGTGACGGATCAGTTGCTTGATCGGTGGTATGAGTTTACTAATAATATTAAGTGGCATGGTAAATCGAATTTTGTACCTACATACCTTCAATCTAGAAACCTGAAATATCGCCACAAGCGGCTTCTTCTTCCACTGCATTTCATATTTCGGATTATTAATTTTTATTTATTTATTGATTTAAATTCCCAATTCAGCGTCTGAACAAAACAAGGACTTAATAGTAACTCGTAAAGCTGAAAACTGATTTTGATTTAATCTAGCCTAAAATAGATAAGAGTAAACAAGCTACGAATAGAAAAATCTTGTGTTGAAATTGACCCAGTGACTCGTTTTTTCCCGTCTGTCAGAGACAAGGACAGACAGACAGACAGAGAGAAGCGGAGTTTTTATTTTGTTAATAATATTTATTTCTTTAATTATATTAACAAATAATATTATGTACAATTCACATTTAAAACATCAAATTAAATACTATACCAAATTACTAAATCTACAGCAAGAGATTAAACTAAATTATTAATTGATGTTTACCTTGCGATGTAACCTAACCAAGCAAAGCTTGTGTGTTTAGGGGACATTCCATAAACATAGTTACAATAATAATAATATATAAATGTTATAAAAATAAAGTCACAAAATAATAAGGTAAATTATAAAAATAGGAATAGGTGAAATAATCATTAACACTAAACCATTATAATCATAATCAAATAACAACAAGTGAATATATAGAAAATATTGAAAAACACGACTGCCGTAACAGAAAGTGAACTATTGCATTTATATTTATCTTTATACCATTTTTTTTTAATATTTGTAGTTAATATATTTATCCATATACCTATATATACACATATATTTCCGGAATGTACATAATCAGACCTTTCATTTGACAGTAAACACGGTATTTTTATGTTGATTGATTGACATTTGGACATTTAGACAACTACTTACTTAATATTTGGACAGTTAATTGTTACTCTATTACACTTGGGATAACATCACGACTGTTACAATACAATGAACACTTCTAAGTCGTTTTAAGGGTTTAGAAGTTATGGTGAAATTAAGAAACTTAAAACCTACATACATTGATAGACCTTGAACACATTACACTTCTATTTATTTGGGCAGTCGTGTAAAAATATGACAGTTTTTAAATAATCATAATCATAATCAAATAACAAAATAATAAATATATAATATAATAAATTATTTAAATCGGTTATAAAACTTCAAATCAGTTAATATTGTAATACTTATTTTAAGTGTTATAAGCATTATTTTCTTTCTACTATGAAAGTTCTAATTTATTTTATTGATTTTCTTAACATTTTAATTGTTTTGTCACCAACAACTTATGTCATTATTAAATACTATCAAACTATGAAAAGATGAGAAATGTGATGATGACGGTAACCTACATCATGTGTAGCTATTTAATCCTGTATATTCCAGTTATACCTATGCTGATTTTACACAAAACTCAATTTACTGAATCAACACCATTACCACCTATCAAACAACAATATTCTAACAGTGTTTTGCCGTAGGGTTTAATCAAACGGCGCGCCCCAATATCGAATATTCTCGTATGTCGTATCACAGTGAAAATGGGAGATAATTGAGGAGTGCCAGGTGTAGTGGGTGTAGTTCATCATGGGCTGTGAACTGGGAAAGTTGGCGGCGTCGACGGGAGCTGGTGGCAGCTCCGCGGCGGGCGCTGGTGGAGATGCTCCTCCTCCCGCGACGGATCCTCGGCTGCCTCTTACCGCCAAGCAAAAGTACTCCATGATGGCCTCCTGGAAGGGCATCTCCAGGGCGATGGAGACCACAGGCATGTGTATGTTTATCAAGTGAGTATCATTTTTATTTTATAACGTTTAATCCAAGCAAATATGGAGAGCAAACCAAAAAAAATATTAGTCATAAAAAACAATCAAAACAATAGCTTCTTATGCTAGTTTTGTGTATCAAGCAAATACGTCTCAACCGTCCTACCGTCCTCTTATATATTTGATCTCCGTGAAATATAAGATTCGTCGTACAAGCAAGTAGGTATATTATTCAAGCATTTTTTGTGGTTTTTCTATTACAACGGACGATCCCGTCACCCCGGAAAGTTTAATCGATAATGATCGTCCTATCTTCGAGGTGAACGTAAAAGACTTTGTGGACGATACAAATCTAACGTCCAGCAAAAACCACGAACCCGCCAGAATTTAACGCCTTGCGGCGAGGCACTAGGGAGGTAACCCAGTAGGGCCACCTCGCACCATGGCTATGAGTTTCGGAAAGATTTCTCCGGCCTCCCGACTGGTTACGGGTTTGAGGTCGCTAGCGCGGTCCTCTCTCTTGCGTAGCGGTGATTACGTGTCTACCGAATCTATCGCGGACCACGGCATACTTTGTCCGACTCTTCATCTAGTATCGGGTAGCCGATTGGTCGTTTCAAGAGCAGCTGCAGTAAGGTTATCAACTACCTCCGCTCTATAGGAAACAAAACCGTTTCCATATTCCTCCGGCAATCAGTCGGAATGAACAGTCGATTGGTTGACGGTTCGCAAACCGTCCAGGAGCACCCGAAGGGTGACTCCTAGGGGAAAGTAGTCCTACCCGGGCTCGCACTTCTGCGTGGAGGCTGCCGGATGGGTGTTGACCCGTGAGTTTGGCTGACCCTACACACATGAGTGTTGGTAGCCTAACCGCAAACAGCCCAGCTTCACCCGAAGTGTTCCCGGGATCTGCACTTCCGATTCTAACTGTTTACGACTGCATGCTACAGCAGAGTTCACAGCGGCCCTATTAGGTTAGGCCCTTCTTCGAGGAGGCTGCCGGATGGCAGTTGAACTGTGACTTAGGCCAACTTAAGAAAACACAAAAAGGCCACCAGGTCCCAGTTGCAGGGAACCTTTAGGAACATCCCTAACCACACTTCGGCTTTGCCCCCAACTCGGGGACTTTCAGTATAATCATCAGAAAATCTTGAGCAATAGCTGTAGGTACCGATTTTTAAAACCACGTGAATTATTCCGGCTCATTTGTCTATTTTTTTTAGACTATTTATGTTACTACTCTTTATTGTGATATTTAACAATGGGCGGATTTATCGCGCTAGCTAAACGAAGATAAATATTTTTTACCAGTCGTAATGGTGAAATGAAAATTGCTAGACTAATTGTGTTGCGCTCGTAAATCTGTATAGTGTGCTATGTTTACGCAAAAAAGCCGCGTATCCATTGGTGTAACTAAACCGGTGGAGCCGGTGCGGCGCACCGGGACATATGTACAGTAGTTCAGAGGCCCAAAACGAAACTTATGTCTAGGGTCGACGTTGCATCCAACTGTGCTAGGAAGCTAAGGAAGCCGAAAAGATGGATGTCTTAAAACTGATCCATGATTTTGCACAGAAAACCATTCTAGAAATGTATTTGTTTATAATTATTACAATACATTTAGATATTAGATATTTATTTACATATAGATGTAGACTTTATTACAAAATACTTAGATATTAGCTCGAAAAACCAATAAAAAATTTGATGATTTCTCAAAAAAAAAAAAAGGTGATGTTTGACAATGGAATTTTACCAGAAATATCCGCGAAATGACGCGCGAAATTATTCTAGCGGCCGTCTATGTATCTATGGTAATAATGAGATATTTGGTATGGATTTTAGGATGCGTTCGAATTAGAAAATAATTTTACTGTGCGCTGCGGGAGCAAGCCGCCAATATTGGTCGTTACGTAGTCAACGGTGTTCTGATGTGCAACCAAATTTAGTCGTCACGTAGCCGAAGGGTTCAATGAATAATCTTAGTTGCTTAAGTCTAGCTAAAGTCTACTCGTAGCTAATCTTCAAGATGAAAAATACTCGTCATGATGATTTTCAACCACCTTAGCTTTTGAAAATATATAAAGAGAAAAGAGAAACAGAGATAGAGAGAGGGAGACAACCTAAAATGTCGCGTGTTGACAGAAATATCCATTGTAAGACGTTGAAAAGTAATTCATTCTGCTTTTTTTAAGTCGTTCCGGAATTTCCGATCTCGCGTAGCGAAGAATGAATGAAAGCGAGAAATGCTTGCCGTTCTCGCCTCGAAAATGCATGAGGCTGCTTAGATGTGTGTTACGAGACACTTTTATTTTCCGGGCTTTCTCCGGGCGAGGGTTATAAACGGTTACAGCTCAGTGAGTGAAAAAGAATTAGATAGGTCTTCGATGATTTCTTGCAAGAATGTAACCGATTCATTCTCTCACAATTGATAGACACTCTGGAGTCAACTTAACACGTAGTGAATTATAAAAGGCAAAAAATAGGGCCCTATACGAATAATTATAGAAACAATGTAAAAGCCGATGGTCCGGTTAGGATAACGACAGTGTTCTGAAACGAATGAATGAATTGTGTCACCGGAGACACCAGCTGGGATACTTTTAAGGTGAAGAACAAGATATTTTTTAACAAAGGGAGGGAAAGGTAAATCAATTAATTATACTAGCAACTTAGAGTCGATATAGAAAAGTAAGAATGTGAGTATCTAGAATTGTGAGAGCATAAATTTATTTTCCTTTTGTCTATCTTTCTCACTTCCTTCGTTTTTAATCATTCGTATATTCTGGATCATTTCAACTTTCCTTTTGTTAGATGTTTCCCAGTAGCGTTATGACATGCCTGTGATTTTAGTGTAACCCAGTTAAAAGATTGTGATTTTCTATATGCAAATGGTTAGTTTATTTGTTTAGCCATTCTCGTAATTTATTTACATCTCGTCCGCGTTTTTTTTCTCGGCAGAGGCACAATATTGTAGATGAAATATATCAGCTTTGAAACAATTTCTACGTATTAAATAAATATTTTTTTAACAAAATATCTGCTTATAAACTTGGAGCCATTGGCATATATTTTTAGCGATAGTTAATTATTTTTCGTTGTCACTACTGGTTGCACTATAGCCCACTATATATTTTAATGCTAGCTCTCAACATTTTACTTACTTTTATCCATTTCCCATACTGGATTGACTGTTGTAGAGAAAGATTTCGTGCAGCTTGAGCCATAAGATATTCAGTAGCCTCCTATTCAGTAGGACTCTCGCGTCCCAGTCCTCGCGGCTGGTGGATCGGTTTCCCCTGAATGATTTCCTCCTGGTGCTACTGGACATTTTGCGCACCGTGCGGCTACAGCCAATCGATTGTGCACTCTGACAAATTACTGAAGGAATCGGGAGACTGTGGAAATATACTGTTTCCTACACAGCGGGGGTGGGATGCTGACCTGTCATGCAACTTTTGAAACGACCTATCAGCCACCCGATCCCGACCTATCAGCCACAAGCAAAGACGACCAAGTCCGTGATAAATTCATATTGAATTACCGCTTTGATACAACAGGTAGAGGCCGCGCAAGCAACTTCGGTAACGTAACCAGTCAGCAGGATAGAGGCATCCTGAAGGTTAATTCCAGACGTGGGGATATCCTGCCAAAACTGGTAGCCAGAGGGCGAGGTGGCCCGCTGAGTAACCTTCTTAGTGCCTCGCCGTAAGTCGTTGGACTCTGGCGGGTTCGTGGCTTTGCTGGACGGTAAGTTTGTATCGTCCCAAAGTCTTCTACGCTCGTTATCGCTCTAACGACCACTATCGTTAAAACTTCCTGGGGTGAGGGGTTCGCCCGTTGTAGTCGACATCTCCAAAGGGTGTATCAAGGAGCAGTCCACAATACGAATTTCGTTGCAAATGCATCTCAAGCCACGTTATAACCGCATCTGTCGCATCTACATCAATCGCAATTCTACACTAGTTGTATGTACATACAACCCGCATCTGCAGAGATGAGAAGAATGGACGACCAGGGACATACAGGTCAGTCATTGCTCCATCTATTTTCTGCTTCTTCCTTTCTCTGTATACCCGTTATTCTCTGTCAAGTAGATTTGGCGAAATTTCGTTTCGGTGGCTATTGGCTGTAATAATTCGATAATGTATTTGCATTCGATTTTAAAACTCTTTTAATTTATTCTCTGAGATTTGATTTTCTATCGGCTTTAACAATCGCGATTTTTAAGTATAATTTTAAAACAATTTTTTAGGAAAGTAAAAGAAACACAGTCTACTTGCTCAACAAACTCCCTAGGCTTAACTACCCACAGTTATCTAAAAACATCGTTATCAGTAGCAACACCTCTGATATTTTCAATTAGCGGTATGTTATAGTTATTGACGTATTCATTTTCTAATAGTGCTGCCCAAACACCATTAGTCAATAGGTTCGTTTCGCGCCATCGCTCACTTCCTTCGTCCACCCTTTAAATCCAAGGCGCTCGATTAATCTTCCCGTACCCTTATAAAACTGTATTATTTCGTCGTTTTCCGGATCATTGGTGACAAGCAGCGGAGGATATTACTTACATAATGTGATTCAGTTGAAAAGGGGCGACTGAGGAACTCCGCAAGCCGAATGTACAATGGAGGTGTATTAATTTGGGGATCGGAGTATTTGATACGTTTCGGCCTATGAGCCTCAGCCGCAGCCGATTATTTTCCGCAGTTTTTCTCTAAAAATTAAACGATTTTTAAAACTGGATGATATTAAATTTTGATTTAATTGGTAATAAAAAAATACAGCAATAACGGGCCACTCGCGGTGACTGAGTTAGATGCTGCCAATGTTCGCGTCTCGCTCGCACACTGACCTTATAAATATAGTTCCATGCTTCGACCGAAGGACGCTTGCGCCCTGACATGCGCCGACCTGCACCTGCGCAGCTGCCCCTACGCCCGGCGCCGAGAAAACCAGCACCACCAAAGCCCCAGCCCACCACTGCCTTACAGCCTTAGCAGCTCGTGCCAAAACCGGAACAGAGCCAGGAGGCAATTTATTCGTAGAGGCAAAGTCCGTCACCGTCGACCGCTCCGCAGCAGCCAGCTGTAGAGAGGAATTAAAATCGGCGGCGATCGAAATGGCCAATGAAGCCGCATGGATGTCAAAAGAAAATGGAGGTCACCGAGTACGCGACCCCCCCTCATCCCCCTCCCCTGCCACTCCGCGTTCAGCCTGCTGAAGCTGAAGCAAAAACGACTACTTCGCCCAAGCGAGGGTCAAGTGCGTCCCCTCGTCATCGAGAGAGTGAATGAAAAGGAATCCCTGACGCTGATGGTGGGTGACCCGCTGGCTGTCATAGAGGAAGTGGTAGCCAGCCAGTCGGAAGCCGCAGAAATTCTGAAGTCTCAGCTGATCATAGAAGACCTTCCCCGTACTACGAAAAGAAGCGCCGAATAGCGCAGCAGCGCTCCGAATCCTGCCGCAGGGTGCTCAGCCCTGCGACTCCACATCTAGTAAGCCGGGCCAATGAGTCCGGTTGATGTGATGCTCCATGAAATGGCAGAATGCCGAGTGGAAGAAGTCACGGGCCCTATAACAGGGTCTGTCGACCGAAATATGGAACGGGACCGAGGGACGGTGGCGAGCGATTGCGAAGCTCATGCGAGTACGGGTATCGTGCGAGTACGGTTTAGTGCGGATCAATCTTGGGAAAGCCTCAATGCCTGCTTCGGCGCGAAGAGCTCGTTAGCATCTTATCTGAAAAGCCTCAACGCTCACCTCGGAGTGGGAAGTGCGCTATTACCTATTTGGACGGACAAGTTAAGGAAAGCTTCAACGAACGTGTCGCTGGGACAGCCGCTCTAGCGACCAGCTGTGTCAGTCCTGGACCACACTTTCTACCCACCACTCCGTAGATAGCCGAGTAGCTGTGTCGAGTAGCGCAGCTGCCCACCACCTTGGGAGTAGGCAACTTGAGATGCAGCTCGAGTGACCTCGACACACAATTCAGGGGGGGGGGGGGGGGGGGTACGGACTCTATTACGACAATCTCCGCTCAAAGCATTTATAGCTACACTGAAAAATATATTGTATTAATTCTTAGATTACCATTTTGTTATTACGATTTTATACGGAATAACGATGTTTGGATTGTAATTAAGTTGAATTACAAGGCATTTTGTTGAAACTCTATTAATCGATTATATGTATCAACATTTTTCTTACGGTTAATACGGAATCAACAGTATACTGCAGTTTCAACATGATTCATTTGTCCGACTATAACCGTACGTATAATACTACATGCTGTCATGTTAGAAGCGAGATCTCAAGAACGCGATGTATTGAAATTACATTATATTTTAACACGGCACGGTAACTACCATCACACCAACATCGTTACGCGTCATGTTAATTCATACGTATGGACCACAATCCCAGTTATATACGTAATCCTTGTTGAAACATGCGTTTTTCCGTGAATTACATAGTTATATTTTTCTCAGTGTAGCGGATGACCATCAAATATTGGATCCTTACCTATGAATTTGCTGTTTTATAAAGGTAATTTAAGGACAAAAAACTTTGTATTGAAAATACATATTTAATAATAAGAAATATTATCTATGCAGATTTGTCATTTTAAGGTGAGTTGCTTAATTTCTCTGCTGTAAAACTCGTGAACAGAAACCAATGAATGCTTTCAAGGCGTTTTACACCGACTCTCCAAAGTTAATATTTTGCCTTGTAAAAAGTTATCTAAATTCTTAAAAAAATAATCTATTGGAGCAAGGTCTAGCGAGTACGGTGGATGATCAAGAGTCTGAAGCCGCAAATCCTGTAACTTTGCGACTGTTTGCAGTAAAATCTATGGTAATACGTTGTCATGCAAAAGCAGTGGCGATAAGGGATGGACCAGGCTCGGTTATTTTATCATGACCTTCTCCATCATTGTTGGCAGTTCTTAACCCTTCAGGCCTCGGCCCCTCAGCTGATTTACAAGTTGATGTCCCAAAATTTTTTTGTAAAAAATAGTAAAAAAAATTATTTATGACACTCTCACCAAAACATTAATTACTGCCAAACCACCGTACCCATAATTAAAATAGAACATATTAACATAATAAAATAAAACAAATTAAGTTAAAATAAAATTAAAACGGGGCCGTCACGCTGAATCGTTTTGTGGCCGATATCGGCCAATCGGGGCTCTAGGGGTTAAGAGTATACATTTACGTTAACTGTAAAGCCAGACTGCAAGAAGCTGTAATAAAAAACACCGTTACAGGAACATATATTTGAAAATAATGCAAATTTTCAACTCTACCATGGTTGCACAAACGAACATATTTGAGCAAAAACGAACAAATAACAGCAGATTCTTAAAGAAGCATAACATGGCATTGTATTTAGATTTATCTGAATTTGAATTTTTAACTCAAACCCAATTTATCCAAGTTCAAAATGGCCAGTGTGAAAAAAAAACATCAATTACATAGGTATTGGACCCAATATTACAAATGATACGAAATAAAGGTGTTTATCAGCATCAAAATTTAAAAGAAAGTATTATTTTTTCGGAAGACTGCCTAATAATCTTGGATGATTTCGTCGAAGATCTCGCGGTTAATCACCCAGCGGGCCGACACTCGCACCCTTACTTACAGTTGCAACCAGATAACTCCGGTCTTTCGATTGGTTACAGGTTCTAGGTCGCTTCCGCGGTCCCCTCCCTTACGTAGCGGTGATACGGTGTCTACCGAATCTATCGCGGACCTCGGCATCCTTTGCCTGCCTGTTCACCCGGTATCGGGTAGCAGATTGGTTGTTTCAAGAGCAGTTTTTGTAAGGTGAATAACTACCCCCACCGCTCTATACGAGACAGTACTGTTTCCAGACTTGAATGAACAATCGACTGGATGACTCCGCACGATGCGTAAACCGTCCAGGAGCGCCCAAAGGTTGACTCCTAGAGGGAAATTGGCCCGCAGATCAGAGTCCTACCCTGACTCGTGTTGACCTGTGAGTTTGACCGACCCTGAAAACATGGGTCTTAGTGGTCAAACTGCAAGTTCCGAAGCGGTATTGCTAACCACCGATGAGTATTCATCGATCGGAGCAGTCGAGTCGATATATTCAATTAAAATATCAGTTTCCGCCGTGTCTCAGTCTCTTGCCTTTGATAACCCTACACCGCAACGTCTTCAAAGAGCGGTATTCGCCGATATTTTCATATCCACGGGTCGGATTCCTAAGTAAATATTGTGCTTCGAATCTCGACTAAAGCATCGTGGTTGCTCTTGGTGACTTGCGGAAAATACCGCATGGCAAAGGGGATTGGGCCGTATCTCATTTCATACCCGCTGAAAGATTTTTCTGTCCCGACGAGAAGAGGACACTCGAAGCGTTTATATAGAGAGGAATTTGTCTTTTTCCGTTCGTCCGTCTGTTAATCGGCTGACAGTGGAGATGTCAAAAAATAGGTTACGTAGGTTACGAGTACCAGCTTATGCCACTTATGAAATTTATTCAATATCAGATCATTTATGACTTGTTACTAAAAAAGATCGATATGTCACATCTTACCTTTTACTTTACCTGCCCGCCAACCGCTGAGGATCCCAGAATTCAAATTCAAATTATTTATTGACTTCAAATTATGAGTACATTCAATATACAAAAGTCTTAACCTAACTAGGCTGCCGCCTGTTCCAAGGTAGACAATTTATTTTATTTATCCAATAGCGCCCAAATCCAGTTTTGAAGTCCTTATATCTAATATTTCGAGATCGAAGAATGTCCGCGCCCGCCCCCTGGTGGACCGATTTCTACCACTTTTCAACTCTTGCCATGACCAAATAATGCCTGCATGCCAATTTCAGATCAATTGGTTGAATCGTTTGGGCGCTATCGTAGAGGAATACCCACAGAGACACACACACACATATACAGACTTCAGTCTGGAAATTGATTTAACCGCCTCTGGGGGGTCCAAATGGATATATATCTGTCGTCTTAAAAAAATTGCGCTTTCACAATACTTTCCTCAGCCGCCAGTTGGCCGAAAAAGTAGAACAAATGATATTACAAAGTAAAAAGCAAAATGACTGGTATCCTTAGGTCAAACCTTAGTCCGCTTCAGGTACACTCAAACCCTTTCCTAATTTGCCTACCGCGCTTGTTATGTCAACGCCATGCCGATGTTCCTGCGGTTGACATGTTTTTTGCCCTCATTCTAGCGGGAATGTCCTCCCTCGAAGGTCCTTCAGCTTAGCATTCGCGTTATTAAAGTCTCGCTCATAACGAAGGGAGAGGAAAAGGGTCTAACTCAGCGATTCTCAACATGCGGCCCTGTTTGTAAAAGTCTCGTTTTTACGATACACCTTTATAAAATAACATAATAATCAAACATTTAAAGCAAGGCTGATCTTGATTTTGTCGGATGTGTCACAAATTATTAGATTGTTTTATGACTCCAATTGAAATAAAGTATTCGAAGGTAAAACTGGGAATTTCTTATTGCTCGAGCTTGACAACTAGGGCTTAAAACGACTCCTTCAACTACTTTAAATTTTCAAAAAACCAAAACAGATTATTAGAAGGTTGGAATGAAAAAAAACTGTATATTCAAAAAATCCCTTCGGGGCCTAACTAACGATTTCCCGCTGACACAACTTTCCGCACATAACGTGTGACATCTGATTCCGTCACAACACCCGGCTCGCTATTATTAGCTTCCTGCTTGTTCTCCCCCACTTTCTATACTGTTCGAATAAAACAAAAACCGATTGCATTTTATTTATTTTTGATGAATTTGAAATGTAATAATAGGAATTTATTTATTTATTTCTACATATTCTATTCTTGAATTCTATTGCATGTTCAAAATTCTTGTATTTTTGCTAACTCCTATATATCCCTAGTAGTTAGCAATGGAAAAGTCAAAATAGCCATGGCCCCGAGTGCCCGGCGGCCCTTTAATGGGTCAGGGGCGCTAAGAATTCCCGGGTGGAAAACTCTTAGAATAGGAACGTGGAATAGTAGAAGCTTAAAACAGCATGGAAAGCTTCCGAACATAATTAAGGAAAGGGATCGTTTTAGGATAGTTTCCCTTTATAATCAGCGAAACTAAATGGCCAGGTAAAGGCAAACATCTGACCTCAGACGGTAAGGTGCTATACTATTCTGCAAACGATAAACCATCGGAAACTTATGGAGTAGCAATACTGCTGAGTAGTAAAGTCTCAAACTGTGTAATGGACTTTATACCCCTTTCGAACAGGGTAATGATGATAGGGCTGGACGCAAAGCCTTATTGCATCAATATCATTCAGGTGTAAGCGCCCACCGGATGAGCTCTATTCTGAGATTGAAACTTTACTCAAGTTTACTAAAAATCATGAGTTTAATATCGTAATGGAAGACATGAACGCTAAAGTTCGAATGCTGGAGTGACAGTAGTGACAGGCGAGGATGGGTTGGGTGTGCATAATGCGAGAGGAGATACCTTGATAGAATTCTGTCAGGAGCGTGATCTCGTAATTGCAAACACACTTTTCAAATTACCACCGTGTAGGCTGTACACCTGGACCTCACCGATGCACACCCTCAACAATTAGTACGGAACCAAATTGACTATTTTATGGTTAACAGGCGATACCGAAACTGTATATTAAGCGCTAAAACCTACCCTGGAGCAGATATGAGATCAAATGATAATCCCATAGTTGTAGTTATGAGACGCAAAATGAAACTTGTGCCGAAAAAGAAAATTGACGACCTGTGAAATTGACAACGTGAGAAAACTTGTAGACCATAATACTAAATCCAAAGTGTTTAATGAGATTAACCAGTGGGCATCGAGTCATATGAATACAACATCCACCATCAATGATACGTGGGAAGGTTTGAAGTTGAAAATGAACGAAATATGCCAACACTTTTTGCAACCCTCACCGATAAAAAGAAAGGACTGGATAGCTGACTCCACTATACACTTAATGTAGCAACGAAGGCTTAACAAACATAACCCAACACTCTATAAAGAACTAGACGACAAAATATGTAGAGAGATAGTCTGCTCACGAGAACATTACTTCACAGAAAAATGTGAATGCATGAAAGAATTGTTCAAGAAACACCTCAGCTTAAATATGCACAGGCATATCAAAGAAATGGTAGGACATAACCGAAGCTCCATAACTCCCTTAGTAGACACCAGAGGCAACCTTCTTCTGGATGTGAAAAGCAAGAAGACAGTTTAGAGTGAATACATAACGAACATGTTAGCAGATAGCTCGAGAAACCTAATGGCAATTGTTACAGATAGCTCTAGTCCCTCTATTTTAAGGCCAGAGGTACTACGGGCATTACAATCTTGTTATATTTTGATTAAGTAAATACTATGTTTTTTGTACTGTCTGTTTCCTGAATAAAAAAATTAAAAAAAAAAAAATCATAAGAAACAAAATGGCCTTAGCTTAAAAATGTTTATAGCCTCTGGTCGTCCATCTAGATTTCAGAGATTGCCAATATTTGGCCACCGCTGTGACGGCATTATTTTCGTTTGTACAGTAAATTGCGTGGCGCTTTAGGTGGACCTCCTGGGACGCGATTAACAACCTTGCGATACCCGCCTTACGCGAACAATATTATTGAGGGTAGGCGCGAGGCCGTGAAGATACGAGGCGAAAATGGCGATTACTACGATTATGGCTTATTTCAAAGTATATTTACAAAACGCCTTTATACAATAAGCCATTATATGGGCCGGCTTTATAGGGCCCAAAATTTATAATAATCTAAACAATCTAAAGGAATCCCTAAAAACATACCGGAATATTTTTTAATTATTATTATTTTTATTGTGTTTGGTTGATTCATCGACCCTTGTTTTAAATGTAATTATATAAATTGCTTGCCCTAGAACGGGTACATCCCAGTTGGGCAGCACTAGCCGGTGAATGAAAGAGGAAAGTTTTTGCCATTTGTTTTAATATTATACTTATTGTAAATGGTTATTTTGATAATTCCAATAAATAAATAAAAAAAAATAAAAAAATATATTAAGTTAATCCAATTAAAATTTTAAATTACACAACACTTACTTCAACTTGGGAGAAATGAGGTGGAAAAGGTAGTAAGTTATATTTTAAAGTAGATAGTGTTATTTGCATTATTATTATTGTCGTACATTGTAATATATTTTATATTTTTACTCATATATTGTTCTATAAACTTCATATTACGACATTTCATAATAATTTATATTTCCATGATGATGCAATATCGATATTTTTTTATATAACTGTAAAATTGAATTCACTTATATTTTGTCATATTTTATATGTTTCATTTTTATACTATGTGTGATACTGGACCCGATTGCATTTCTTCGCGAACTCAAATAAGAACTTAGTTCAACCGAACGAGACAGAGCAATACGTTAGAACGGAAATTGGAATGAACTGTCGTCGATATTCCCGCACCAAAACTACCTGTCGAACTTATAAATGCCCGAATAAGTTTAAAATCATTTTGTGCGGCGTTAGATTTATCTGCTTTATCTTCAGTGAGTGGTTTTAATCCGTAAAAAGTATTACAACGTACTGCTCCGTCTCGTTCCCACGAACTAATTTCCGATTTTAGTTCAGGAGAAACGCAAACGAGTCCACTATGTATGTATGAATAAATCGTCGCCATACATAGAGTCTTCCTTAGTACGGGCTATTCCTTAATACAATGTAAATGGATTTTTTGAATGAATAAAATTATTTGACATTTGATTTGATCATGTCTACCTCGATCTTAGTCGTGCCGAAACAAATTTTAGTGAGATAGTCTATCTGATTTAAATCCTTTTTATTTCGAGTCCCCTTTTCCGTGCCGATTTAGATTATCGATATTTCCGACGCGTGTACCAATCGCTTGCCCGCCGATTCGGAACAATTGGACGGGCGGTCGGCCGAGGCTTAGGTGGGCTCGGCGAACGCCTGCGGGCACCAGACATATAGAGCGAAACTATTTGAACACGATACCTAATCAGTTAGCCCGGCTGATATCGATTCAATTCTTGATTCTATTCTTAATTCGATTCCTTGGGAGCTAATAGGCCGCGTGCAACCCACAGCTAGTCTTAGCCCTTTCCACTAGAGCTAGTCGTAACACCTATCCGGTAGCCTCCATGCAGAAGTGCGAGCCCGGCGAGCCTGTTCCTCTGGACGGTTTGCGCATCGTGCGACGTCAGCCAATCGACTGTGCATTACGGGGGAGTCTGGAAGCGGCATTGTTAATTATAAAGCCGGGGTAGGTGTTTACCTTGTCGCAATCATTCTCGAAACGACCATTCGGCTACCCGATACTTGGTGAAGAGCAAAGTACGCCCTGGTCCGCGATAGATTCGGTAGGCACCGAATCATCGCTACACAAGGGAGAGGACCGCTCAAGCGACCTCCAACCCGTAACCAGTCGGGAGGCCGGAGAAATCTGGCTGTAACTGGAAGTAAGGGCGGGAGTGTCGGTCCACCGGCGATGTTATAACAGCGGTTGCAACATCGTCGAAACGTCGGGTGTTTCAATATTCTCGCGTTAAATTCGTTTTCATCTTATGTATAATGTTAAACAACCGCGATATAAGTTTTATAATTACAATAATAATTACTGACAGGTATAGAAGATATAATAATAATAATCATAATTAGTTTGTTTTTTGTCATAAATCTCAATATTATGTCACATAATAAATAGTATCTTTAAAATACATATCATTAGTAGCCTTAAATACATCATACCTACAGATAATTACATAAACATTATTACACATAAGCTATTTACACATAATATATTAATACATAATTTTTAAAAAATTTCAGACTAACCAAAAAAAAAAATTTTGTAGTGTTCACGGTTCATCTATGTATGTTTTCCGTTTCTTTATTCCACCATAACTTCTAAACGCTTGATCCGATTTAGAAGTTTGTGGTACTGTTAGAATCGTTATGTCACCTCTACTTTCACAGGGCACGCGACCCCTTGCTTTAATATAAGGAGAAAGCAGCGTCTTTGATATAATTTGCCGCGTTACGTGTTGGTTACATGACAGTCATCATTTGACAGTTGTTTTTCGTTCTTCTACTTTGCGGCTGCCAGGAATACAACCTAAAGGGCCAGTAACGAATAGAAGTTATTGAAATAATAATTTAGCAAAATAAACTGTACAAAATGTACCTTAACTGGCCAAATATCAAGTAAGTTGTGGTCTAAATGTCCAAGTGTCAATAAATTAACATAAATATGTCGTATTTAGTGTCAAATAAAAGTTCTGATTAAGTACATTCCGGAAATATACATGTATCTATATGAATAAATATATAAACCACAAATATGTCATTAAAAAAACCGTATTAAAAATAATTATAAATACAATTGTTCACTTTCTGTACCGGCAGTATTGATTTTTATTCTTTTTAATATATTTACTTGTTTATGCTATACTTTTAGAATATTTGTATGTTATATAATATTATACACTCTATTATGCAGACATATTATGTGCGTTTATATAGTAATATATAACGAAGGAAATACGAACTGGTTGCAATTAGTTTTCAACTCTTTTCAAATAAAACTTTTAACAACTTTCCAAACTAGTCTTCATTTCCGTGTGGAAACTTTACATTACCCCCGGAAACTAATACTGTAACGATTTCAGCAGCTCTTAATCATATTATGCGCTCGCTAAACTTTTCATGAATATAAAATTTCAGCTCGGGTGAGAGCAACAGCTGCGTGAAAAGCTTCCTCTGCTAATCCTTGACTGCGCCAAGGGCTTTACTTCCGCTTTAAAGTACCTTTCTTAATATTAAAGGGTCACGTTAAGAGAGGTACTATGAGTAATCTGACATGATTTCGGGGAGGTTATATTCTTTGAAAAATCGTTACGCCACCATTGTGGTCGTTGGTATTACCATTGACTTTATATGGTACTAGATTGCTCAACTCCATAGTACGATTTGGCAACCCTTCTGAAACGGTGAAGTGCAGGTGGCGCTGATAGCATTGATGGCCAAACTAATAGCAATTTATTTATATATCTATATTAAGATAAGTAATGTTTTTTTTTTATAAAAGCTTATTGATTATAAAAACCCCACACTCACGGGCTGGTCACACTCACGGGTCAACACCCATCCGGCGGCCTCCACGCATGAAGTGCGAGCCCGGGAAGGACTCTGGCCTTAGGGCTAGTTTCCCCAAGGAATCAACCTTCTGGCGCTCCTGGACGGTCTGCTCACCGTGCGGCGTGAGCCAATCGACTGTGCACTCTGACTAACAGTCGGGGGAGTCTGGAAGCAGTACTGTTTCCTATAGAGCGTGGGTGGTTGCGGACCTTACGGTGAATGCTATTGAAACGACCATCGGCCATCCGATCCTGGGTGAACACTGAACAGCCGGGCAAAGGATTCCGTGGTCCGCGATAGATTCGGTATACGCAGTTTTACCGCTTCGTAAGGGAGAGGACCGCGGAAGCGACCTCGAACTCGTAACCAATCGAGAGACCGGAGTAATCTGGTCTCGATTGGAAGTAAGGGCGTGCGTGTAAGCCCGCTGTGTAACACACCTGGTTATCTCGCGGTGAAGGCGTTGGCTTCTTACGGGCATGTGGCGGAGCTTGACGGTGGACTGTTTTGTCCAAGTCTTCTGCGCTCACTTCACGGGAGATAGAACGACTAATCGTTAAAACTTTCTGAGGTGACGGATTTTCCCGTTGTAGTTGACAACTCTATTTATTTGATTATTAAAACCCAATAATTTAACTAATGATAGCAGTAATAACATTCAATAATTATTAATATCTATCACATTTTTTATATAGGCTGATTACATCACATAAATAGTACAGAGAGATATAATGCCATCTGTTAGTCTATCTGGACTTCAAAGTGCGGTATTATGTTTTTATCCGAACTTTAAAGTGCGTATTAGTGGCATCTATCACATTTTTTAAATAGGCTGATTACATCACTAAAATAATACAGGGAGATAGAATGCCATCTGCTATTCTATCTGAACATTAAACTGCGTAATTATTACTTGCGAATCCTGGATACCTACCAAATTAAAAAATACATCTTTTTTATGTATAAATAATATTACAATAATAGTAGCTATGATTTATAACTTAGTTTGCTATTATATTATTATTTTATACCTAATAGGCGTGTTAAGAGCGTAATCTGCAGTGCGCCGTCATACTGTTATACCACGAAAGTCGCCATATTGAACATACTTTATATATATTGCAATGGTATTTTACAATTAATAATTACAAGATGGGGGTAGTTACTTTATTCTAAAATTAAAAAATTTTGAAGATACCAAATTAAACAGAAGGTATTTTTGTTCAAATATTCATAAATAAATATTCTAACATCTAATATAATACATACATAGATACGATTATCGCATAAACTTTACATGAATTTATATTAAAAGTATATATAAATAAAAATTATTATAAAGAAGTACATACATATAATATGATAATTTAAAAATAAAAAATAGAAAAAATATTATTATGATAATAGGAGCTTTTACATATGCAAAAGTGCCTTGATAACTATTTATCAAAGAAAATGACAATTTGCAATGCCATTTTATTATATAATATAGAAGTTAATTAAGAATTTAGGTACCTACTACAATAGAATACAATATAGCCGTAAATTTGCACAATATATATATATATATATAAATAGAAATATGTTCATTCAAGAGATTTTAATAATGCCTCGCAGTCTTTCCTAGATTTATTTAGCAGCCAATTTATCACCACTCTTCGAAAAGTAGGGTATGGTAAGTCGGTCGTCGGTACGTCCATTCTCAATTTATTGTATAGTCTCGGAGCTAGAAAAGTATAATGTCGTTGTCCATATGTCGTGTTCATTTTTACCTCAGGTTGTCTGTAACGATGTCTAGTCTCATGTCCATGGTCCCGAAGTTTAGATATCGCAGTCCTGTCATTCCTCTGGAAGTACATTAAAACCGCTTTTAGGTACAACTGTCGGATGTCCATTACGTTAAAGTCTGTGAATAATTGGTTGGATGGGAAACGGAGCGGTTTTTTATTAATAACCCTAATGAGGGCTTTTTGGGCTTTTATTACCGGGTCAAGAATTGATTTAGCCGCTCCACCCCATCCTATCTGCCCGTATGTAATCAATGACTGTGCGAGTGCGTAGTAGGTCGTTTTTAGCATAGATGGACTAAGCACGTTTCTAATATTTTTGAATACGTATATTAGTTTTCTAAGTCGTGACGCAGTCTGGTCAATTTGATTGTGCCAACGCAGGAACCCGTCTATACTATTAGAAGACTACTAAAATTTTGGAATTAATAAACCCACACGTTGCGTTTCATAGAAAAATCCTGGTTGCTAAATTCAATCTAATACGCTATATTATCAATGGCTATACCTTGCGAATTAATAGTTATCTACCCCATTCTACGGATCATCATTTTGACTCATTCAGTTATCGTTAGCATCCTTAACATGTTCAAAACTGTCAATTAAAATTTTTGCAACAGATGTGGTGTTATCGGACCAAAATCATCCTATTGTGATAGCGGATTCGTCTAAATGATTGAAAAAAATTGAGCGCGTCATGATTATTCTTTATTGATTCAAAAATTAGGTTCCAGATATTTCTTAAGTTGTTCTTGAAATGTTGGATCCTAACTTCTCTGGCAATGTTTTAGCAAATTTTTTTATGCTAATTGGTAGATCGTTCATTAAGAGTTTATGCCGACATTAAGAGTTTTTCGCCGACATTTTTTAAACTTCGTCTGAAGACCTCTTTTGGTCGTAGCTCTTTTGGTTTTCCGATCGAGCTCCTTATATTCGGCTGAGACGGCTAGTGATTCGGATTTTATCTCTTAGTCTAATATATATTAGGATCTCGATTGGACGAGCGACGGTTGTCTCTTGTTTGCTATTTGCAGTAGATCAACATCGCCGAAAGAGGCATTCCTCTAAGTGGCGCTAGAGTCATCAACCTCATTTATTGGACGCGACGGGTCTAAATTGAACCATTTATCGTATCATGCGTGACATTGTTCTTTCTATTAGGGGCACATAACACCTTTTCGAAGAAACAGAAAGGGTCGTATTTACTATGGAGATTATGGCCTGACGTTTCCAAAAATATTTTTGCAAACAGAATTTGAAAAAAATCTGGTCCCAATCAAGTATGTTAAAGAATTTGGTCTCGATGAAGCGACACACAATGCGTCTAAGTCTTCTTCTTCTTCCTTCTTCTTCAACCTGGTTTGGTCCACATAATGGACGTAGGCCTCTTCCTTCTTCTCACATTTCTCTCTGTCAGCTGCTGCCCTCAGCCAGTTGGTTCCTGCTGCTTTCCTGAAGTCGTACAGCCATCGCAATTGTGGTCTCTTCGAATTACTTTGTGGTTCTTGGTCTCCACTAGACAAGCCTCTTCGGCCACCTCGCATCTTGACCTTGCGACTTGATCTGCCCAGCCCTACTTCAGGCTGGCGATGCGTTTCATGTATGTCAGGCGCCTTCGTATTTCTTCATTGCGCACTCTGTCGCGGAGATTGTTGCTCAGCATTGCTCTCTCCAGGGCTCTTTGGCAAATTCTATCGCGGCTGGTACTGCTTATGGGTCTAAGTATTAGCTGTAATATGGGCGATAATTTATTGGCATTCCTTTTTTCAAACTCTCTTGTTTCCTTCTCTTCGATTTAACTGATTTTTATTCGCTACTAGATGACCCGACTGACGTTGTCCTGTCTAAATGTCGATAAATTTGTATGCGATAGTTTTCTGAATTTGTCAAAAAACTATTGCAATATGTAATCAAAGTAAAAAATCGGTTGTCACCCCAAGACTTTTCCGGCAATCAGTCGACCCCTCCGCCCGTGACAAACCACTCAACTTCGCCAACCCCGCCTCTTCAAAACCGTTCCCACCCACCCCTCCCCAACTCCCCCCTCCTAACCCCTCTTAACCCCCCAACCCCCCTTCCAAACTACACCCCCCTAACCACGCTCAAACCCCCTTTAAACTCGTCCTCACTCAACCCCCCCAAACTCCAACCCACCCCTCCCAACTTCCTTCCCCTCTAAATTTTTCTCAAGATCTGCCAGTGTTTTTTTCAATTGAATACATTCGATTGAAATATGTCCATTCCGAGAGTACGGCGATCAATACAAAAAAAACAACCAAATATGTCGTTACATCGTTTTTTCGAAGAGTTTTCAAATTTTCCAGGCGATTTTACCAATTTTCCTTTCTCCTAGGATCTTATTTGGACTATTATAAACATTAAAAAAAATGCCAAATTGGTTCTACCGTTCAACCGTATATGCGGTTACCAACGTAAAGCATTTCATTTTCATTTATATCCCAATGTTTAGGTTCGGTTTTCAAATTCTTCATATTTTGACCATCATTTCATAAATTTAATTTTTAAACATGTAGACTACTAAATATGTATGAAGAAATGCCTTACAACATAATTAATAGCAACTTAGGATTCAAAGACCATTTTTTTCATTCTAGCATTAGTTCTTATATTATATTAATAATAATTAATAATAATGAGTTAGGAAGTATTCAATTTTCAGATTACATTTTTAATTCAAAACACGATGAAGATATTGAAAACTGCTGTATTCAAAAGTTGTATATAATGTCCTTAGAATTTTAAGTGACATTTATTCAGGAACCAGCATTAAAGTATTTACGATTTTTTAAATGTTCTAAAGGCTTCCATTTTGAAACGAAATGACAGATATCTTTCATCATCTTTTAAAATCTCGGCATGAGGATATATTATTTTTGTACGTAATTTAGTCCTAATTGTTCGTGTAGTTTATGATATACGGTGGGCATATGCGCAACCCTACACACGCACTCACAGATGCGCACACACAGACATATATTTTACAAAAATCAAAGATCTAAAATCTTGGAGATCCGGTGCACATTCGGATTCTAAAATATTCTCAGGTACTTTGACATCCCCAAATAAGTTCGTTTCAAATAGTTCCTTCAAAAAGTTCTCTAAATGTAAACCTCCATACAAATCACTTAAATTTCCTTAAAGAGCTTGTTCGTATTCTCCTAGAATTTCATGATAATACAAAAAACAACACTTATATAAATCGTCTATGTGTAAGTTTGTGGGCAAATATAATTCGCCTCTGAAATCATCTTTGTTGATCATCTCAGAAAAGGGATTTTCGAGTATCGACATGAATGCTGAAGTATTTAGTTATCTCTACTAGTAGTAGTAGTAGTAGTAGATGGAGTGGGGGGCTTGTTTCCAGCCCTTGATGTCACCTAGATCTGTAAGGTCTTTTGTAACTACCCACTGTGTGGTTAGGTCAATGGTCAGCTAGTAGCCCGGTACTTCTTACCAGTCCAAGTAGGTCACTGACCTTCAAGTTGGGCAGATTGCTGGGTTCGAGAAAGGCTCGTCCCAGTAAACTGTGTCTTTTGGCGGCGAGACCTGGACAGCGGCCAACAATGTGTATGCTGTCTTCAGGTTCCTCGCCACATATTCGGCAATCCTTGCTCTCAGTCAAGCCAAGGTTGAATAGATGAGCTCTAAGGTTCGTGTGTCCGGTGAGGAGACCGATAGTGGTTCTAAGGTTCTTCTTGCTCATGTCAAGTAGGGCCTTGGTTTTCTTCTGTAGTGGTTGCTCCATCATGGCTTTTGCCTGGCGATATCCCTGACTCTGTTTCCAGGAAGCCCGATGTTCCTGCTCCAAGCAGTCCCTGATGATTTTCTTACCTGTAGCGAAGGGGACCCCTACAGCTGGCTCCACTGGGCAATCCAGTGTGCCCAGTTTTGCCAGTCTGTCGGCCTCTTCGTTTCCGGGTATGCCTTGGTGACCCGGTATCCATATTAGGGTAATTTTGTTGGATTTTCCCAATTGGTTGAGCTCCTGCATGCAGTCCCAGACCACAGAAGATTCTGTGGTGGCTTTAGCCAGAGCGTCCAGTGCTGCTCTGCTGTCAGAGCAGATGAGGATTTGTCTGTTTTTTACCTCAAGTTGACTTTGTAGTTTTATGCATTCCAATATGGCAAGTACCTCGGCTTGGAAAACCGTAGCGTATTGTCCAAGGGGGATGCTGATTCTGTGGTTGGTTTTGGGTCCGTACACGCCTGCCCCAAAACGTCCATTTGATCCTGAGCCGTCGGTGAACCAGGCGTCTGCGTTGTGGCTTTGAAGCCACTGCGGATTTTTCCATTCTTCCCTGGTGGGGATTAGGATTTTATAGGATTTCTCTACCGAAATTTTTTTCCCTAGTCGATCCTGGGTCAGAGTGAATGGGCTTTTGTGGAGGAGGTTTAGCTCAGGATGATTGTGCCCTCCACGCTTCCACTCGCCCAAACACTTCAGTCTGTATGCTGTAAGTCTGGCGGAGTGGATGATGAGCTTGTCCAGAGGCGGGCAGCAGAGTGCCACCTTTAATCCCGCTGTTGGGGTGGTCTTCATGACGCCAGTTGCAGCCCTCAGGTAGTTACCTTGAAGGCTTTTAAGCATTTTTAATGTCTCAAGCTTTTTCACCCTGGACCACCAGACTATTGCAGCATAGGTTAGTCTAGGCAGCAGTACTGCCCTGTAGAGCCATAAGGCGACCATGGGTTTGAACCCCCAGGTTTTTCCCATGACTCTTTTGCACGTCCACAACGAGGCATAGAAGGTTGTTCTCTTGCGCTCGAGGTGGTGCTTCCAATTGAGCTTTGGGTCTAGATAGACTCCAAGGTATTTGACTACTGTAGCGTATTCTATCTCCTTATCCCAGAGCTTGAGACTCTCAACGGGTTCGGGTTTGTATTTTCTGGTGAAAATCATGGCCTTAGTCTTTCTTGGATTAACGGATAGACCTCTGGCCTGGCACCAGTCTTGGGTGGTCTTAAGTGCTTTGTCCATGAGCTCCTTAAGTATTGATAGAAAGTTTCCTCTGACTACTATGGCCACGTCATCAGCGTAGCCGTAGACAGAGAGGCCTAGGTTTTGTAGATCTGTTAGGAGTTCGTCTACAACGATGCTCCACAAGAGGGGGGAGATGACTCCACCCTGTGGACAGCCCTTGGCAGGGATTCCCGTGATGGAGGTGTCGCATTGATAGACGGTCAGATTCCTATTTGATAGCATACTCAATGTCCAGTCAATAATGGTCTCTGGTATTCCTCGTCTGTGCATAGCGTTTTTTATAGTTGCATATGAAGTGGTGTCAAATGCTCCTTCGATGTCCAGGAATACTCCCAGAGCGTAACCTTTCGCCGCTAACTGTGTCATTATTGTGCTCACCAGGTGATGTAGGGCAGTGTCCGTAGATCTGCCCTCCCTATAGGCATACTGAGCATCAGCAAGCGGTTGAAGAGCTAGGTGGTTGGTTTTCAAGTAGCCGTCAACTAGTCTCTCCAGTGATTTCAGGAGAAAGGAGGTGAGGCTAATGGGTCTGTAGTCTTTGGCAAAGATGTGGCCGTTTCTGCCTGCCTTTGGAATGAACGTGACTCTTGCGCTGCTCCAGGCATGAGGGACGTGTCTGAGGGCTATGCTCGCTCTGTCTCTACTAACTATTGACCTAAATAATCTGAATTAGAAGATTTTTTTCTATGGGATAAAGTTATGATTGGCAGAATCCAAAACAAGCCTGAGAAAAATCCCGATAAAAGAATTATAAGCATGTCGAAGTATATCTAATATAATCATACATTAGTCGTGTTTACTTATAAATTCCTAAGTTATGTCCTAATATTTTAATAAATTTAAAAAACACCGCCATTTGTTGCATTTCAATCCAAGCTGCTTCAAAACACTGAGTGATGCAAATGAAAACTTATCATATAAATCTAATATTAACGAAAATATATCTCAAGATAAATATTTATAAATACAATTAAAACATGTACTTACAAATAGACCAATAAATCAACATTGCAACGTAATAAAAGAGAACTATTCCGTGTAATGCAAGTATATATATATATATATATATATATATATATATATATATATATATATATATATATATCTGTGCCTCCTGTGACCGGTGATACAATTGAAAAATCACTACTTTACAGGACAGCCCAAACAATATTTAAAAAATTCTAGTTCATGAACGAAGTGGGTTAGGTTACATTTAAGTACCTTCTTTTGTAGATCGAAACATCCACTTTCATTCTGTTTTTATATTTTTGTGGTAAATATTATACTTTTGAAGTAATTCATGAAAAACTCGCAGTTGTACCCTTTTTAATTTCTAATATGTGATAAAATTACGTGATAAATGATACAAGTACAGTTAAATCATGTTGCACATTTATGTTGTCTTTGTGTAAAGTGATATACAAGAAGTGAAAAAATCCAATAACTAATAAGAATATGTTCAAAACACAATGTAGCTCAAACAAATGATAAAAATAATACTCCAAAGATTCGAATTTTTTACTTCAGTCTTCTATTTTCATATTTTACCTGAATTGTATCAGTTTGCTAAAATTCTAGTCTTTATAAAAATGTGTTAAATGATACAAGTCCAGTTATATCCTGCATTAAAATACCTATGTATGGTGGAAATGAATACAAGTTTTAGAAAAATACTTAACGTTTATTAAAGTCTTCAAAATTATGAAATTACTTACAAATAAGGCACAGTTTTATCAAAATTATAAGAAGTAAATAGAGATCTTTTTAAATGCAATTAGTCTTAAACTTAAATACTTAGAAATGACACAGATCAATCTTACGCAGCTATCACAATAATCAAAGTGAACCTACTCAGTACAAAACATAACAGCACAGCCATTGTGTGAATCCTTAAAAAAATCTAGAAAAATAATAAACATCAAAATTGCTAACACTTTAAAACTTACACAGTACAGTTAACAGCTGTTAACCTATCCTATAGGCAGTAATTCGACTCTATGAGTGAGGTAAAAGAATGAAGAGAACAAAGAAGTACGTAGGTACCTACTTAAATCAAAATAAAACCTTTAATAGGTCTTGGGAGTTAGATGAACATAACTATCATATCATAAAATTACTCATCATCAGAATCATCATCATTATCCGGAGCAGTGTCTTTGACATCATTCTTGCAGCTCAGACTTCTGTAAAACTCATGAGAGCTCTCATGAATAAAGCACAGCAAATCCAATAGATCCTTCTTCTTTTCGGTTGAAATAGTAATCTTGGAATGGTAGGCTTTCGGTACTGTATTTATTGTAATCATATCGTAAGCTTTACCCCGCTTAGAACAATCCATGTTCATGTACTCAACATTCTTGAATTCTTTTTTGTAAGAAAAACGGGACATGTTTTCTTTGGTATACAAAACAGATCGAACGTCGCACCACAGAAATTTTTCATTGTCTGTATTGGTTTTCCTGAGAGTATAACATTGTTTTGAAAAAATGTTGAAATCGTAGAACATATCACGAGTCATCTCGATAACAGTGAACTTCGCTGTTTTGTTTGAAGCTGTACGCACTAGCTGGTACCAATCTCTTGGCAAGTGAATATCCATACTCGTGTGCTTCTTCTTACGCTCAATCAACGCATGGTCGGTGTCAGCCTCCATGTGAGTATGACCGGGTACGAGAAATTTATGTTCAATAGATTGTAATTGAGGGGATAGTTTAGCCACTAGCATCAACATTGTTGTAACAATCGAATTCTTGTTTTGACCCGGGCAACTATCTGAGTACATGATCAGCTTCTTGGCGTTTGGGTTTAAATGCGGCAGTTGATTTATGATAAAATCGTATAGACATGAAGCTATGTCGTTCGCTCCTCTATTCCCTTCACACTCCGGCCACATGTAGCAAAACGCTTTGTTTGTTTTTAGATCATGTATGGTTAGATTGTACGTCCATAGCTGTCTCTTGTAAAATGCTACATTCGTTTGCAAGTGTGGGGTGGGCAAACATTGTTGCAAATCAAATGTTATTACCATTACATCATCGCATGTCTGAGCCAGGTGTTTATCTTTTTTCTTTTCTTCGTAAGCAGCCTTAAATGCTTCTTGGTGCTCTTCGAGTGCCTTCGTCAAATCTGCAGCCTGTGCCTCGGTTGCGTACTTAAGTTTCATATTTATGGAGTCACATTTAGAACAAGTATCTACTGATGGTTTTTTGAAAGACAAATTCATGGTATCAAATACCTTTCTGAAAATGGTTTTGCTGACTGGAGTTTCTGTCTTCAATTTGTACGAATTATAAAGAACTTGTAAGTTGAGTTCAGAATTCAAGAATTTCTTAGTCGTTTTGTTACGGCCGTAGTGGCTTTCTGTGCAAGGGAAACAGGCAATATGAGCTTTTATTTCCTTTAGTTTGAAATCAGGAATCGACTTACCGACTCGACGTTTACGTGGTGGAAGTTGACCGCCATTGTCCCGTAGTTTTTCGCAAATCGTTTGTAGAAATTTATGACTTTCGTCGAAAGTCTTCAAAAGACATCCTTTACAAATTTGATGTTTTGTTAGATCAGAACTTTGAACGAAGTATCTAAAGCTGACGTTGCGTTTTTTCTTTGGAGAAGACCTTGACGTTTTTTTTCCGCAAACTTCAATGCATTTCGCCATATAATCGATCCTACTTTCATAACTTCCCAGACTCCAATATGTATCGAAAAGATTTTTCCTTACATGCAATGGTAGCCTATCTTTGCACTTCTTACGACAGTTGTCTAGATCACGTAATTCACGACTTTTCTTAGTTTTTCCTGACTTTGTTGTGTATTCGAAGCCAGTGTTACGAAAAAGTTTTCTCTTTACTCTATCATGTCTTCTTTCTTTCTCACTTTTTCTTGTTTTTTTCTTTTTTCCGCCACTATTCATACCGCTATTTTTCCAGAAGGAATCAGCGGGAGCATTCTCTGATATGCTCGCATTATTTGGAGATGGTGTTTCAGGAACCGTAATATTATTTTCTGATGTAGCCGTTTTCTTTCTTCTCTTTTTAACCGGAGTTCTTTCGTCATTAGTGGATGAGGAAGATTCATCAGTACCGCAAATGTAATCATCACTGCTAGATGATCCAAAATCACCATCGGTTGATGAACCTGCATCTGTCAAATCATCTAACAGGTTTTCGGAAGCATTTACATTTGTTTTGTTCGTCTTATCGTTGTCAATAACCATTTCTGTTGAATTATCTGAAGATATTGGATTCTGGTGTTCGTTGATAGTAGGGACTGGACTTTCAATAGACTTTTCTGGCAGTGATCCTTCAATTGGTTCTCTTACTTCGTATCCGTAGCCGCATTCATTGGTATTATTATTTTGTTCTGTTCGTTTAATTTCAGCTTCGATGGGGTATTGAGAACTCATGTTTGCTGCGTCATTAGTGGCTAAATCCATTATTTTAGCTATTCGGGATTTCGGAAACGTCAACTGAAACAAAAATAAACGTCTGTACTGTAAGAAGGTACGTACTTACCGGTTTTAATTGAGCAATAATTGTAAGAAAACTCTTTAGAATCAGAGTACGGAAAAAATAATTATGTATCTCTAAACTACTGATAGTTAGTACTGATAGATAGTAAAAAAACATCAAAAGTAGGTTAACCAAAAAAGCGGAAAATCACTTTGAGTAGGTAGTCAATCGTGAATCAAATTAATAGGAACAAAATAGCAAAAGTAAAGATTAGTACCTTGACTATGTTTACATTACAATAGGTACCTACCTATCTATTTTGTGTCAAGTGATTTAATTCAATAATGAAACAAAAATCCAAAACTATGCAATTTCGTGTAAAATGATACATCTAACAACTTACGCGTCGATCCATGGCGACTTCGGACGTGACCAAGCTTCATAAAGGCCGCAGCGACACTAACGCCCGCGCATCTCCTACCCCGCGTCACGCCCTCACTTCGCCTCGCGCACCCCCGCCACTCTCGTCATGTTCGTACTTGTATCACATAGCACATCTAGTAATTAATAAAAAAAAACAAATCTGGTTTGAGTTTTAGATACAACTCAATTTATATTCGTTTACACATAAAAAATTCTTTGTGTCGAATGATGTAAGTCGAGATGCATCACTTATCACAAATCAGGCACGTTGAGTTATACCCTAATCAGTATGGAGAAAAATTGGTGCAAAGTGATATAACTCTAAATATATCAATATTGACGATAAATATACTGAAAAATAAAGTGTGTAAATTAATATAATCTCTCTTATACCACGAGGCACAAAAAAAAATGTGTGAAGCAATGACCTAAAGGGGTTACGACTTGACTTATATCTAAATTCACGATATTTTTTCCGAAATTCTGTCAGTTATATCACTTGGCACCAAATTATCTCCGAAACTATAGCAGATAGAAGGACTTGAGTTGTACCAAAAAAATCGTAATTTTTTTCTGACAATTTCTATGTAAAAATCACAAAAAGGGTACAACTCGAGTTAAATCACCTTTCACAGGAGGCACAGATATATATATATATATATATATATATATATATATATATATATATATATATATATATATATATATATATATATATATATATATATATATATATATATATATATATATATATATATATATATATATATATATATATATATATATATATATATATATATATATATATATATATATATATATATATATATTATTCGTTTTCAGAAAATCAATATCTTTTTGTTGTAGTATTTATCATGACAGATATAGATGTAGAAATATACAGACTTATGCATACCCAGACATGGTTCTAACAATATACATCTTTATCCAGGCACAATCCCGACGATCCCTTTTACTGGGAGATGACATCCGAAGATGATGAATGCATTATATACTGGTGTTGTAAAGACGCCCTAAGGGCTGGGTGGATTGTTTCGATAACGCCCTGTCTGTTTCTCCCCCTTTAATAACTTCCAGTCACGTCATATTGCTCTAGGATGGAATTCAGCCATTTCTCTAAGGAAGTGAGTTGCCACAGCATGTTTGTGTAGCTACAGTACTCTACTAACGTATTTACTTTCATATACGAGAATATGTATTTATGGCGGTAAAAAATTCGGATACAATTTAGATCGCCGGCATATTGAAGCCATTAGCTATTTGTAACGTAAATTACATCCGAGACTATCATATAATTTACTACGACTTCACTGAGAAAAATATTGGTTTGATACTTACATTACCATTATGTTATTACGGTTTTATATATAATAACGATGTTTCAATCGTAATTTTGTTGAATTACTAGAAATTTTGTTGAAACTCCATTGCTCGATTATATGTATCAACATTTTCCTTGCGTTTAATACAGAAATATCAGTATACTGTAGTTTCAATATCATTCATGCGTCCGACTATAACCGCACGTATACTTCTTATTTTCTCAATAATTCTGCTTTGAGTAGAGTAACTAAGATTAAGGATCTGGTTGTTAGACTCGACTCGAAACTGCTATTTGATGCCCACATCGACAGTATTGTTGCGAAAGCGTTTAAAGCCAGCCATTTATTATGCGATCCAGCGAACACTTCAATAACATAAAAACCATAAAATTCTCTATTGTGCTTACGTCCGCAGTCATCTTGAATATGCATCCCAGTTATGGAACCCTTGTTACGAGGTGTGCGCATCGAGAATAGAGGCCATCCAAAGAAAATTTCTGCACTACATAGAATATAAATGTCGTATACGTGATCCAGACTACTATTCTCGTTGTATCCGCCATCATTTGCTGCCATTGGCTTTGCGAAGAAACATAGCTGACATCTCACTTTTACTACGAATTTTAAATGGCTCGATTGATTGTCCTGAACTACTATCTAAAATATCTCTCCGCACTCCTAGCCGGTCACTTAGAAATAGGGTACTCCTTCTTGTACCTGGCTTACCCAACCAAATACAGGCGTAATTCTTATTTTATAAGGGTATGCGAAACTTTCAACACCCTGAATGCTGACATTGATATTGACCCGTATATCACGAATATATATAGGTACTATAAGGAAGCATGTTGTAGGGCGATTTTGTGATGACCAGGCTTAGCATTTTCTTCTTTTATTACAGTCTTGTTTATGTCAACATGTTTTCTACTGTACAATTTCGTATCTTCTTGTTTAATATCTTCTTTATGCTTAATATCAGTTCTCAATTCACGTTATTATTATTGTCATTATCAGTGGTAACTTGTAAATGGCTCTAAGCTTCCTATTTTTTTTCACTTAGAATTATTGGCTGTAAGTTATCCTAAGAAAATGAAATAAAAATAAAATACTACTACATGCTGTCATGTTAGAAGCGAGATCCCAAGGTCGCGACGTAATGCTATAACATAATTAGTAAGTATGGGTCACAGTCCGAGATATATACGTAATCCTTGTTGAAACATGCCATCGTCATATTTTTCTCAGTGTAAGTGAGCCTATTCCCAAAAGGTATCTTGTAATAAAAAATAAACGTGTCTTGTTCGAAATCTCGGACGATACGAAAGATCGTCTACCTACTATCGTCATATATCAAAGGTTCAAGGAATAAGTATTGCCCTTGAATTTGGATTTCATCTGCAGCAGATTTTATCTATTTCTCTCCTTCGTGTCACGGTGATGGTCACCTTTATTAGCTCATATCTGTCCGAGTCATTGACAAAGCATGTAAGATTTAAATGTAGAGCTACCAGATTGTTCGGCAAACTCCCGAAACAATCGATCGGATGGGTAGCGTTATAGTTTCTTGTTGATTACTCAGTATGGCTTTTTAAGTCTTCATTTGAATCAAGATGTTGCTTGGCAGTATCATCACAAGTGATCTACCCATGTTTGTATACTAATGGATCCATGTAGTTGGGCCATTATGACCCGCTTCGTTTTCGGGAGGGCCAACTCAAGGTATACCAGACAGTAGCGTCTCTTAGAACAAAATTGAAAACGAGGCGAGCTACGTCACGAGTCCAAGGGCTCGCATATGACCACCACATGTCTACTACTCCGCTAACACAGATGTTCAAACGTTTTGAGGAATTCGCCGACCTTCGCACGCGCGTAACGCTAACCAAAGGCATACGTCGAGACGTACCCCTCTGCTCGCTTCCCTCGCACCCCATCCCTGCAATCATTTTTACTGACAACCGTGGCACTCCAATAAGACTCAGGAAGTGAGCTCGCCTTATCACAGGAGTGCCTAGCAAGGCGGGCTCGGTTTCACTTTACTTGGCACATTAGGAATAATGTTATGCAATTCAACATATAATTTATGCATAATTTGGCCTGGGCACAGACAGATGTATGCCTAAATTTAGAAGCATATAACGGTATTTTCTGGATTGTACGTTATATTTCTTTTGAGCTATTGCGTTTGAATGTTTATGTAACGAATAAATAAAAATAAAAAAATAAATAAAATAAAATCCTCTATCGCTCGACAGTGCGTCTACTGTTCTCTCGGTTTACTGTGGTTCAGCCCCCATCCGGTAGAAGTTCGAGCCTGGGTAGGACTCTTTGTTTCCCCTGCAACTGATTATGCAGGTGGGTCAGTTTACCCCGGAGAATGTTCATCGGGCGCATCTGGGCGGTTTGGGCATCGTGCGGCGTCAGCCGATCTACTGTGTACTCCGGCTAATAACCGGGGGAGTCTAAAAAAGGACACAATGTTTCCTATGAAGCGGGGGTGGCTCCTTACCTAATGTAAACCGTTGGGCAAAGGATGAAACGGTCCGCTATTTATTTGAACTGAAATATTGCAACGGAAAACCACCGATCGGTGGTATTAGCATTCTAGCGGTTAATCCCTTTTTCATCGGTAATTCCAGTATTAGCTTCGGGTTGTCAAATACAGCTCGATGCTTCTTATTTTCCTAACTTTCAAAGAGCAGGTGATCATTCTACAAAATGGTGTTAGGGTGTTATTTTCTACAGGTGTTATTTTCTACAAAATGTGCTCTCTGGTATACCGGTGGACCTGGTCTGCGGTATTTCTGGCTGGGGCACACGGTCTAATCTAATCTATTCTTTCTATAATTTATTTTCCACCGACTAAATAATCCCTGAAGACAGAGCACTCCGCCCGCCTCTTTTATGTCTATCGATCGCTAGAGTACGGACTTTCGGCTTGGAGTCCTCGCACGCCACAATGCACCTTCGGCCTTTGTACATAAGCTCTATAAAAGCGTTGTCCTCGTGTGCACTTAAGCGGGCGATAGCAACGTCCGTCGTCGCTTTGTGAGCGATGGTCGTGTTCATACACCTGCGAACTTTTGCACGGGTCATATGTAAGTATTATAGAATTATTTATGGGATAATGGTACGGAAATGGAATGGAAATAGCGCGGTGACTATTTCTGCGGGTGAAGAGCTTTTGAAATGCTTTCAGGAGTTTTCGAAATATTATGTCGTACGGATCGGAAACACGAAACCCATTTCCAACATGTATGAATGAAATATGCCTTCCAACTAAGAGTGCTCTTGGGACAATAAACCTAACTACAAGAGGCACATTCTAAAGGAATTTAGGAAACACTGCATAAAAATATAAAAGGCTTTCTACGTGAACAAAACCCTACAAACCTATGTATATTATACACACTCACGACTATATTGTAAACCTCAATTTTTAGCCACTCTTTTTCTATATTACATTAAAAAATAGCGTTCTAAAATGTCATATTTCTAATATAAATTATTATCAAGGTAATTATGTACATGAAAGTATGTATTATGACATAGGTCCTGGATTAAAATCCCGGCTAGGTCCCAATTTTCCGTTGGGGGGGGGGGGGTGCGTTCCCTGTGCCCCCCTCCCCCCCATCCATGTATAAGTCTTTAGATGAATCTCCGTTCCGAGCTAGGTGTATAAAAAGTATACTAATTGAATAAGATTTTAAATTATAATAAGGTTTCTTGTACTTTTTATATTGAATTATGGATAAATAAATAATTAATGATATTTGACGTGAGGGGCACCTGCATTTAAGGTAAATTAATTAAATAGATAACAACAAGTTAGAGCCAGTATAGAAAAGTAGGATGGATAGGTTCAGAGATCGAGTTGGCTCTAAGTTGTATTTTTTGCATTTGTGATTATCTTTCTCGCTTATTCGTTTATAATAATTAGCACAGTGATATGTTTCATTGCCTTTTATTTAATGCTTCCTTGTATTAACAACAGCGGAATTACAATAAAAAAAGGTTATAAAAGAACAATTTTATTTCAATTTCAAACCTCTCTATCTTTATGATGGGGCCTGTTTCTTTCCTGTCCAAATATATGATTCAAGTGTTATAATTACCTCATTTCACCCAAAAAATGACAATCCTCCTTTTTTCTGTGTGATCTATATTTTTTAAAATATTTAATAAATTAAGCTTTTAAAGAGCTATGGCATTTCTTAAGTTTTGCATATTTTATTATTGAATATTGCAAAATTATTTAAAAAAAATATTTATACTTATTTTTTAATAATCCCTGTTAGGAATTCGGAATTTTAATAACAATTAAAGCTAAATAAAGATATATTAATACATTATAACTTATTATTAAATCTAGTTGTCCCTTGTCTCATGCCAGCTGGCCTGCTGCGACAGGCAACGCGTTAAAATCTTTCCCGCTCGGTCCCACCTGCGCATTGCAGAGCTTCCAGTCTCTACAAAACATTTTTGTCTTCCTTTACCATTCAGTGTAGCCGTGCTCCTCGCTGATCTAAGCTTTGCATACCTAAATAGTCTCTTAAAATATAAAAAACTTATTCTGCGTATGTCTACAAAGTTCCATATTGACCGGATACGTAGAAGTGGGCTAAAATCGCATTGCAATATTTGAAGCATGCATACTGATATCTGAAGATAAATAAAAGACTGTAAAGTAAGCCAAAGCTACTTTTTCCTTATGGAAAAGATATAAATATATAAGGTATTTCTATAAATATTCGTTGTACGTTTATATGAATATCTATTTCTTTTGTTCATATCGTAGAATTCATATCGAGAACATCGTAACAACTGCGCTGTCCTAAAAACTACTATCACCAATGCTTGGCCATTTTATTGATACAACTGACTATAGTAACAGACTTTATCAATCGTTTCATTGAGCTTTCAAAAATAAACCTCATTTTAGTTCTTATTGTTTAATAATAATATTATGAATTTAATATTCAATATGTAGATTACAATGTGTAACGTAACAAACCTGATCATATACATACGTTGTTTTTTTCCATTTTTGTTTTGATACTTTCTACTGTGTGATTATTTTTTGTATAAAGTGCCTAAGATGACTATTCATATTCTTATAATAATTACCCTTTTTATTTGTATACATGTATTATTTTATTTGTATACATGGATTTAGCTCTAATTTTTAAGCTATTGCATAGCTTTTATCGCGGGCCTAGAGGCCAGCGCGGCGACCGAATGGAGAAATTTCCTAACGAAAATCAATGATTTTAAACTGATAATAACGTCTAAACGAGTACTGCTTACGATTCGAGAAAAATATATGTTAAACAAGAACATTTTCCTAATATTCTTAGCTTTGAATATTTTAGATTTTGTTTATATTACATAGTGTAATTAATTTGTGAAATTAGGTCTAACCAAACACAAAAACGACTACTACGCAAATACTATCTGGCATATTATTATGAAACCTGCACCATTTTAAAGATAATTTAATTATCTATCTTTTAATCTACGATTTTTTTCGAATAATCCGTTTTTTTGCTTTATCGAATAAAAAATTCGTGCGCGGCGCTCTATCGGAAGACGTTTAAATTATTCCGAATCATTTGCTTTCGCAGCCGCAAATGATTCGGAATAATTTCAACGTTTTCCGATAGAGAGCAGTTATCTGATATCAGAAAAAATAAAATAAATAAAATAAATAAATAATTATAATTGCATAAGTTGTTAAAAATGCTATGCAATAGCTTTACCGCGGCAGTCCCCGAGTGCCACTAATTTTTTTATTATTATTTGTCTGCCATGTAAAGCCGACTTTAGTCAACGCTATTGTCGAATTAATGTTTATGTTTTAATAGTTTTATATCTACATATAATTATATATTACTAGTAACTGACTAATTCTAATATGCGATAATTAGCTTCATAATTCATGCTTTTATTGTATATTCTGAATGAATAAATTGAATACTGAATACTGAATACTGAAACATCAACGTAGGGTGATAGCGAAAAGTAGTTACTATACTGAAAAAATATTGTAAACATCTCAAAAATCCGACAAATGTAAAAGCTAATAAGAACATTCTGAGAACGAATTTCGAACGTCGGAGGTTGTTTGAACACGTAGAATTTTGAACCTTGCATATTATTTTTATATTTTGATTAATCTTGCTTTACCATTAACTACATAAGGTACTTAGCTGAATCTGAATTGCTGTAAATGTGATGAACGCGCCGCGTCGCTGTGCAAGCATTGAATAGTGAAATTAACACGAATTTTAACACGAAAAATATTTTCCGTTCGGCGAGGCGTAACTTTAGTTTGCTCGTTAGTTAAATCTAATTAAGGACTTACATTTATTTTACATTTACTAGTTTCATGCCATTTTGTCCATTAAACCGGATCTAATAAAACGTCGGAAAAACAAGTGTCACATTTGGAGATATCGACTACAACGGGCGAAACCGTCACCTCATGAAGATTTAACGATAATGACCGTTCTGTCTACCGTGAGATGAGAATAGAAGACTTTGAGCATATACAAATCTATCATCCAGCAAAGCCACGAACCCGCCAGAGGCCAATGCCTTAAGGCGAGGCACTAGGAAGATAACCCAGTGGGGTCACCTCGCCCCTTGTCCACCAGTTTCGGCCAGATTTCTCCGGCTTCCCGACTGGTTACGGGTTCGAGGTTGCTTGCGCAGTCCTCCCCCTTGCGTAGCGGTGATTCGGTGTCTACCGAATCTATCGTGGACCACGGCATCCTTTATTCACCCGGTATCGGGTAGCCGATTGGTCGTTTCAAGAGCAGTTACCGTAAGGTTGACAACCTTACCTTGCCGACCTGTGAGTTGGGCCGACCCAGACACATGTGTCATGGACTATTTGCGCTTGGCCTATTAGCTCCCAGACAAGTATCATAGCTAGGACATCTACTGTTCACAGTTGTCAATAAATACAATTAGGTGGCCTGATATTATGTCATAAGGTTCAGGGTTCGATTCCCGGCCAGGTCGCAATTTTTTGTTGGATAAAATTTAAGGGAATTACATTTCAATTATGTCGATCGAATGCAATAACAATTACAAACACAGTTACATGCACACATTACATAAACGCTTTATGGTAGGGTTGGTTGTAAGCGATTAGGTAATCTAATGACAATATATCCGCCCATTGTGAGATTTCACAATAAAGAGTAGAAACAAACAAACAAACTGCTCGAAAATACCTATAGCTAGAGTCTGCCCGAATTTCGTTTCCAGCTTTTATAACATATCTATGTCTCAGTTTATAAGTTAATAATTTACTGAACTAAAAATCATTACAAGTTCAGTTGACATGTTATATTAGGAATCGTAATATGAAAATCATCTTTTAAACCGTTTTTTTATCGATATTTCTTGGCGAATTTATAATAAGATATAAAATATTATTAAAGACAACATTTTAGAACATTTATATACCTATTCGTACTACTTTTATAGTTGAAACATTTTTAAATATAGGTACCTTTTATTTTAGTTATGCGCTGTATTCATCCCCCTTAAAACGCCAAGCTTTGCTGCTTTCATTTCATAAGCGCCTAATTTCGGGAGTTATTGTAGCGAACATTTTCATAATTCAATAACCATATAAACGGAATGCATCACAGACTCGTACTCAGGTACACATCGAATGTTCGTTACAGTGCAATCGCATCAGTTTTCAAGCGTGAATTTCATGGCGCTTTCGGCGTCCGCTGAAGCGTCTGCATTTCCATTTGTTGGGTCTGCATATCCGCTTGTCGGAAACGTGTAGGTTGGTAGACGCTTTGAAATTGTCCACTGCGTATACCTGCTTGCGGTTGAGAGTTTCGTATGCGGCGAGAGATATATGTACCCAGAGGGATTTACTTTAACGTAGACAAATGCTTAGTAATTAATTACATATACTAGTTAGGTCATCCGATGCGTTTGCCATGATTTTTCCTCCCCTAACACTATTTTAATACTATTATATAATATGTATGTTATACATAGCATAGAATTGTAAAGGTTATATCAATATGTAATTGATTTATATATGTGTATTATTTTAGTTTTTATTTTGGTTTTATTATTTTTTTCATATACATATATGTATGTGTATGTGTGCATATATGGATATATATATTTTATCTATAGATGTATATGAGTATCTATGTCTGTATATGCGTAAACATTTATAGTTTCATATTTGTCGATTTAAAAATAAGTACTAACATATAGTTTAAGTTGACAGTGCACACTTAATATCTAGTCATTAAAAGTTTGCCTTAGAACAGGCCTAGGCCTAGTTAGGCGACTGTGTCAAACATTAAAAACAATGTCGCATCAATTTCTTGCTGACATCTTCCTTACAAATATGACATTAATTGTTTACTAGATGTGTTACTAAATAAATAAATGAAAATAAATAAATACATAAATATATGTGTATGTAATTCAGTTCTGAAGAATTTGCCATTTAGGACCACATTAACTAAGTTTTATAAAGTTTTCCATACTAATAATTTAATCATTACCATAAATAAATATATAAAAAAATGACAAAAACTACAAAAGTTGAAATTAAATTAATTCTGAATATAATCAACTAGAGTTGTCAACTACAACGGGCGATCCCATCACCTCAGAAAGTTTTAACGATTAGTCGATCTATCTCCCTGGAGTGAGCGCAGAAGACTTGGGCAAAACAGTCCACCGTCAAGCTCCGCCACAAGCCCGTAAGAGGCCAACGTCTTAACCGCGAGATAGCCAGGAGTGTTACCCAGCGGGCTTACACTCACGCCCTTACTTCCAATTGCGAATTCCCTTACGACAATCGCGTAGATTATAACGGTGGTGGGGGAGCGGGCTCGGCGCGTGCGAATTTCGAAAATCCGTCGTTCCCACGACACTCACTGTATCTTGTCTTACGTCCTTGCGCTCGGCGATAAGCATTGGGAACATTTTAAGAAGAGGGTTCCACGTAGAAGAGAGTTTGTAACCATCGTCTCTATCGAAGTTCGGGGTTTTTCTTATTTCAATTGCTTCCCGGATCATGCGAGGAAAGTAGTTTTTTTTTTTTGATAGCACAATTATCTTATTTATAATGTCAAACAGCCGCGATAGTCTTCGATTTCATAAGCAGTACGGTATAAAAAAAATAATTAATTAAATTACGGCAGTTTTAGTTTTAGCTTCTATGGCAGTTACCCTTAATATTATTCTAAAACAATAATTTTATAAATAGGATAGAAACGAATTTACCGCGTGAAATTTGTAGCACCATTTGGGGAGGGGGAGGGGGGGGGGGGGGGGAAGAGGACCCATAGGGATGCTACAAATTTCACGCAGTAAATTCGTTTCTATCCTATTTATAATGTCAAACAACCGCGATAGTCTTCGATTCTAAAACAATAATTTCAAAGCGACGAAAAGAAACACTTGAAAGAACCTTACACACCAAATTATAACCAATTAGGTAGTATTTTCGTCTGTATGTGACGTTACGCGACGTGGGACAACAGACACTGGGCATGCATTTTTTTAAATCACTAGTTTTAGTTTCTAGAAACTTAAAGTTCACCATAAGATCACCATAATTTTTTAAGCTATTGCATAGCTTTTATCGCGGGCCTTAGGCCAGCGCGGCGACCGAATGAAGAAATTTCTTGATGAAAATTAATGATTTTAAACTGATAATTACGTCTAAACGAGTACTGCTTACGATTCCAAAAAATATATGTTAAACAAGAACATCTTTCTAATATTCTTAGCTTTGAATATTTTAGATTTTGTTTATATTACATAGTGAAATTAATTTGTGAAATTAGGTCTAACCGAACACAAAAACGACTACTACGCAAATATTATCTGGCGTATTATTATGAAACCTGCACCATTTTAAAGATAATTTAATTATCTATCTTTTTATCTACGATTTTTTTCGAATAGTGAAAGAAAAGAATAATATCCGTTTTTTTGCTTTATCGAATAAAATTCGTGCGCGGCGATCTATCAGAAGACGTTTAAATTATTCCGAATCATTTGCTTCCGCAGCCGCAAATGATTCGGAATAATTTCAACGTTTTCCGATAGAGCACAGTTATCTGATATCAGAAAAAATAAAATAAATAAGTAATAATAATTGCATAAGTTGTTAAAAATGCTATGCAATAGCTTTACCGCGGCAGTCCCCGAGTGCCACACGTATTTTTTTAATCGATTTTTTCGCGCGATCATAAAACTCTGCCATTACATCGTATATGGGTCGTAATTAATGCTATAATTTTTCATTCCAAAGATAACTTTACTAAAACTGACATTTTTAATAGTATCTTTGATAATTCAAAAGTTCTTCCTCTGCGAAAAGACCGATTATTACTCAACTTCGCAATGTGTGCTTTCCTGTTTTACTTTGGTAGTACGGAAAAGTAATATGATTACTGTGCGCTTTGAAACTTCACCACCTTCCGCTTGTTGTATTTCGCTCCGATTTCCGGGTGGAAAATACGCCGCCCATCTCAATTTCACCAATTTCTAGGTAACTCGTTATTGATACTCGTTGATGCGGTCACTCGATGGGAACGCTTTCGCAAACAGCGGCTAACATATTTGCCCCTAACGAAACTGATAGAGATTAACTGGGGGGTTAATAATATGATCTGCTCTAACACCATCAATATGCGATTGTTACAGTTATTTTGATTCGGCCCCAGTTCGGATTTTTTTCGGAGGAGTAGAGTTCTCATTAAATAATAAAGCTAATTTATAACCCTATTTTTAAAACACTATGACTCGGTTGTTAATTAATTTACTTATTTAAGTTTATTAAAAAGAAACAACCCAATATTACGATATAATTAAAAATATCACTATTAGGCAACGAGATGACTTGCGAACAGATATGTAGGTTTACATGGCCATTTTAATCTAGAAACACACCTCAACCGACCAGCTCTAAATGAATTATTTGATTGATAATCGTCCTAAGCCGTTTCTTAAAAAAACTAGATAATAGGTGGAGACATTTTGACGACGTATATACAAGGCTCGGTAGCATAGTGGTTAGGTCGCCTGATCTTACATTATAAGGCCCCAGCTTCGATTCCCGGCTGGGTCACCAATTTCATTTTGGGATAAAATAACGGAATTGCATTTTAATTCGGTCGATCGAATGCAATAACAAAACACACGCTTACCCACACGTTACACGCACACATACATATACACACTTTATAGTAGGGTTGGTTGTAAGAGATTGTCGTATAATGATAAACAGAAATATAAAAATTTGTTTTTGTTTTTTTTTGTTTATTTTGTATATACTATGACTGACATCCATATAGTGGGCGAATCAGTACGAGCAGGTAAGAAACTTTTGATACAAAAATATTAAAAAAACAATAAATAAATTTGTATTTTTTTTTGTTTTGAAAAATAGTATAAAAAGAATTTAGCACTTGGCGCCATATTGCGGCAAATAAAATATGGCGAATATTGTTTACTCGCGCTATTTAACCTACTGGTAGATGTCGCAGCGCACTCAACGCTTCTAAAACTATTTACAACGGATAAAATTTACAAATTTGTCAAAAAATAAAATACATTTCAGCGCTGTGAAACGCCTTTGGCAACATTCCTGTTCACGTCTGATGTGATGTTTCGACTGTCGAGTGCGAAACGAAACGCGAAACTCTTTTTATGTAACGTTATCCGAGATTGAAACGGGCAAAAGGGGTTATTTTGAATAATATCTGCGCGGAAAAAACTCACAGCGAGGAAAAATGTCGCATAAAAATTTACATTTTATAGATATGCTAATATTCACATTATTATTTATGATGAATCCCGGGAATGGTACCGGGTTATGATGTTCGTACGTTTGTAGTATGTCAGTGCTCCTAAACACGTATAAAAAAATCAATTTTAGATGCACAATATACAATAAAGATCAAGAATTATTAAATAAATATTTTGGAAATAAGAACTGCCGCGCCGCAAACTTCGTCACGACCAACTGTCCTTCTAATAAAGAAAACTGTTTGCAGCGTTGTTACATAGTATTCTTTTGACATTTTTAATGCATTTGTCCATTTGAAGATTATATGGGCTTATTGTGAGACGACATTTAAATTTATTGAACAAACCAATGACATTTGAAATTAATTTAAACCAAAACTATTATTTCGTATCGCTTATATTGTATACTTCTACGATGACACCGCTGAACGCAGCCAACGAGTGAAAAGAGTCAGCCACTTACGTCAACCTGTCAACGGTCGGAGCGGACGGTCGATATAACTGCCGGCATAATTCCCTTTTTTAAAACCGACTTCAAAAAAAGGACTAGGTTATCAATTTGGTTGCATCTTTTTTTTAATGTTTGTTACCTCAGAACTCTGCTATTTATAAACCGATTTTCAAAATTCTTTCTTTATTTGAAAGGATATACTTACAGATTGGTCCCGTTTTATCAAAATACTGTTCTGATGATGGGATCCGTAAGGAATTGATGAAACTCCTTAAATATTATCATATGAAGTTAAAAATTTACATGCTGGTTCAATTCCGATGACAAGGCATTTTTATGGTAAGACCTGATTCTACACCCTGGGTTTGCTCCCGACTAGGGGACTCCTCAGCTGTCAACAGCACAGACACGAAAATTTGTATATGTATTACGACAGCCCGGTCTAACTTTCACTAAGACAGGACTGCGGCATCCAGGGTTGGCTTTTGACGAGGGAACTCCTCAACGGTCAACAGCACAGACACAAAATTTTGTTTACGCATTGAATTAAAATAGCCCATTCTAAGTATCACCATGGGTCATGACATGGCTGCTGCACTTATAAAAAAAATGGAGTCGGTTTTCTTTTTGTTGTTAAAATTGTGTCTATTATTGTATTTCTATTTCGCTCGCGTGCACGTTATATTGCAATAAATTGTGCAACTATTAAAATAAGGCGTTTACATCTCGTTTCCTGCAACAGTTAGATATTGTCCTAGCTGACCGCCTCTCAACACAACTTTACACTAAATAGAATAAACTAAAAAACGAATTACACATACGTCCGACGCATTCTTGAGTTTGTTAAATTCAATTGATTTTCGCTCCACAGTCTCTAGAGAAACTGGAGCTGTCAACTACAACGGGCGAACCCATCACCTTAGCAAGTTTAAACGTAATTTGATGGTTATATCTTCCGCGAGGTGAGCGCAGAAGACAAAAACAGTCCACCGTCAAGCTCCGCCACATGCCCGTAAGAGGCCAACGCCTTATCCGCGAGATAGCCAGGTACATATGTTACTCAGCGCGCTTACACTCACGTCCTTACTTTTTGTTGCGACCACATTACTCCGATCTTTCGACTGGTTACGAGTTCGAGGTCGCTTGCGCGGTCCTCTCCCTTGCATAGCGGTTAAACGGTGTCAACCGAATTTATCGCGGACCACGGCATCCTTTGCCCGGCTGTTCACCCGGAATCGGGTAGCCGATGGTCGTTTCACGAGCAGTCGCCGTAAGGTAAGCAACCACCCCCGCTCTATAGGAAACAGTACTGTTTCCAGACTCCCCCGACTGTTAGGCAGAATGCACAGGCGATTGGCTTACGCCGCAGACCGTCCAGGAGCGCCAGCAGATTGACTCCTAAGGGAAACTAGCCCAAAGGCCAGAGACCTACCCGGGCTCGCGCTTCATGCGTGGAGGCCGCCGGATGGGTGTTGACCCGTGAGGGTGACCGACCAGCAAGGGCCCATTAGCTCCCGCATTTCTCTAGAGAAAGCCTTCAGGTCGATTTCTAAAATTCCTGGAGCTCAAAACGTTTAACATCAGCTCTGATTACTCCGGCAAACTCAAGCGGAACCACGTGGTCCCACTTGGAAATCGTCGCCAGGAAACTGATAATATATTTCTATTTAAACTAGGTAACAATTTGCTTAATAGCCCTAAGTTGAATAGTAGAATTTCGTTTCACGTTCCTGGCAGAATTAATAGAGCTTGCAACTTATGTATGTACATCATATTTCCAAATTAAACACGAATTATTCACAAAATGTATATTTCAACAGAACTCTAAGAACCGATTCTATAGTCGAGTATTGATCATTACTTCGAGTACCGAGCAGTACTTGAGTAATACTTGAGTACCAGTTTTTATTTTATAGTCGAGTATTGAGAAGGCGAGTTATACTAGAGTATTACTCAGAATTGAGTATCCGTCTGGCGATACTTCAGAGCTACTTGGCTTGGAGCCGTCCAAACTTTTCGTTTATATGCGTTGGTGCATGTGAATATTATTATTATATTAAGATATTATTTCGTGTAATGGCGAATTTCCTACAACTGATGGAGGAAATTGAGAGAACATTTGTGGTCGGTGGTGCGGCAGCACGCTCTCGAGGGTACAATTTGTTTTCTCCATATCGAAGTCCAAATAAAACGCAGAAGCCGATATGAGGGCATTACGCGAAAAATCACGATAGCTGCTTCTTACTCGCGCTTTGAAAGAATTCCTGAGGTTAGAATCGAACTGTCAAATCGTGGGGACAATAAATTAGCGTTTTTTTTTAAATCACCGGCTATGAATTAAAATGAACAATTTAATTTATATTTTATAGAAAAACAAAATTAAAATGGGTATAAATACTCTGAAGATCTTCATCATAATTTTAAATGAAAAAATAAAAGATTAGTAATTTGTTTTCGAATAAATTACGAAATATTTTATTTTCCTCGGGTTTTCCCTCGAGTATTACTCAGCTGAGTCGATGAACAATATTCGACTATAAAACGCATCCAATATTTAAGTACTACTTAGCACCTGAATAATACTTGGTTGAGTAAAGACTCAAGTAATGATCAGTACTCGACTATAGATTCGAGTGTACAATGACGATATCTCATTATCTTTTTACCTATTTATCAAAGTTTTGAAAGCAGCTCCATTCAAATCGCAACAAAGATAGCAATATCTGAATATAACCATACTTTTTTTAAATATGTTTTTTTAATATGTCTACATATGTTTTAAATTATGTTCTTTAAAAAAAATATATGCTGTTATCCCTAAAGTAATTTATTTTTATATTAATAAATAAAAATTATATAATCAAATAAAATTTCTTTAAATAAAAAAAAATATTTTTTTTTCCTGCCCACACCCAATAAATAGAGCAATTGAATACATAGGCTATCAAACAACTAAATATATTAAAAGTAATAAAAAACACGACTGCCGTTATAAAGAGTGAACTACTGTATTTATAATTATTTTTGGTACTGCTTTTTATGATTTTTTATGGTTTATATTTTTATGCATATAGATACATATATATTTTCGGAATATACTCAATCAGAGCTTTCATTTACACTAAACACGATGTATTTATGCAAATTTATTGACATGTGGACATTTACACAACTATTTACTTGATCTTCGGACATTTAAGGTATACATACATACACTTGGGAATATATAACGATTCTAACATAAATGGGGGAATAAAAAAAACTAAAAATATACATAGATGAGCCCTGAACACATTTCACTCATTTTTAACACGCTCTAATTAGGTTGACCTGTATGTAACTATGTAATGAAATCTAAGGTAACTAATTTAACCATCTTCCAAGGATCGTAGCGTCATGAAAATTGGCAGCTGTATGTAGTTCTGATTACAATACAATAATATGGTACTGTCGAACTGTTCTGATGATGGAGTCGGAAGATATGAACTGGAACTTCATGATGGAACATCGTATCATAGCTGTGTTTGGACTTGTTAGAAAAGTCTTGGAATGAACTTTGACCACGTTTAGGTTTCAAGGTCTGATGATGAAGCCGGAAGATAGGCACTGGCATTCCATGATGGAATATCGTATCATAGCCGTGTGTATGTGAATATCGTATCATAGCCCAAAAGCGTGTCTGTCTTTAGTGTTTTTTTTTTAACTATTAAATTATTTGGTAGGCAGTCGTATAACGAAAAAAATATTTGTGTTGATATTTTATTACAAATATGAATTTGCTGCGTAATTCCCCTTATACACTAACATCGAATATCGTTCCAGAATCCGCGGAACCCACAACAATGGAAACTTTCGCAAGCATTCTCTAATATTTGTCATTCTATATCAATTCTGCACGAACATATTCGTGTCGAAAGCTTATTACGTAGCGAATAACGTTACCGATATGTATGTATATACGCGGGTGACTCCCATTTGATCTATTTTATTAGCTAACATGTCGCACCTGCCTCCATTCACAGAATTGTTGTTTTTGTCAGTAATAGCGTAAACGAAAGCGTAAACGAAAGAGCTCGACATATGAAATGTTACACGGAAAAACGATCATTGTCAACTTTAGAAATTTTTGGTAATTCCATTTTAATAATATACGTATAATAGATATACACATATTTATATTTACCTTATTTAAGTACCTAATATATAGGTATTTTAACTAATTGTTGTATATTATTAGTTTTTATTATAAATGATTATTTATTATTGCTATTATAGATTATTATTATTATTATAAATTATTATTTAGTATTACTTGTTTATAGTTGTAATATTATTTTGGTGTAGTATGAATTTCATTTTAAGTTAATTTGAATAGATATTTCCGCCATCTTGAAAAAAAATGCGCGTTTGCAGCACTTTCCCTTGGGCCGGGAAAGTAAAAACAACAGTTTTCGCCAACAACCGCTGCCGAAAGCGATCCGTAAACAATTGCCTGTCTCGGGTCGCGCAGCGTTGCGGTGGGCGGGGCGGTAGGGCGAGCGGCGAGGCAGGGCGGCGAGAGGTGGGCGGCGAGCCCGCTATGCACGGGGCTGTCCTCATTGTTTTGCATCACGGCAAAAAGCTGTTAGTTATGATATCTACGAATACTATATATATATATATATATATATATATATATATATATATATATATATATATATATATATATATATATATATATATATATATATATATATATATATATATATATATATATATATATATATATATATATATATACACTACTGTGAAAAAGTCTTTCAACAGTTGCCCACAAAATAAACGAGGTGTCGTATTTTTGAAAGTACATAAGTGCGTACTGCAAAAGGACCTTTAAACTTACATTGCACCGTCGAAAGTCGTGCACATCCGTAAGTATATCCCATTCAAACATAAGCATTTCCCAATACAAGCTGGGATTTCCTTCGCTACTTTTTAAGTAGCTTTTACTAATTTTATTTTAAATAAAAACATCATCCTATAAACGGATTTCTTTACAAACCTTATTAAATATAACAATATTATACTGTTTTCTACAATGTTTCTTTATATTTTTTTATTATTATACAATTTTATATAGGTCTACCCTATTTTGATAACATTATACAATCTTTATTATAAACTTCTCTGCCAGAAATTAAAATTGAAGTTTCTTCTTTCATTTCATTGAGCATATGGAGGTTTTTTTTATTTTTATTTCGATTTAATGGCTCGTTGATAACAAACTCAGCCAATTGTATCATAATATTCCATTATATAACTAACAGCCGTATAGTAGTCGAATAAATAACCTTTATAAAACAAACAAAAGAAAAGCTATATACATTTCCCTTACTCCACCAAAGGCTGTGTAATGGTTACAAGAACCACCTTTATATAGCTTATAGTCATATTGTTGCCACTGTTACCTCTCCTACGCATCTTATAGTTTTATAAAGGATATATTAAAGTTACAGATGCCACATAAGCAAAGCGGCCATTTTTTCTGGAATCTTTGTAACCAATTTTTTTTTGTACTATATTTTTAAAGGCATTTTAAGTCATAAAATACACGTATTATAGGTAAATCCTATTTCAAAGTGTGTGAACAATACCCAGCAAGTGTTTTTTTAATTGCGGAAAAAAATGGTTTACAAAAAAAATAAAAAACCATATTATGAATTAAAATTGAGTTAAAATATTAATATTTTGAAGGCGCGTTAAAATTTTGTTAGGTTACTTAATATTGTCGATGAATTGATGGCCGCAAGAGAATTTGGTGTCATTTTAGTCAATAAAATGCAATATATTACTAGCCATTAGGAATTCTGTGTTTGCTTCCTTTCGTTACCATTCTATATCAAAAGCATTACCTGAGTTGTAATAAGGTATCAATTGAATACACTTATATCACCAAAGGTAGCCATTATGACCGCTATTCAGCCACTATTCAGCTAAAAGCTGTATAAAATGCGCCTAATCCGGTCATATAGCAGTCATATAAACGTTTATATGATTGATATTTGACCAATTGTTATGACTAAAAGCTGTAGGGATAACGTTGCCGTGACATATAGGCAATTTGTGCTACTTGGGAAACGCACGCGTCTCTTATAATACTGAAAGCATGTATATAATTATATTCATATAAAATTGCTTGCTTTCTTGATTGATCGATTGAACGTATATTACGAAAAGGTATTTAATTTTGAAATATTCTGCTTAAATGGCGCAAACATTAATTTATTTATAAAAACAACGTTTTACTACCCATCAAATTGTCGTACCGAGGGCTTTAAATTAAATCAATTTTTAGGGAGTAAATTCCAAAACTCCAATAAACTCTAAATAATATTGTGCTAAAAATATATGGCTCCAACATACCTATTATAACAACATTATTACATACTTTCTTTATCGATTGGAATTGAAAAAACTGTCGCCTTCTATCGATCAGCCCTCGAAATACGTCAGTAAAACAGCCACCTGCCCCACATCATATCTGACAGTTCTATTAGTAGGTAGGATGTTCGGAGTTCTAGACTCCGGTATCAGCAAGTTAAAACACAGCTCTCTATCTGTTTCTCCCGTGCGTGCGAAAGAGACGGGAAGAGAAAAGAAATTTTCGATCCAAGACTCCAGGATAAGCGAGTTGGAAAACACAGGTCTCTATATATTTCTCCCGTGCGTGTGATCCTCGCTGCGCAATTTTCACATTAAACGTAATGATTTTTGTTAACGTCAGATTTTACTATTCATCATATTCTTATATGGGCAAGGGGCTTTACATGAAATCGATTCTTAAGGAGTAAACTCTAAAAAATATTAATTAGATAATTATTTTTATTTAAAATAAATCATCATATATAAATAGGATAAAAAACGAATTTACAGCGTTAATTTTGTAACACTCGACGTTGCAGCCGCCGGTGTCTAGGGTAGACTGAAAGAGCTGTCAATTTGTTGTTTCGTAAGTAGGCCGCATACCGCTGCCGCCACTGCGAGAATTATAACGGTGGTAGGGGGACGGGCTCAGCGCACGCGAATTTCGAAAATCCATCGTACATACAACACTCACTGTATCCTGTCTTACGCGTCCTTGCGTTCGGCTTTCGGCTTTCGGCGGTGGGAACATTTTAAGCGTTGGGTGTTGCAAAATTGACGCGGTAAATTCGTTTTTAATCTTATTTATAATGTCAAACAACCGCGATAAAATTTTGATTTGCATCATACGAAATAATTTGCCTATAACAATTTACATAGTGCAAGTAAGCGTACATTTTAATAATGAAAAGAGCACATTTCGCTAACTTTGCCAGACAGCCGCGGCACCATTTGCGGTCCCCCCCCCCCCCCCATTCCATTAATTAATTAGAAAGAAGCCAAGTTCGGTTCCGCCTTGGCCACCTTGAAAACTGATTAGAGCACCCCCTCCTGCGCAGGCAATAAATTGAGCGTGGAGCCCGTCGTAACTCCGCGAGGCCGTAACAAGGTGGCTTTATGGCCGAACGTTTATTGCGACCGAGATGCGGCCATCACGCCGCCGCCGATTATGTCCATTTATTAGTATTTATCATCGGCCAATCTAATCGGAGCGTGTTACGTAGGATTCACACAGACGCGGCCGATGCCGAGAGTTGCAAGTCGCGTTTCATTCACAATTGTGAAGCTAAGCGTATGCTGAGAGGCAGGTGACGCAGAACAACATAATCACAGTATACCAACAGAACAGTAGACAACTTGGGTTGTCGACTACAGTGGGCGAGCCCGTCACCTCAGGAAGTTTTAACGATTAGTCTTTCTATCTACCTGGAGTGAGAGCAGAAGACTTGGGGACAAAATAGTCCACCGTCTAGCTACGCCACAAGCCCGTAAGAGGCCAACGCCTTAACCGCGAGATAGCCAGGAATGTTACCCAGCGGGCCGACACTCACGCCCTTACTTCCAATTGTGACCAGATTACTCCGGTCTCTCGATTGATTACGAGTTCGAGGTCGCTTGCGCGGTCCTCTCCCTTACGAAGCGGTGAAACGGTGTTTACCGAATTTATCGCGGACCACAGCGTCCTTTGCCCGGCTGTTCACCCAGGATCGGATGGCCGATGGTCGTTCAAGAGCAGTCGCCGTAAGGTCCGCAACCACCCCCGCTCTATAGGAAACAGTACTGCTTCCAGACTCCCCCAACTGTTAGTCAGAGTTTGACAACGACGCCAAAAATAAACCCGGCGGGTTCGAGATACTCGCGCCCTCACTTCCAATTGTGACCAGATTTCTCCGGTCTCTCGATTGGTTCCGAGTTCGAGGTCGCTTGCGCGGTCCTCTCCCTTATGAAGCGGTGAAACGGAGTATACCGAATCTATCGCGGACCAAGTCGTCCCTTGCCCGGCTGTTCACTCAGGATCGGATGGCCAATGGTCATTTCAAGAGCAGTCGCCGTAAGGTAGGCAACCACCCCCGCTCTATAGGAAACAATACAGTTCCCAGACTCCCCGTGGAGGCCGTCGGATAGGTGTTGACCCGTGAGTCTGACCAACCCTGAACAGAATGGGTCTTCGTGGCCAACTCAGCAAAGGCCCATTAACTCCCAGTTTCATTAACTAACAATTGTGAAGGTAAGCGTATGCTGAGAGGCAGGTGACGCAGAACAACACAATCACAGTACACCGACAAAACAGTAGACAACACTTAAACAAGGAATACAATTTAACTTAAAATTAATAAACCCACAGCAAATTATGTCACGTTTATATGTAATAGTCTAATGCCGCCCAACTAAGTAAGTACTTGTTCCAGGGCAATCATTTTTAAAATAAGCGAAATAAGTAAATTTTTGTTTAAAAGCAGAAAAGTAATATACAAAAAGGTTAAAAAAAAGAATATAATCAGAATATCGCATATAAATAAAGGTTTAAAAAATAGTATTAATTTAAAATAGTCACAGAGAAAAAAAAATATAACAACATAAATAATTTAAAAAAAATAATAATTAATATCATGAAAATAGTCATGAAATTATCATGAAATGAATATCATGAAATTAATATCATAAAAAAGAAATAGTTAAATAGAGCTAAATAGTGGATTGTCTTTTGTGGATAGTATATTCTAGACGTAGGCCCATGCATCCACGAAACCAGTTATTTCTTAAATATTGATTTACTCGGGCTGATTGTTATGCTTGCATATTATTATGTTTATTAAGATTAATAAATAAAACTTGTGATTATACCTTTTATTTTTATTACGCGATGTGATGGTTTTAGGGTATTACCCCTCCTTAAATTCAAAGTGAAATACTTAGTGTCTTTACATAGTTTTTATATAGGTTCATACACATATTTATAGCAACTGAAATGTCCGCCTTAGAACAGTCTGCTATAGCCTAGTTAGATGACATTAAAATAGGATAACTGGCAACAGTTTTTGGCATCATGTTGTCTGATTTTTGCTACTAGTTTTTTGACTGTGACATTTTAATGATACATGTTGTCCATTTTACTGTAGATTATTGTGAAATACAAATTAAATAAAAAATTAATAACACCGACATTCGAAGTCGCCCAAGTTTGCTGAAAGATGACCTACTTATTAATTACTTATTATTAATTAGACATGATTGAAAAAAAAGGTTTATATTATGATCACGTGTGCCCGATCGTAAAATTTTATTTCTAAATTAACTCGTCTCTGCGCTTATTTCCTGTGATCTTTTTTTCGTTTTACATTGCAGCGCCGAAACGAGGAAGATTCCTCTGTATTCTTTCATTTAATTGTCTCCAAATGTTTTCTCCCCATAATAATATGCAAAAGGGGAGCACGCTAGCGAGATAAAATTGCTATTGCGAGCATAATCCACCCTCTGTGATGTCGTAAAGGGGAGGATGTAGCGTGAGATTGCGAAAATATTTTATTTTATACTTTTGAAAGCAAAAAAGTAGAGGCGGTGGCTACTGAAGAATCACGAAAGTATATAGTAAATATTACTCAAAAGTAAAAAAAGTCGGCTACTTCAAATGTAGACACAATTTCTTGTGAAATGTTCAGATATAAAGTCATAATTTATTAACAACCATGAAATTCGTTTAAATCAAACGCATAGGAAAAGTAACAAAATTCTACGTTTGGATTATCTGCTTAATAAACCTATACTAATAATAATGCTGAAGAGTTTGTTTTTTTTTTGTTTAAACGCGCTAATATTAGGAATTACCAGTCGGATTTCAAAATTTCTTCTTGCATTTGATAGCTCAATTCTCGTAGAAGGTTATAGGCTATTTAACATGTGCGACGCAGTGGGTCGGGGAATGAGGGCGGCTGCCCGACGAGAATCGAATATTACCGAGAAGAGCCGAACTGCGCATGCCTAATCTAGATCAGATTGCGTTGAAAACCAGTATATACTAATATAATACCAAAAGAAAATATTATTTAAAAAATTGTTTTTGCCGAAGTACTCTAAATTATTTATAAATTATCCTATTTCACTTAAATTAAACGGCGGGTTAAACCGCGGCTCACAGCTAGTAATATAATCATAATAAAGCTGAAGTTTTCATAAAAAGAAGAAGTTAGCTCGAACAACTTTATTTACTTCCTGACTCTCCTGATCAATCTCTCATTGGTCACTTGGTAGCATCCCAGGTGTTTATGATGTTTAACGTCTTCCAGGGGCATATTTTTGAAAATTAAAAGTTAAATGCTTTGCCCTAGGCTATTTATAATCATCCTCATAAATAGGATAGAAACGAAATTACCGCGTGAAATTTGTAGCACCCGACGTTTCGGTGACGTTGCAGCCGCCGTTGTCCAGGGTAGACTGAAAGAGCTGTCAATCCGTTGTATTGCGGGTAGGCCGAATACCGCTGCCGCTACTGCGTAGGTTATAACGGTGGTAGGGGACCGGGCTCGGAGTGCGCGAATTTCGAAAATCCGTATTGCACACAACACTCACTGTATCCTGTCTTAAGTCCTTGCTTTCGGCGTTCGGCGGCGGGAACATTTTAAGAAGAGGGTTCCACGTAGAAGAGAGTTTGTAACCGTCGCCTCATTTGAAGTTCGGGGTTCTTCTTATTTCAATGGCTTCCCGGATCGTGCGAGGAAAGTAGACGGCGTAGACAACGGCGGCTGCAACGTCACCGAAACGTCGGATGCTACAAATTTCACGCGGTAAATTCGTTTCTTTCGTATTTATAATGTCAAACAACCGCGATAGTCTTCGATTTTATATAATCATCCTATTGTGAATATCCGGGAAAAACAAAAAAAAGATCATATTCGTACAAGCTAGTGACAACATTTATTTTTTTCTGTTGGTGTAGTCAGTAAAACAACACTGCAATTGTAACCCGTATCCAAACAATGACTACCTTATAGCTATTCAGTTTTATTTAACAAAAAGACTAAGTATTTCTATTTTATTCATTCCTTCTCTTATTATCCAAACAAAATACTATCTTAAAGCGTATACAAATTCACGGCGTCCAAATAAAATTTTTTGAAAAAAATCTGGTCACTTTAGGCACTTTTAAATTATAATGCACAACCACACACCCGTTTAGACCACACTACACACTTGCTCTCATGCGCCCTCTACTGGACAATGCTTGGGCCGCATCGCCTACGCCTCCGTCTCTCTCTCTCTTTCTCATCCATTTTCACACGTAACGAGTGGTGCCGACTCGCTTTCGCCTTAGCTTATGTATAGGGTGCAACACACTATACATCATCTTACATTATCAACCACTCTCTCTCCCGTATATTTGTTCACACACACACACTTACTTAGCTACACAGTTTCTATGCACAAACTACACATTTATTTTATCATAATTATGTAATAAATTAGTTGTACTATTTAAATATCCTATGTTTTTTTATTTACCATGTATACATATAGTATTAGGTAACTGCCAGTATACTTCACTAGCTTTTGATTTTTATAGTAGCCTAATGACCTATCGATACTGATGGCTGTAGATTTGTTTGTTTGTATATACTCTTTATTATAAAATTTAACTATGGGCGGGTTTATTGTGTTGTCCTCAGAAAGAAAATAATGCCATTACCGTCTTTTAAGTATCAATCTATCATTTTTATGTGACCTTTCCTTGGCTTACAAGCGATCAATCAAAAGACAAAGAGCCCACCTAGCCATTTATAATGACGCTCGAGTACAAAACAGCGAGACTGAAAAGTTTTTTTCGCCTAAAAATCCTATTTGGCGCACTTTATTAAGTTGCTCGATTAAAGAATATGGTAGATATTCTCTAGTAGGTACAACATTTTATATTCGCCACACCTGCTACATGCTCAGCATCTCGCGTCAACTACCTTATAATTCGTTAGAAAACTGTAAAATACATTTAAAACAGGAGTGGCTAATTAACTTAAATCATATTTTCACGGATTTTTCTTCGGCGATTTGAAATGAAATCCGCCATAAATTACAAATGAACGAACTTGTTCTTTGTTATAAAAAAATTTACTAAATAGTGTACAAAGTGTAAATGACAGCAGGGCGGTGTCGACTACAGTGGCGAACCCGGCACCCTAGGCTGGTATAACAATCAGCCGTGGTATGAGCATAAAAGACTTAGAGACAATAAAAATCTATTGTCTAGCTATGCCAACATGCCCGTCAGAAGCCAATCCGAACTGCGAAAGCCTCGCCCCCGACCACCAGTTTGGAAGGATATCTCTGTCTGGAATTAACCATCAGGAAATCTCCTTCCTCCCGACTGGTTACAGGTTCAAGGTCGCTTGCGCGGCCCTCTCCCTTAAGCATCGGTGATGCGGTGTCTACCGAATCTATCGCGGACCACGGCATCCTTTGCCCGGCTCTTCACCAGGAATCGGATAGCCGAATGCTCGTTTTAAGAGCATTTGCCTTATCCGCATTATCCGCGAGATAACCAGGTATGTTACCCAGCGGGCTTCAATTAATTTGTTGTGTGGGGCTTTTCTAAGGTCTTTATGAGCCTTGTAAAACTGCGACCATTGCTTATCTATAGCGGGCTTAAGCCCTTACTTCCAGTTGCGACCAGATTACTCCGGTCTCTCGACTGGTTACGAGTTCGAGGTCGCTTGCGCGGTCCTCCCCATTACGGAGCGGTAAAACGGTGGAAACCGAATCTATGGCGGACCACGGCATCCTTTGCACGGCTGTTCACCCGGAATAGGGTAGCCGATGGTCGTTTCAAGAGCAGTCGCCGTAAGGTCAGCAACCACCCCCGCTCCATAGGAAAGAGTACTGCTTCCAGACTCCCCCGACTGTTTGTCAGAATGCATAATCGATTGGCTTACGCCGCACGTTTCGCAGACCGTCCAGGAGCGCCAGAAGATTGACTCCTAGGGGAAACTAACCCTAAGGCCAGAGAGAACCCGGGCTTGCGCTTCATGTGTGGAGGCCGCCGGATGGCTGTTGACCCGTGAGTGTAACCCTGAACAAATGGGTCTTCGTGGCTAACTCAGCAAGGGCCGATTAGCTCTCGAATAACCAGGGGGGTCTGGAAATAGAAATTTAGAAATACGATAAACAGCCTTCGGGTTTGATTGGTATTTCTTCGTCCGTTAATTACGTAGGCTGTGGTAATCGTTACTACACTATAACAATGCTTTCTAGCCAGTATAATATTGTATATAAAAGTTTATATGTATATTAATATTATAAATACATTGTGATGTATATTATATATATTTATATTAACTATTCTTTTACATTTTATTATTACCTTATCGTATTATTTATATTAAATTATTATTTGTGCACGTGTATGTATGTATATAAGTATGTATGTTATATATCATCATATATATTAAACACATCTACATAACTCATAATGTGGCTTCCCTATTCCTTCCCCTTACTTAAACCTGCATTTTTTTAATAGCTCATTGCGCTGTAACAAAAGATTTAGTTTAATTGTGAAAACTTTTAATTGGTCTTAGATTTGTATAATATGTGTTAGTATTAAGTATAAAACGCTGTAAGTTTTCCGAAAAATTAAAATAAAATCAAATAAAATATATAAATATAACAGCCTGAGGTGTCGGGTTCGCCCGTTGCAGACGACAGCTCCAGCGTCGCGGCCGCTCATATAGTAGCACGTGTACAAAAAGTCACTAATAGGTACCATATGGTAACAGTGTCTAGAAGACGTATCTATGCATTTTCTTTATTTGCTCTGGTAAGCAACTTTTTCTTAAGGCGAAGCGTGCGCAAAGAGCGGGTATGTTGGTATATGCGACGTCGTAAGTTAATGGCTCCGGCATCACTGCCGTTACATATTCTACCCTAGGGAAGGCAGAGAGAGTGGGGGGGGGGGGTAGCGGTTAACATATGGAACGTTTCCAAGTTTAACGGCTTCGGCCGCCCGCAGGCAAGCTCAACCATTTCGCCAGAAACGCGTAATAATGGCGTCAATGGCGAATTGTTTGCAAACGTATTTTTACCTGTTCGCGCACCGTTCCCCTCGATTCCAGATTGCAGAGCGTGAAGGAATTTAAACAATCCCAGCCCGACGCGGCCTCGTCAAATCAAGGAGATGCGCGATTTACCGCGAACAAAGGACCAGGAGACGATTTCAATGGGTTTGTGACCTAGCCTCGTATAACGATTTTACTCTGAGAAAAATATTGGATTTTCTTATTATGGTTCATTTTGTTATTACGGTTTTATACATAATAATAATTCTCCAATCGTAATTTTGTTAACTCACAAAGAATTTTGTTGAAACTCCATTACTCATGTATATGCATTTTTTTTCTTATTATTACTGGTAGAGAGTTAACAACTTGGGTTGTCGACTACAGCGGGCGAGCCCGTCACCACAGGAAGTTTTAACGATTAGTCGTTCTATCTCCCTGCAGTGAGCGTAGAAGACTTGGGACAAAACAGTCCACCATCTAGCTACGCCACAACCCGTAAGAGACCAACGCCTTAACCGCGGGATAGCCAGTAATGTTACCTGGCGGGCCGACACTCGCGCCCTTACTTCCAACTGTGACCAGATTTCTCCGGTCTCTCGATTGGTTCCGAGTTCGAGGTCGTTACCATTACAGCGTTATATTATTCTCAGTGTAAGTAAATCATTTTTACGTCAAAATGTAATTTATACGCAATGACAGGCAAAACATACTCCCTGTCAGGGTATTATTAGCATTCCTACAATTGTAATTCATACAATTATATCCAAAGGTGCGATGTAAATAAATATTTATACCACAATATATGTAGCCAGATATACATGGACAAAAATCGGTATAAATACTTTTCGGGTGAGGATCATAATAATTGCTATAGAGAATAAAATAAATCTTGACAATTAAATCTTTATTAATCTTAGAGTTAAAAAGTTTAACGACACTCGAAAGGAATTGAAACATTTGAAGTTTTTAGAAATTGAATTCCGGCATAGGTTCGTAGATTTTTTGCTGACGTCCTATTTTTTTATAAATATGATAAAAGGAATTTACCGACGCGACGATGACAATCTATCTACTACGTGGAACCGTCATCTTAAAATGTTTTCCATATCCATTGGCGAGCGCAAGGAGGTGACACAGGATACAGTGAGTGTAGTGTGCACAGCGGCTTCACAAAATTCGCGCGTCCCGACCGCGCCGCCCCACCACCATTATAATTTGCGGAATAACAGAAGCAGTTTGCTGCCTACCCGCAGAACAACGGGCGACGATTGACAGTACTTTAGTCTACCCTGGACAACGGCGGCTGCAACGCGGTAAATTCGTTTTATCCTATTTATAAAGTCAAACAACCGCGATAGTCTTCAGTCTTATTTTTGCTGAGTTTTACCATACAACTGATGAATTTTAAATGATGTCCTACTCCTTTAGAGGATTTCCTAACTTATTAATTTCTAAATTAAGACTGAGATACATCATTTAAATATCGGAATCAGAAAATCCTTATTTAATTATATTGACACATTTTTATCGGTATTTCTCATAAGATTTAAAAGATAATTAACCCTGTCATAGCGAGCGACCGGGATATCGCGCGGGGATGAATTTATCTTGTAAGCGATCGTCTGATATACCGGAAATTAACTTGACTATGAATACATTAATTCAAAAATCATAAATCCTTTAAAATTTATGGAAACTGCGATGCACAAACTGCAGCTACACTTCGCGGATGTATTGCGTGAAAACTATATAAAAATTAATATACTTGAAGAATTACTGAAAACCTAACGCGCATTCATTACATCACAGCCTGAGACAGACCTTCTAGGTCTACTTGGTTGTGCGATTTCGCCTCATTCGGATATGCTAGCATATTTATATGCATAGAGCTATGTTTTTCGCTATAATAATGTTTGTTTTTAATTATTCCTCATGTACAACAGTATGCATGTCCTTGTATTTTTTTTCTTGTACGTTATAAATAAATAAAATATTTCACGGCACTTAGAAGCCCTTGCCCGTCCGCTAAAAAAGTTACTAGTAGGAATGGAAGAATCGGTTTCAATAAACGTATTTTTTAATAATTACAAGTCTGTTGTTCAATGGGTTAGTTGAATGAAAATGAGTAAATCGGTAAATGAGTATTTCGGAAAATGAGCTTAATAATTGCAGCTTAAAAAAGGAAATACTTGGAACGTTGATGGTGTTTGGCATTTTACTGCAGTGAAAACTTGAAAGAAACAAACAGGATCGTGTCAAGATACTCTTAACCCAATGTACAAAGTGGCGCAAAATTAATCAAATGACGCAAAATTAATCAATTTTGCAAATCGCATCGTACGTCATTCATATTTGACATTTGTGAACTAGACAGCTGCAGTATACAAACAGACAAGCAATGGAGCGCTATACTCCGCAATAGCGTGGAATATCAATCCAAATCATTTATTTTATTTAGTGAAAAAGTTATTCAAAAACAACATTGGATGATTAATTATGCCCCACTTCGTGCTTTTCCAATATTTTAACCAAGAGATCAATATTAGTCAGAAAACACATGTTCCAAAAAGTAGAATTTCTGCACAATTTTGCGCAGTTATAGCCACATCATTCATAAATACCACTGCATATTATTTCTTACTATAGCGAGAGTATAACACTAATATTTATAATAAAGATTTGCAGTAGGTATACAGTTTTAAACAACATGAAATTTAACTTTTTATAGACCCCCACACAAAATTGTCATCTGATCTGTAGTGCATGCGCTCTTCTTATGGGAGCAATGCATATAGCACAGTATACCAGACAGTAGCGTCTCTTAGAACAAAATTGTAATCGAAGTGAGCTTCGTCACGGATCCAAAGGCTCGCATGTGGCCGCCACATATCTACTACTTAGCCGACGCAGATATTCAAACGTTTCAGAACGCCAGAACGCCAGAAAGCCAACCGCAAATTTGCACGCGCGTAACGCTAACCAAAGGCGTTTGTCGAGACGCACCCCTCTGCTCATTTCCCTCGGACTCTATCCCTGCAATGCTCTGTCGCTCGAGAGTGCGTCTATTGTTCTCTCGGTATACTGTGCATATAGTGTTGTATCGAGTTTTACACATTGTAGATGTCATTGTGGATTTTATTTTATTAGTTTTATTTTATTTTACAATTATACAAAATGACGAAACTTCGCAATGATTTTCGGGCATTTCTTGGTTGCCCGGTAATGACATCGGAAAAAGATATCGTTTTTGCAGTATCTTGGTAACCTTATTTTTTTTTTCAATAATTTTAGCTGATGTGGAATTCCAACCCCCCTTCCTCCCTTCTATAGCTCTGTTGTATCAATACAGTTTACGATTTTCGGGTACGAACTGAAATTGCTCGGCAAATACATAATTCGCCAAGAAATTTTTGAAACATGGCACCACTAGCCCAGTCAATGTATATATCCGACGACGTCTTTTTCGTTATCCAAATTGACGGATCTACCCAAGGGTCGAGTTGCAGGAGGTCCTTACCAACTAACACGTGAAACATTACCGAGCCACAGACCGTAATTTGTTCCGCAGGCCGCCTTATGTGAAAATCCTTTCAGGCGTTGTCGTGTCTGTTCTCAAACAACGGAAGGACGGAGGAGATAAAAAGGTTCAAGTACATGTGCAAGTCTTTTCGTTGTACCTCACAGCAAAATCACAGCAAAATTAAGGTTTTAAAAATTCCACTTACGCTTTTATCGCTTTTCTGTGCTTTTATTTGATCAGATATGATTGTAGATTGCATTTCTTCGCCGTTTAGTTAGGCGTTTGTTGTCAATTCATACATTTGTTGTTTGGTTAATTATGTTTTCTCCGCTTTCGTATACTGTGTATTTAAAATATATATTTCTTGTTTTTCTAACTTTTTAACATAACTTACCTATAAGGGATTTTTATAATTGAGGTAATTTCAATCGATCTAATCCCTATTTTATAGTAGAGATAAACATATATCTAGTAATATTAAAACTATATGAAAACAATCGTAGGTAATTATTTAAAGAAATAAATATAAATAAACAAATAAATTTAAAAATATGTTTTTTAAATCTATATAAATAATTTATTTAAAGTTATAAATATATTAATAAAATAACAGAAAAAAAAGAAATTTCTAATTACTCTAAATCTCTAGTAGTAATACTAAATTAATTATAGCCATAATTAAAAAAGAAGCATAATCAAAGTAACTTAAAAATATTAAATAATCATAAGACAATATAACAATACCCAATTTGCTTCTGGCTTTTTCGAGCCTTTTCAACATTTTTCAATTTCCATTTCAAATGGTTGAATATTAATGATTGAACATGCTAGAGTTAGGTAACTTTTGAAAATAGTTCTGATATATTGCAATACCGGCGAAATACCTGACCGAGCAGAATTAAAATGCATACCAATTGCAAATAGTGGAAGTCCAACACGATATGAAATCGCAAAATACGGCGTTTCATGAACAAAAGATTTTGTTGGCAGAATAGAAATGCAAGATGTTTGTTTAAAAATGCGGGGATTTATCTGCCCTACTTATATGAAAGTAGGTACGTGATACGTCCGCTATATTATCGCCCGAACGATAATACGTTCAAGTACTAAAATAAAGAAACAAAGAAAAACGAAACCCGCAAACGTACGTGATATGTCAAATTGTTCCTACGATTCTATGTAAATACAAAAAAGTGTCTTAAATGGGTCTATTGTTTGCAAAAGTTTTCTGGTATATTGTAAACAAGTATTTCTATAAAGCCAAAGGTAGGGCGGTTAAATTTTCCAACCTGGCTTTCACATATACAAAAAAACAAATCATATAACGAACTTATGCCTTATTTAATTTAAATTTATTGATAGAGGACTTAGTTGTGTATATCTGTTGCAAATGTAATTTGTTAAACCAAAATTAATATAGAAGGCAGTAGTGATTATTTGAAATAAAATTATATTCTGTCAGAGGATTCTCTAAACTATTGGATACCTCTGTTAACTCAATTTGTCCGTCAGATGAACTCAGCACTCAATTCTTTCTACCGAATGCAATAACACTACACACACTTACATTCACACACCTACATATAGTCCGCGCGCGAGCTCCGAAGAATTGGGGGCTGGGAAAGCGGCCGGATTACGCCGCCCCCGACTATTGCTTCATACCCCGCACTCTCCCATTGTACAGGCCAAAGGAACGTTCCGGTGACGCAATAAATCATTAGGCCGGCCCCGCCTCTTTTACTACCTGCTTTTAGGGATGCGTATCGCAACCTTCGCAGATTATCCATCAGATTATCATATTATTGAGATTTAGCAGCGAAACTTTAGTCGGGTCACTTTTCAGTTCATCAGAAGGCACCGAGTCTGCATGTAAATCCCCTTCAACTTCAATAGCTCCAGGTTAGAAAATATGGTCTCCATTGCTCAACTGATAGGCAAGTAATGATGTTTTATCCGCGCAGCATTTTATAATATTCATATGTGGGACTCAATATTACAAAATGCCACAATTACATTTTACTAATGACTGTTTAGAAATTAATAATGACCTATGATATGCCATGCTATGATAATCAGTTATCTATTAAGTATTCATTTAATAACATATTTAGGTCATTATTAAATTACGCTAATTCTAAAATAATACTTAAACCGAAAATAATAATAAATATAGCAATTGGTACTATAATAAATGCAGATGTATAATACTGTTTCATCGAGTAAGTGTAATTCATCGATAAGCAATATCAACGTTAGCCGCATCCTTGTTGACAGCTCGGTTTATTACCCCATCGGAACGTTCCTTTGGCCCTAGTACTGGAAGAGTACTAGTCCTCTTCGCCAGCTCCCGATTCTTCGGAGCTCGCGCTCGGACTGTATAAACACTCCATAGTAGGAGTGATTGTAACAGATCTTCGTATGGTAATAAACTCGCCCATGGTTTAATTTCACGATAAAGAGTAGAAACAAACAAACAAGCAAACAAACTTAGCCATCTTTATTTGTAGATGACTCTTAAACTCCAGCCAGCGCAACATGTTGCGACATATAAAACAGAACGATGAAATACCGACCCGTATGAAGCTCTCGCTGGCTTTAACTTGGGCTGTTAGCTGTTAGCTTTTCGGTTATACCTTCCCCGTCGCTTCCCGCCACCCAGCCTTCGGGGCTCATAATCTCTTTTATAAGACGCATAAACCACGGTCCTGCTGTGCGACTATTTTACGAGTAAGGACGCCGCGACGAGGAACATTTCCTTGTTTCGGCGAGCAGAGTTTCGCCACTTTCTCGGAACTTTTACGAAGAATGTCTTAAAAAAAGAAAGCGCCCCATCATAAAAAGAGGCAATATGGAGTGACATAAAAAGAGATGGTGAGTGTTAAGTAAGTGACCATAATGTAAGGGAGAGGGGGCTGTTTTGAACGGGTGGGACCTTTGAACTTTATTTTTTCGCCCTGGAGTATAAACTCGGTTTTATTTAGATCTATATCTCATTTTTTTCATGTCAAATCTATATTCATCTTTATTGAGTCATTGGGCCCGATTGCGTTTCTTCGTGAACTAAAATAAGAACTTAGTTCAACCGAACGAGACAAAACAATAGGTTAGAACGGAATATGAAATGAACTATCGTCAATTTTCCCGCACCAAAATTACTTGTCGAACTTACAGACGCCCGAATAAGTTTGAAGACATTTCGTGGGGTCTTAGATTTTCTGTGAAAAAAAAAACCGAATATCCGCTGAAAAAAAATATTTCAGTGAATATTTCGATATTGTGTAAAATAATACGATGCTACTCGGACAAGCGATAATTGATGATAATTTACTGATTAAAATAATGTGTAATTTATTGTGATAACGTATTGCAGATAGTCAAATATAAAATCACTGATGATTATTATGATTATGACATATCTGTCAAGCAACATCATTTGTTTAGATCATTGGATCATTGAAATAAAATATGTGTATTTTAAAATTTGCCCCAGAGCTATTCAAAAGTATCACCCTACCCTAACGTCCTTTTTAACACTGAAAAGTAATCAAATTCGGCAAGCTTTCTATAACCTTCAATGGAGTGAAATGTTGTCACATATAAAAGATATAGTAGTCGTAAAAACTTCGGTTGGTTGGTTGTTTTTAAAGAATGGAATTATGATTATATGAAAACATCGCACAAAAGCGTGTGAAGAAGGAGCAAAAAATAATTTCACGTAACGAAACAGTAAAGTTGGCGAGCAAACAAACTGTTAGTCGGTGAGGTCTGCGCCTGAGAACAAAGCTTTGGCTAGTCCGTTTGCAAAGCGGAGCTTTGAGATAGTCGTTTGTTTTAACTGACAGTAGTGATTGGCTCGGAAGGCAAAAGGCGTCGGCGTCTGCACAAATGGCATGTGAGACATGAACAAATGCTTTTCGGGCGCATCGAGGCGTAAGTATGCCTATTTAGGAGCTACATGTTGTCACGTGGAAAAGCAAGCAGGGTGGTACACAGGTAGCTCACTAGGGCAGTGATTTTCAAACAGTGGGTCGCGACCCCCTGTAGGGTCGCAGTCATCCCCTGGGGGGTCGTAGGCTATCCTAAAATAAAAATCGAAAATATTACAAAAAATTCTATTCATATTATGTGGGCCTCAACGCATGCAGTGCGAGCCCGGGTAGGACTCTGGCCTTAGGGCTAGTTTCCCCCAGGAATCGACCTTCTGTGCACCGTGCGGCGTAAGCCAATCGATTGTGCACTCTGACTAACAGTCGGTGGAGTCTGGAAGCAGTACTGTACAGAGCGGGGGTGGTTGCGGACATTACGGCGACTGCTCTTGAAACGACCATCGGCTACCCGATCCTGGGTAAACAGCCGGGCAAAGAATGCCGTGGTCCGCGATAGATTCGGTATACACCGTTTCACCGCTTCGTAAGGGAGAGGACCGCGCAAGCGACCTCGAACTTGTAACCAATCGAGATACTGCAGTAATCTGGTCACAATTGGAAGTAAGGGCGTGAGTGTAAGCCCGCTGGGTAACACTCCTGTCTATCTTGCGGTTAAGGCGTTGGCACCTTACGGGCATGTGGCGGAGTTTGACGGTGGACTGTTTTGTCAAAGTCTTCTGCGCTCACTCCAGGGAGATAAAACGACTAATCGTTAAAACTTCCTGAGGTGACGGGTTCGCCCATTTTAGTTGACAACTCTAGTTATTCAAATTATGTGCAAACGTATACAACTTCTGATAAGAAGCATATTTATTATGTGTTTTGCTGTTGCTTTTACAAAACTTTATGTTGATCCAAGATGGAAACCGTTAGGTAAAGCTTCGAAACTCAAAAACAATTTAAATGTATACGGTTTTCGCCATTGTTTTTACAAAAACATTACTTATAGGATGCTTCAAGTTGCAGATATGGAATAGAAAATAATCTAAGGGGGTCGTTTGAAAGTTTTTTTTTTTTACTAAAAATGGGGTAGGGTTTTAAAGATTTAAAAAGTAATAATTTGAAATCAAGGTTTAATTAAGCTTTTTAATAATACTCCAAGTGATGGGTAATATGTTTACTAATAAGTATACAAAACTTCTTTAAATAATCTTAAAAATAATTAATTAATTGTCAGAGGAGATAATAAAAAACTTATTCATTCTAGAAATAGTCACCAATTAAAATAGGTATTACTATTAAAAAATATTTGTTAAAAGGATGAAAAGGAAACATAAAATTATATTTTTACATTGTTTAAAAAAATATATGGAATTCTTTTTCTATTCAAATTATTATTCCTAATATTATACCATTTAATTAATATTTTTCTGCTCGAATTTCTTGCACCGATATTGTTTGTTTTGTTTTTTACTCTTTATTGTGAAATTTCACAATGGGCGGGTTTATTGACATATGACAATCTCTTACAACCAACCCTACTATGAAATGTTTATATGTTTGTGTGCATGCAACATGTGTGTAAGTGTGTGTCTTGTTATTGCATTTCACCGACAGAGTTGAAAAGACAGAGTTTCATCGACAGAGTTTGCTGGTCGAACAATGTAAAATCACTACGACCAAAATATAAGTAAGTCTACTTTAGTACGGGTTGAGATAGATGATTGACTTAGCTCGAACTTAGGAATTAGCAATATGTTGAAAACATTGAAAAAACATAATGCATATTTAAAAAAAGGGTTTTATGTGTGAAGTATCAAGTGGATTACCTCGTTGATTATGAATGGAATAAAGCTTGTTTTGTTCCTAAATTCATTTGCAAAGCAAATGAATTTAGTTTTATCGCATTATTAATAAGGGTTGAATTTATAATATTTTCGAGATAAGTCTAAGGGAAGATTGTCTAAGAAGCATGCAAGTGGCCGCTGCCTGAGGGGCATACATACATACAATAACGTCCACAAAATCCTTAATAATATGAACAAAACGGATACAGCGCTTATTCTCCCCGAAACTACAAAATATTTATTATTGAAAGAGACTTTTTACGACGTTGAGGCTGTACTTTTGGCGAAAAGCTTCCGCTGCTCCGCCCTAATCTTAGCTTAGTCTTAGCTAACTCTGGCTACCTGACTTAGCTTAGCTAACTCTTAGCTTAGTAAGATGTCGACTGGTAAATGACACATCGCGCCAACTATCACAGAATAGCAACACGTACAGTGTATGTATTTCTGAATTCCCCTAAAATCTTACTTCAACCCAAATAACTAAACCATCATTTTATTTGACATCATTTTTCCGTTGCGTCACCATTTCCCGGTTCAGTCCCCATTTTAATTTGGGATAAAATTAACGGAATTGAATTTCAATTCAGTGCATACGACACAAACACATACATGATACACGCACGCTGTACTAGGGTTGGCTGTAAGAGATTTTTTTTTTTTTTTTTGAGTGGGGCTTTTCTAAGGTCTTTATGAGCCTTGTAACACTGCGACCATTGCTGATCTATTGTGTTCGCCACCTACTATAGTTCTGCGCTAAGCCTCGTGTCATTTAAGAACCGCAGCAGGCTTTTGGCGCCAGATTGTTTTACCTCCTCAGGTTGGAGGTAGTGACCACCCAATTGGGTGTATCTTTTACGCATCAGCGGGCCACACTCGCACATGAGGTGCTGGGGAGTTTCCTCTGCCCCTTGGCAGAACCTGCACATTTTTGTGTCTCTGAGTTTGAGGTTGAACATGTGTTTGTTCAGGCCACAATGCCCCGTGAGCGCCCTCACCAGTATGCGTAGATTGTTCCTATTTAGCGATAGGGCCTCACGGGCCGTCTTACGGTCGTAAGGCTTAATAAGCGCTTTGGAATGATTCAACCCTGGCGTGTTGTTCCAGTGGTTGACGGATTGTTCTAAACACATTTGTTTGAGCATTAGGTTTGCAAGGCTTTTTGGTACGCCACAGCAAGGTTCAGGGCCGTATAACGTTCCCTTTGCTCCCTTTGGCTAAAACGTTCCCTTTGGCTGTAAGAGATTGTCGTATGATAATAAACACGCCCATTGTTAAATTACACAATAAAGAGTAGAAACAAACAAACAAATTTGTATCATTTTGAGAAAAATGTCCTCAATAAAATATCAGAACTGCAAATCAATTTTGACGCCATTATTTTTTTAATCTCCAATAACATGAGGTTATGGTAAATGGGTTTATATTTTTACATTTTCGATCCATATGTCGTAATTTAAGCATTCTGCCACATATATACGTATGTATCTAATTATGTTTATTAGTAATATTTTGTTCATCTACCCAAATTTCATTTTCAAATTATATTTTTTGAAGACCACACTTTCGGGCAATTTAGTGTTATTTAGCTTTTTACTAAAACTTGTACATTTGTAAGCAATCAAGCAAACTTGATTGTAATATTAGAGTCCTGTCTACCCTAGAACGGGCTAGTCCCAGTTGGGTGACAGAATCAAATAAGCAAAAGGTTAAGGTTTTGCCATTCGGTTCCTGTTATTTTTGAAATCAAATCAATGTTTTATAGTAATTAATTCTTAAATAAATAAATAAAAAAATATTTTCGTATTGCTTCAAATATATAAAGTTGTACGAAAATAGTCATGATCGTGAATGATCGAAAATGACATCAATTTGATATCCACTTTAAGAACCAGGTCAGTCTACCCTGTACAACGGTGGTTGGAACTTGGCCAAAACGTCGGGTGCTACAAAATTCACATGGTAAATCTGTTTAAAATCTTTTTTATAATGACAAACAACCGCAACAGTCTTCGATTTCATATAGGTTCTAATGTACTCGTATCTTTCATTTAATAAAACCAAATAATTTGATGATAAACATGTTTTATTATATAAGAAAATAATTTCGACCTCTCCGCATATTTATTTATCATCGGCTGGTTATACAATATAAGGATACAATATCCAATTAAGCGAGAGTTGGGCCCTTGTTAGTCTTTCCTTGTCGACTTAATTAAGTCGCGGATCGTAATTTAATCCGACTAATCTCGGCGGTTGCGGTTTCCATCAAACGGTTTAATCCGTGTTACGACGACTCTTCGCGTCATTCTTCTGCTGTATTCTGGAAATTTAATGAAAAAGACAATCTGAATCTATGATTATTCTTCAAGGAATTTTAACCCTTTAAGGACCATGGAACATATGTGTCCAATTAATAAACTATATTTTTTTAATTAAAAAACTATATAGGGACATCAGAATCTTAATATTAGCAAAAAAAATATTGCCTAAAAATATACCGCAATTTTTTCTTTTAAATATCGCAAATGACTAACTAATTCTGGGGATTTAAAATAAATGTATAAAATATTTATGGTGACTTTTTCAATTTGTTTTTTATCTTTTAGTACGGTTATTAGTACGTAATATATTATAATTTATACAATAAAATAATGAAATTTTGGTAAAAGTTGTATTTTTGCATAGGGACTCTTCTTCATCATCGCGTATTCGCCCACCGTTGGGCATACGCCTCTCCAATTACTCTCCACCCGGATCGGTTGTCCGTTTCCCTCATCCAGACTGGTCCAGCTATCTCCTTGATGTCATCTGACCATCGGGCCGGTGGTCTGCCCACACTTCTTCTGCCTAGCCGGGGTCTCCACTCCAAAACGCGCTTGCTCCACCGTTCGTCGTGTTGTCGGGCCACATGGCCGGCCCAAGCCCACTTCAGCTTGGCCACTCTTTGACCCACGTCGACCACCTTATGTCTTTGTGATTTACCTAGGGACTCTTATATCTCGTCAATTTATACAGAATCTATTGAACCAATTTTCACAAAGTTGACATACATATTACTATATACATTACTCTTTAACAGTTTTATGTATCAAAAACATCCATACTCTACCGCAAAGTTTATTGTCCTCAAAGGGTTAATTAGTGGTATATGTGCCGTACCATCGTACAAATATTTTTGTAGACAGGCCAGTGGGGAGGGTTATAGCTTTTCTTAATTCCTTACCCACAGAAATAGATATCTTTTGTATATCCCTTTAGCAGCTAAAAAGGCAACTCCTTGCTATCTCATGTTTATCATAATCTGTCTTTTATTTAGTTTTATATTTTTATGTTTTTTCCTTGTTCAATGTTAGCATTAATTTAGTTATGTGAGTCATTTATTTTTAGACTTACACTATAGATTTAATATTCAAGGTCAAATTGGATTCGCCTGTAATGCTCTTGAATAATATTTAACACTAATAAAATAAAAAAAAATAAAAAAAAATTAAAATTAATGAACATGAAATGTTGAGCAAACAGAGATCTTCCCTGTAAGCAGTGTCGTCATACAAGGATGTGTGATCGCACCGACTCTGTTTTATTTTTATTTCGCATTCGTATTGATTACCTACAAAACATCCCAGAAGGTATCCCATATATGTTTTTGCACTGATGGTGGAATTTTAACCAGTTTAGACTAGATTCCTGCGACAAAATTGCAGGAATAATGTTCGCGGACGACTTATGTTTCTCAGTGGAATCCCCAGCCGTCTTCAACTGGAATTGACGGGTCATATAGGAAATTAAGGTCTAAATATGACCATAAATAAGATTAAAGTAACGGCACAAGTGTTGATGAGTCTTTCCTAATATGTTTTTACTAAGATCTACTGAAGCAAGCGGAGAAAAAAGGTAAAGAAGTGCGATAACGTCACAATAAGACACTGACGCTGACATTAATTATGGAATTGGCAACGCTTAAGCCACTTTCGGCAAACGTAGCTTTCCTCTCGCATGACATCAAGTTAGCGACATAAAATTCTGGATACGTAGCGATTCCACTGCCGAATATGCTATATTATTCAGAAACGTGGTATTTATACTGGCAGCAAATTCGCATATTCGACAGATTCCATTTGTAATAGCCTTGGGAGATCACGAATATCCACAGGTCGAACGACATTAGACCCACAGAAGTCCTACATCGGGCTGAAATGCATGACATACAAGCATATCTAACGCATTGGCAGCTGCACTGGCGCGGACATGTATCAGATGTCAAAGGAGAGACTATATCAATATCTTTTAAGGAGAGTGATTAACTATATCAAACCGATCCAAGTCCAGCGCTAGCGTTTAGAAAAGTACTTGTACGTTTCTTATTACTACTAGTTTGTGCACCTTGTTTATAGGTATTTATGCAAAAATGAACCTCAATATCGATTCTGCATTCTATATGGTGGGCAGCTAGAACCTGTCGATTTGTCGTATGAGTATACGATCTGATAGTTTACTGAAAGCTTTAAATTGTTAGTAAGAATAAAAATAAGGATACATTTATTTCCGAAATTAAATGCTTGAAAATGTGATTTACAAAGTTTGCCTAACTAGACCGATAACTACCATATCAAAGTAGAATTGGCTATGTTAGTTGTAAATTTTGAATTCCAATTTTGAAGTCCAAGAGCAGATTTTAGCCGTCCATTGACGGCTAATAACTGCTCTTGGACGTTTCAAAATATTTGGGTTACGGAGCAAGTCTCATTACTACTGTAATATGTACTTAATATGCATAGGTTGTTAAGAATTTAGCTATTAGATTGAAAAATAAATGTATCTAAGAATCTTCGGAACCTACTAAAAGTTATTCATCGTAAAATATTATTACAAAACCAATAAAAGGCTCATTAATTAGAATAGATAATAAACGGTTTGGCACCTACTAAAAGCCACTCATCACAATAACTAAAATAGTCACTAAAATGTTGAATAATCAAAGCAAAAGACTGCTATAAAAAGTAATATTACTAAGAAAAGAAAAAAGTCTGTTAAAGCTCTAATTATTAAGCGGTATGCATATATTGTTTTAATCTAGGTAACTAAATAACCTGTAATGATTTCTAATAATTCATAACCAGGTAAGCGAAAACAGCAATTTTTACAAAAAAATACCAATAAAATAAAAAATATTAAATAAAAATTAACAAATATGAAATAAAATTGTAGTTAAACAGTCAGAAAATAATAGAAAGAAAAAACCTAGAACAAATAAACGATACCGTCGTATTCGACCGGTATCGTATTAATCTAATATTGTTGTATAAGGTTGATTATTTATTCTCTAATATCTAATTATTCTGGTAATGCTAATTATTATTAATTATACGTATCCCCTTAAAATGAGGTACATACACCGTTAAGAATCAGAGGTCAAAATTGAGACGCGGTGTGTTACCGCGCACAGCGTCTTCAATAATATCTAACCTCACGGTCTACCATCAACGTAATCGCTTCTTCAAACTTGGAGATAGTATAATTTTGTACCAATGTAAATGGGCCAAATTAGGGACACTGCTAGACAAACTTGGCCAGTTAGGGTTCTCAGCGCCCTCAGTAATTGAAAATTTCTCCACCCGAAGCAATAACTTACGCTTAAGTTCTTCGAAAAATTTAATTCGTCACCACCGGTACGTTTTATTGGTTTTCTGCCTCGCCTGTCTCTGCTGTCTAACAGTCTGCGTTTCTCCCTCGATTGCATTCTGCTTGAATAGGTGATTTCCCCGAGGATACAACTGGCATACACGCAAACCGCCACTCAGGCAATTTATCGTACATTTATGGAAATCGAAAATTGAGTACGATATAACCGAAGAGTGAGAATATTCACACTAGTTTGATAGATATATGTAAGTACATTTTGAAAGGGCGTTAGAATATATTCCATGATAAATTCATAAGCAATGAATCCGGGTCACTAACATACCTATTGTGTACCTTAATATCTCCGAAAATAAGAATCCTAGGTTAGTCAAACAACAAGCATTTTATAGAAAATTCAACACTACTTAAATAAAATTTATAACTCTCCTTAGTTGCTTTCATGCAATGCCATCAAAAAGGCTAAAAGAAAATCAATGATTTTTTGTAAAATCTAACTACGAATTCACTGTACTTGCTTTTGCTTTTGTTTCTATTGTCTCTCACAAATAAAAATTATAACAAGCGCTCCTGGTATTCGACACTCATTATTAATATAGTCTAAACTAGAATATATAAACGTTATTGTGCTAACAAAATTACAACATTACACTGGTTTTAAAAAACTTAGAAAAAATTAACACTTTCACTGATATAACGGTCTATCACGTCGTAGGAATTTTCCAGTTTTGTAGCAGAATGTGGGATCACATCGTCTTTTATATCTGTGCCTCCTGTGACCGGTGATACAATTGAAAAATCACTACTTTACAGGACAGCCCAAACAATATTTAAAAAATTCTAGTTCATGAACGAAGTGGGTTAGGTTACATTTAAGTACCTTCTTTTGTAGATCGAAACATCCACTTTCATTCTGTTTTTATATTTTTGTGGTAAATATTATACTTTTGAAGTAATTCATGAAAAACTCGCAGTTGTACCCTTTTTAATTTCTAATATGTGATAAAATTACGTGATAAATGATACAAGTACAGTTAAATCATGTTGCACATTTATGTTGTCTTTGTGTAAAGTGATATACAAGAAGTGAAAAAATCCAATAACTAATAAGAATATGTTCAAAACACAATGTAGCTCAAACAAATGATAAAAATAATACTCCAAAGATTCGAATTTTTTACTTCAGTCTTCTATTTTCATATTTTACCTGAATTGTATCAGTTTGCTAAAATTCTAGTCTTTATAAAAATGTGTTAAATGATACAAGTCCAGTTATATCCTGCATTAAAATACCTATGTATGGTGGAAATGAATACAAGTTTTAGAAAAATACTTAACGTTTATTAAAGTCTTCAAAATTATGAAATTACTTACAAATAAGGCACAGTTTTATCAAAATTATAAGAAGTAAATAGAGATCTTTTTAAATGCAATTAGTCTTAAACTTAAATACTTAGAAATGACACAGATCAATCTTACGCAGCTATCACAATAATCAAAGTGAACCTACTCAGTACAAAACATAACAGCACAGCCATTGTGTGAATCCTTAAAAAAATCTAGAAAAATAATAAACATCAAAATTGCTAACACTTTAAAACTTACACAGTACAGTTAACAGCTGTTAACCTATCCTATAGGCAGTAATTCGACTCTATGAGTGAGGTAAAAGAATGAAGAGAACAAAGAAGTACGTAGGTACCTACTTAAATCAAAATAAAACCTTTAATAGGTCTTGGGAGTTAGATGAACATAACTATCATATCATAAAATTACTCATCATCAGAATCATCATCATTATCCGGAGCAGTGTCTTTGACATCATTCTTGCAGCTCAGACTTCTGTAAAACTCATGAGAGCTCTCATGAATAAAGCACAGCAAATCCAATAGATCCTTCTTCTTTTCGGTTGAAATAGTAATCTTGGAATGGTAGGCTTTCGGTACTGTATTTATTGTAATCATATCGTAAGCTTTACCCCGCTTAGAACAATCCATGTTCATGTACTCAACATTCTTGAATTCTTTTTTGTAAGAAAAACGGGACATGTTTTCTTTGGTATACAAAACAGATCGAACGTCGCACCACAGAAATTTTTCATTGTCTGTATTGGTTTTCCTGAGAGTATAACATTGTTTTGAAAAAATGTTGAAATCGTAGAACATATCACGAGTCATCTCGATAACAGTGAACTTCGCTGTTTTGTTTGAAGCTGTACGCACTAGCTGGTACCAATCTCTTGGCAAGTGAATATCCATACTCGTGTGCTTCTTCTTACGCTCAATCAACGCATGGTCGGTGTCAGCCTCCATGTGAGTATGACCGGGTACGAGAAATTTATGTTCAATAGATTGTAATTGAGGGGATAGTTTAGCCACTAGCATCAACATTGTTGTAACAATCGAATTCTTGTTTTGACCCGGGCAACTATCTGAGTACATGATCAGCTTCTTGGCGTTTGGGTTTAAATGCGGCAGTTGATTTATGATAAAATCGTATAGACATGAAGCTATGTCGTTCGCTCCTCTATTCCCTTCACACTCCGGCCACATGTAGCAAAACGCTTTGTTTGTTTTTAGATCATGTATGGTTAGATTGTACGTCCATAGCTGTCTCTTGTAAAATGCTACATTCGTTTGCAAGTGTGGGGTGGGCAAACATTGTTGCAAATCAAATGTTATTATGTACCATTACATCATCGCATGTCTGAGCCAGGTGTTTATCTTTTTTCTTTTCTTCGTAAGCAGCCTTAAATGCTTCTTGGTGCTCTTCGAGTGCCTTCGTCAAATCTGCAGCCTGTGCCTCGGTTGCGTACTTAAGTTTCATATTTATGGAGTCACATTTAGAACAAGTATCTAATGATGGTTTTTTGAAAGACAAATTCATGGTATCAAATACCTTTTAGAAAATGGTTTTGCTGACTGGAGTTTCTGTCTTCAATTTGTACGAATTATAAAGAACTTGTAAGTTGAGTTCAGAATTCAAGAATTTCTTAGTCGTTTTGTTACGGCCGTAGTGGCTTTCTGTGCAAGGGAAACAGGCAATATGAGCTTTATTTCCTTTAGTTTGAAATCAGGAATCGACTTACCGACTCGACGTTTACGTGGTGGAAGGTGACCGCCATTGTCCCGTAGTTTTTCGCAAATCGTTTGTAGAAATTTATGACTTTCGTCGAAAGTCTTCAAAAGACATCCTTTACAAATTTGATGTTTTGTTAGATCAGAACTTTGAACGAAGTATCTAAAGCTGACGTTGCGTTTTTTCTTTGGAGAAGACCTTGACGTTTTTTTTCCGCAAACTTCAATGCATTTCGCCATATAATCGATCCTACTTTCATAACTTCCCAGACTCCAATATGTATCGAAAAGATTTTTCCTTACATGCAATGGTAGCCTATCTTTGCACTTCTTACGACAGTTGTCTAGATCACGTAATTCACGACTTTTCTTAGTTTTTCCTGACTTTGTTGTGTATTCCAAGCCAGTGTTACGAAAAAGTTTTCTCTTTACTCTATCATGTCTTCTTTCTTTCTCACTTTTTCTTGTTTTTTTCTTTTTTCCGCCACTATTCATACCGCTATTTTTCCAGAAGGAATCAGCGGGAGCATTCTCTGATATGCTCGCATTATTTGGAGATGGTGTTTCAGGAACCGTAATATTATTTTCTGATGTAGCCGTTTTCTTTCTTCTCTTTTTAACCGGAGTTCTTTCGTCATTAGTGGATGAGGAAGATTCATCAGTACCGCAAATGTAATCATCACTGCTAGATGATCCAAAATCACCATCGGTTGATGAACCTGCATCTGTCAAATCATCTAACAGGTTTTCGGAAGCATTTACATTTGTTTTGTTCGTCTTATCGTTGTCAATAACCATTTCTGTTGAATTATCTGAAGATATTGGATTCTGGTGTTCGTTGATAGTAGGGACTGGACTTTCAATAGACTTTTCTGGCAGTGATCCTTCAATTGGTTCTCTTACTTCGTATCCGTAGCCGCATTCATTGGTATTATTATTTTGTTCTGTTCGTTTAATTTCAGCTTCGATGGGGTATTGAGAACTCATGTTTGCTGAGTCATTAGTGGCTAAATCCATTATTTTAGCTATTCGGGATTTCGGAAACGTCAACTGAAACAAAAATAAACGTCTGTACTGTAAGAAGGTACGTACTTACCGGTTTTAATTGAGCAATAATTGTAAGAAAACTCTTTAGAATCAGAGTACGGAAAAAATAATTATGTATCTCTAAACTACTGATAGTTAGTACTGATAGATAGTAAAAAAACATCAAAAGTAGGTTAACCAAAAAAGCGGAAAATCACTTTGAGTAGGTAGTCAATCGTGAATCAAATTAATAGGAACAAAATAGCAAAAGTAAAGATTAGTACCTTGACTATGTTTACATTACAATAGGTACCTACCTATCTATTTTGTGTCAAGTGATTTAATTCAATAATGAAACAAAAATCCAAAACTATGCAATTTCGTGTAAAATGATACATCTAACAACTTACGCGTCGATCCATGGCGACTTCGGACGTGACCAAGCTTCATAAAGGCCGCAGCGACACTAACGCCCGCGCATCTCCTACCCCGCGTCACGCCCTCACTTCGCCTCGCGCACCCCCGCCACTCTCGTCATGTTCGTACTTGTATCACATAGCACATCTAGTAATTAATAAAAAAAAACAAATCTGGTTTGAGTTTTAGATACAACTCAATTTATATTCGTTTACACATAAAAAATTCTTTGTGTCGAATGATGTAAGTCGAGATGCATCACTTATCACAAATCAGGCACAACTTTAGATTCGGATTAGTAGGTACATGTTGAGTTATACCCTAATCAGTATGGAGAAAAATTGGTGCAAAGTGATATAACTCTAAATATATCAATATTCACGATAAATATACTGAAAAATAAAGTGTGTAAATTAATATAATCCCTCTTATACCACGAGGCACAAAAAAAAATGTGTGAAGCAATGACCTAAAGGGGTTACGACTTGACTTATATCTAAATTCACGATATTTTTTCCGAAATTCTGTCAGTTATATCACTTGGCACCAAATTATCTCCGAAACTATAGCAGATAGAAGGACTTGAGTTGTACCAAAAAAATCGTAATTTTTTTCTGACAATTTCTATGTAAAAATCACAAAAAGGGTACAACTCGAGTTAAATCACCTTTCACAGGAGGCACAGATATTATTTTATTTTTTATTTTATTTTATTCTGGAATCAAACAGAACTACATACAATGCAATAAAAACCTATTTAAAAGTGACAAAAATCCATTAATGTGATTCCGAATATAAAGTATACACAATGAACGCAATATAATTTTATATTGTTTCCGCTTGAGAATGGGGGGAATCAGGATGGGAAGTGAGGTGAAAGGGAGAGACAAAATAGATAAAAATATATTATGTATGTATATAAATATATTTATATTTAATTTTAGGTATGATATATAGTTATTATAATGAACATACTTGAGATAAAATTATGTCCTTAAACTAAATTAAATGAAATATAATATGTATTTCACACGACTGTCCAACAAAAAAGGAATGTAATGTGTTCAGGTTTCATCTATGTATGTTTTCCGTTACTCCGTTACTGTTTTCCATAACTTTTAAACGGTTAAACCGATTTAGCAGCGTGCGGTATTGTTAGATTCGTTATGCACTCGGGCATTATATTTCCAAATATCAAGTAAGTACATAGTTGTCTAAATATCTAAATGTCAATAAATTAACAAAAATATATGTGAAATGAAAGGTTTGATTGAGTAGATTCCGGAAATATACATTTATTTATATGGATAAATACATAAAACAAAAAATATTTCATTAAAAACCGTAATAAAAATTATTATAAATACAATCAATAACGAGTCACTTTCAGTAACGACAGTCGTGTTTTATCCCTTAGGAGCGTTCTGCATTTAGTGTTCGTCGGAGGAGTCGTTGTATGTGATTAGAATTTGTTGACCTTTGATAGTATTTCTGTGGCTCAAAATTATGAATGCTGTATGGAACATAGCTGACGCATCATCTTAACTAGTAATTGCTGGTTTTTCCCACAAGTAATTTTGAACTTGAATAATATCGGTTTGAGTTGGAATTCAGCAACATTACAGATTCTTGCGATCTGGTACAATAGTTAGCGCAAATGTGTATTGTGAACAACTGCAAACAATGATGAATACGCCCGTGATTAGATAACCGAGTCTAGTAAATCGCTCTTTGCCAAAAAGTTGTAGGATTTGAGACTTGTACTCGCCAGGCCTTGCTCCAACAGATTTAAATACGGTTCTTTTCTGGCAAGGAAAGTATTGTAAACGCACTTCTGTGAATCTGTGTGTTTGTATGTATGTGTGTATTCCTCCACGATAGCGCACAAACACTTCATTCGTTTGAGCTGAGATTTAGCATGCAAGCATCATTTGGTCATGGCAAGAGTTGAAAAGAAATTGAAAAGAAGAAAGAAGTTGTGGTTGAAATCGGTCCACCAGGGGACGCTCTAGTCATACTTCAATCTCGAAATATTGGACATAGACTAGAAATAGATGCGTCGTAGGGTCGAAACTATAAACATTATAACATTTGGGGTTGGAAAAAGAGGGGTTAGGAGGGAGTGGGTGGGTTTGGAAGGGTTTGTGGGGGGGGGGGGGGGTTGTATGTATACAATTTATTTTCCAAAATATTAAACGTAATACCAAACAGGACACGATCACACCCGAATGTCTCAGTTAATTGTAAACAACAATGGAAAATCCCCTCAGAAAATATCATCAATCATTAAAGATGCAAACCGCATGCAAAATACTCCGACGCTAATCATGCAGCAGTTTCCTCCTTAATCGGTAGATGGCGCTGCTGTATTACAAATAACAGATTGCGCTACTTGATTTTATCAAACAGATGTTATTACTTACTAAGGTAACGCATCTTCCAAAATTTCTATGCCAGTTCTGTTGATTCTTGGAAGTCTTGCCGGGAAAGTCTTGGGGTGACCCAACCGATTTTTTTTTGACAATGGAAAGGAAGTTTGAACAGAAAGTTAAAACGCCTTCAAAGCATTCATTGATTGCTGTCGATGAGAGTCTTACAGCAGATGCATTAACAGACTCCCATTAAAATAGCAGACTGCATATATAATATGGATTATATATTTCTATTAATTAAAACTTTATTTCACCTAAAATACTGGTCTTACATTTTATTTTATAGAACGGCATCGTCATAAGGCCTCATTATCATTATATCACCGTCATATCATTATATCTTCTTCTTTTAGTGCCTCTCTTACAGGAGTTTAGCTGTCAGCTCTGTGAATTTTTCCTTGCATTGGGCCTAGCGAAATAGTTTTTCTACGCTTAAGATGATTGTCCACTCTCGGATGTTGCGAAGCCAAGACCTTTTTGTTCTTACAGCCCGTCGTTTACCGCAAACTTTCCCCATAATAATGAGCTGAAGCAGTTGGTATTGCTCATGTCTCAGCACGTGGCCCAGGTACGCCACTTTCCTTTGCTTGATTATGGGTAAAAGTTCGCGGTCTCTAACGATAAGTTGGAGTACACATTGGGAACTCTCTGGATCCAGCTTATGCGGAGCATTCTACGGTAGCACCACATCTCAAGTGCTTTGAGACGCTCTGGGTGTCAGCTTTCAGGGTCCAAGCTTCGCTACCATAAAGCACCACATACTATGATGGAAATAGCTAAATACTTCGGAACATTGAACAAAATAGAAAACTAATCTCGATCAATAAAGAAAGAGAAAATCGCCTACATGTCTGTTTGAACGGAATACGCTTGTCAAACATCTGTTAAATTGGAGGCGGCCCGGGCGAAATGGGCACTTGATGTCAGCAGAAAAAACTCGCCCAATTTGGCAAGTCAAACAGAGACGCAAAGACCCCAAGCAAATAATACTCGGCGGGCTCGCCCGAAATTGGACAGTCATACATTTTGCATTATATTAAACGTTTATTGAAATGAAATTTTCCTATGACACGTTTTTTATCCCTTTAATATTACCGGGCCTGGCGCGGTGTTAGAAGTGTTTGGGGTTGCCTCTTGCGTGTGTCGGTAAGTAGGGTATATATACTACTACTCACTAGACAAGGATAAATTGGACAACCTGATATAGCAGGAAAAGTGGATGTAATTTAATAATACAAAATAGATGGGTGGGTACCTAATGGTGAATATGCGAAAAAAAGACACAAGTTATATTATTATTTCTATTCGTTACTGTGGGCAGCCTCGCCTCCTAACTACCTTTGGTAGAACATCTCCGTCTGGAGTCAACCTTTAGGATACCTCCATCCTCCCGACTGGTTACGGGTCCATAGTCGCTTACGCGGCCTCGACCTGTTGTATTACAGCGGTAATTCAATTTGAATTTATCGCTGACCTTGGCGTTCTTTGCCCGTAGTGCTACACGGGATCGAGTGGCCCAAGGTCATTTCAAGAGTGGCATGACAACAGGTCAACATCCACCGCCGCTGCTTAGGAGACAGTATATTACCATAGTCTCCAGACTCCTTCAGCAATTAGTCAGAGTGCACAACCGATTGGCGTCGCCGAACGGTGCGCAAACCGTCCAGTTGCGCCGGGATACAATCCCGCCAGGAGAAACCGGTCCATCAGGTTTGAGGCCTGAGACGCGAGAGTATGTCACGGGCAATATATATAATTAAAATATCACAGACCAAAATGCATTAGCAAAAAACTGATAACTTGATAATCCATACACTATTGCCAGTGCCATTTTATTTTAATGCCACCTAACTAGGATTTAGCTTGTTCTAAGGTGCACATATTTTTTTATATAAATATGTGTATAATCTATATAAAAACTATATAAAGAAAATACCATATTAACGTAACATATTGATTTTCTTTCATTTATACAGTCCCGTTATAAGTGCTAAGATTAAATAATATAAGTATGGAAGAAGGCAGGGATTCTTTAGAAGGAAAAAGTTATTAAATATCTAAAATTATTATTAATGAAAATAATATCAACGCAATATTTCGTCACTTGACTTTTCTGGAATCGAACAATTCCTTGAAAAACGGAAGAGCGAATAATTCCCAAAGAGTTGAGCAAAGAAATAGATGAAAAATAATTTTCATCAGCCAGGTCAAAGTACAACATAACTAACGGAATAAAATACTATAATTTAGTGAAAGTTTTAAAAAAATAGAAAAACGCGAGGAATGTATATGTTTTCTAAATGGAAAATTAAACAATGGGTATAAATGTATCTATTAATACCAGAACATTAATACGCCCTAAATTATGAATGAAAGTCGTCTTCCAAGACTTTTCATCGCGTTCTTTAGTAATAATATTACTAAGGCACTTTAACAATAAAATATTGGTCAAATGCTAAATTCTCTACTTTTGCATGCAAGCAACGGGAAGCTGGCTACCATTACCTACAGTAGCATAATGGCTATTTCAAATGTGACCATGATTTCAAAAAACATTTTATAAATTATCGAACACGAATCGATATAAATTATATTTTTCCATGTTATTGAGACCACGAAATCTTAATATTGGGAAAAAATAATTATTGATTAAAAAAATATCGTTATTCTGAACACCGCAAATGACCAACGAACTCGAATGACTAACGAACGGTGAATTTAAATAAATTAATAAAATATTTAACGCAACTCTTTCAGTTTCAATTTTATTTTTTTAGTACTTACTGACACATCATCATTTGTTTACAGAATTCAATATACAAAATTTATTTAAATATCTTATGGACCGTACATATATTTTACCTCATTTTTTAAAAATTTCACAAAACTTGACATATTATACATATTATATACATCGCGTTTTAACAGTTTTATAAATTAGATTTTTCCATACTCTATCGCAAAACTTATGGTCCTCAAAGGAAAAAAGGTACATTAAACACATCAAAGTGTTTGGACTAGTAAAGCAAGCACATTGATCGAACTAATAGAGAACTAGTTTTGAAGCAGAGTGGTGCAAATTTCAAGTTTATAAATGTCTTGTACAATTTCTCTTAAATCTGTACAATTTCGTTAAACTTCGCGAGCAACGGTTCGTGCAAAATTCGCCAGACTTATTTACCTACCTTATGTCTTGTTAACTACTTTATGTCTTGTCGGGACACTTTTCAGGTTAAGAATCGAATATCTATTAAACAAAGTGATATAATTATTGACGTGACAACGTCTTATAAATCGATGGAGCCTGCTGCACGCACGAAAAAACATGACTCATGCGGCGTTACCTCGCTCTGAGGCGTTAATTTATTATATTTATTATTCAATATAAATGCTGCCATCTACCGGTTGCGACAAGAATTATTTACTAACCTCAGTCTAAAATAGTACGAATGAAAATCACTAGATTGATTTAAATTCTTGACATAATTTTATATGTATTCTTGATATACGGAATGTTATTACTGAACGGACAATTTTCTTGTGGGTACAACGAAGTGCAACGAAGTAAGCAACTTTTATTAAAAAAAAAAAAAAGTATGAAAAGCTATCATTACGATGCGCTATCTAGCGGTTGGTAAAATGTCGCTGATATTGTTTATTTACGACGTATTACCTACCGCTAGATGGCGCAGCGTGCTCAAACGCTTTTCAAACCGTTATTTAACAGTTTGAGATTTCAAACTTTGAAATAAAAAAAAAACAATAAACTTTAAACAATAAACAATTATACAATACTGCTATACAATAATACATTTACATGTTGTAGTCAAATCGGTGAGTATAAAAGCATATATTTTTGGGTGTTTGTAATAAACAATATCAGAATCTTAAATGAAACTGCTTCAAATGCAACCATTCCATCAGTAATTTCTTATGACGTTGTCACGTTCAACTATCGTCAGTAAACCGACTTTACAGACAACCGATTTTATTGGTATTATATAATACATTGTTCCACGCGTTTATATATTAATATCGTTTTCTAACTTATAATTGCAAAATCTACCTTATTACATTAAATTCAACTTAGTAATATAGAAATAGATATTTTACTATTTAACTGAAACTCGAAAATATTACTATTTTTTATTTTTTTACAAAGTATATTGATGAAAATTTGCGTAAATAGATACAATTATTTTTATATCCATTACTAGTCACAGTAACTCCTTTTTTATCGTCTATGGGCCTGACCCTGGCCATTATCATAGAATATTGACATGAACGATGCTTGGTTAATGAGAACTCATATGTCACTCTCCTTTTTGCAGATTATTCGAAGAACATCGCGACCTGCTGAACATGTTCGAAAAATTCCGGGAGTTAAAGACGAAAGAGGAGCAGGCGCAATCCGAGGAGCTAGCGGAACACGCCAACAACGTTATGAATACCTTAGACGAGGGAATCAAAGGTCTGGATGACCTGGACACCTTCTTCCAATACATTCACCAGGTCGGCGCTAGCCATCGGAGGATACCGGGGTTTAAAGTGGAATATTTTTGGGTAAGTTGGTCATCATCTAAAATAATTTAAAAATAGCATTTTTTCCAAATCGATATTCCTTGAAATGAGTTTCAAATAAATTCTAAAACAGTGTGACATTGCGATCATCATTTTTTGTGGCAATTATTAGAGACAAAATAGTCGATTAATTTGGTCATTTAGTTTTTTCAGAGAAACTAATGAATTTTATTACTTTTGAAAAGTTTGCTACTTATACATTTCCGGTAAATGTTATCATCTCGGTGAATTAGACAACGTTTACAACGTTTCCATACGGAATATATTGGTTTTTGCTACATAGCAACACCAACTAAGACTTAATCGTTTTGCTGATTTTTTCACGAAACTTTTAGGCTTATTTTCAGTGTAATTAAATTTTTAGCTTATTAGCCATTGAAAAATATTGCTTATGAGCTTATAGAGATATTGGCAATCACTTGTATATATTACTAAATAAGGCTGTCGTCCGAAATTGATTTGTTTCGTATGTAAATGACGTAGAATTTAATGTAGCTATTGTCGATCCCCTAGGATAATTTTCTCCTGCTCCGCCAGTTTTTGCTCCAGCATCAAATCAAATCAAATCGCATTTATTATCTTCAAAAACTTTTACATAGTTGTTTAGACACTTTATATAGCCACGTAATGTTAAAATAACGTTAAAATGGATACTAAATATTTCATTAGAGACTCACCACACAATTGATAGTTATATTAGATATCCACAGGCTTTCATGGGTCAGGGGTGTTTCACTGGTCCACGCTCTCGCGCACCTGCAAGTGGCTGACGTAGCCAATCTTGGTGTGAAGATTGCGAGTATAGTTGGGGTATGCCAGTCAATCAGTAATACAGTCACGGGTCTAGTTAACCTCAGCCTGGAACGTCTTCCGCTAGCTATAATAGCTTTAAGCGGGGTTTTCCGTGAACCGTTCCATAGCCCAGGCTTTCATGTGGCAGGTTTCCGAACTTCCCTGCGGTGTTTTTAGAGTCCATTCGGTTGAATTCGAATGTTGGCTGCATGCCGAAAATCACGGTTTGAAAAAATCGAAAAAATTACATTATTTACGAATGCGAAGTAAAACGAAAATAGTCAGTGCGAGGACATATCCTTGTTTGACGACAAAGCTTCAAAGGTGACTAAAGGAATCATTGCGAAAAGTTTTCCTTGCGCAGCAGATGGAAAGAAGATAGGTACCTTATTAGGAGTTGCAGCTATGTATATCTAGCACCGTGTATAATTTTACAGTGGCAGATACGGGAGATTGACTCCTATGCGTTTCAGCATAGGTAAGCAATTTCTATTTGTGAACTACTTCGTGACCAAATATCTAAAATTGGTTCAAGTAAACGAGACAGGACAATACTGCTGGCAATACTACTATACATAACTATCCACAGAAAATAAAGTGGCTGAATCTAAGTCGCATGAAATGTTTTGAAACTTATTCGGATGGCTTTACATTCAACAGGTAGTTTTGATGCCGGAAAATCGACGATCGTTCATTTCATATTTCGCACCAACGCATTGCTTCGTCTCGTTTGCATTAAGGGGTGAGCCTGGTTTAGAAAACCAAAAATACCTACATGTGTCTCGTGTTTTTTTTTAACCTAAAGTTGAAATCTGATCATGAATCTTTTATATCAGCAAACGTTAAAATATTTTTTTGTAATAGTAAAATAAAAAACTATTGTTGAGATATTGAATTGCAAATGTTTCTACCGCAGAAATGATGGTATCTGCTTTCGCCGGTAATAGCGAGTGTAATTTTTCCAGAAACAAAAAAAAACCAAGATTATAATTTTTATTCTTTTCTAAGGATTAAAAAAACAGTTTTCGCCATAAAATGTTGTGCTTAACTAGTAAAAAAGCTATATAAAAACATTTCTTTGTGATTTTTCTTTAATTCATATAGAAGAGAATTTGTAAATCTTTTTTTTTTGAACAACTCGATTCGTCAAGTAGTTTCTCTTTATCACTGGCGAAAAACTGAAAAATATGGTTTTGAGAAAAACGCGTTTAAAGTTTTCTTTAAAGTAAAGTAGTAAGTTTTTTACACTTACAGCAATCTGATACTATCAGCTATTCCAGAGGTAAAATCGGGCCCAGATGATACATCATTTTAGCATAACAAATACCCCCTTAAAGTACCCCTAAAATCCCCGGCGAGCAAGCAGGCAGCCACAGTCCACCCATAGAATAAAAGAAGGGAGGCGACAGGCGAAAATCGACTATCGCGCCCCTAAATAATAATTGAAATCACCGGAAACGAAACGGAATAAAACAGGGCGATTTTTTGTCGAACACACATCCGCCCTGCGGCATTTTCCGCCCTCGGGGCGATATTTACCAAATCCGGTTCCGCATCGTCGGATCCGTCGCTTAATATTTAGTTGGGGTTTCCTGTAAAGCGGGGCCTGAACAATGCCTATAAAGGGTAGGTGTTTACATATTATGTATATGTAGGTACACACTGTGTATTCAGGGCTGTATTTCATTTAAAATAGGCCATTGGGATAATGTTGAAGATATTGATATTAACATCTCATGATATATATGATGTTACAGCACATACATATATCATTAACTAGCTGAGTACTTCGGCATAATTTTCCACTACGTAACATAAAATTTTTAATATCAAAGATATTGCAAAATTTCTTTAAATAGAAGAGAAGGAACAAAATAATTATTGCTTATTATAACCAATACCTGAAACAGTGACGCTTTGTATGTCGCTTTATTAGTGCGAAATTTAGGCAAATTCTGGCATAGCATCAGTATCAGTAACAAATTATTTATTATTGCAATAACAACATCGGATCGAATAGACCTCTTGCCAGAATGTGTCGCGTTTTTGATAAATCGTGTAAAGGATTGGATGTATTTTATGATTCCATAAATATAATAAAAGATTCAATCAATCATACCTAGCCTATCTCCTACTTTTTAAGGTTTCACTTACTGCCATCCTAATGCACTGTATTATGATTGATATGATTATTATATTATAACATACTATTGTATTATGTCATATTATATATAATAAATATTATTATCCTATTACTCATACTTCTATTTTGCTCGATCCAAATAACCTTATTAACAACTTATTTAATTATTTCTTTTCTTACCCTTATATTATTATTAGCTTTATTATATTTTTCTCCTACTATCAACGTGTTGATGTTATTTCTATGTTAATGTGTAACGCAAGCATTGAAAACTATTTATAGGATAGTAAATTTGTTTCGTTTGAATATGTTTTTAGGATACTATTATCATATATTTACTATCTGTAATTTTGCTATAAAATAAAATAAAATAAAATAAAATAAATTAGGAATATACAATACAACATGTTGTAATAATAACTTAAAGCTAGTTGTCATATATTATAATAGAATTTGTCCGTTGGTTATAATATATTGACTTAAAATGAATCAAATATAATATTAATTTGATTTTAACTATATTAATATTAAACATCATTAAAACTAATTTTAAGTAGAATGTGTCTACCTTCTGTAGGAAAGGGTAAAGTTCATATTATCACATGTTAGGTAGCTACTAAATTACAGTGATATCAGAGCGATATTGGCTGTGACTAAAGTGGGCTTTACACTGTACATATTTTCTTTTTTCAATATTGAAGTATTTCCATGTACATGGGTAGACATATAGAATAAACAATTATCATAAAATATTAATATTCAACTAGGTAGGTACTTTATATAAAAATAACCAGGTAGGTAATACAATAAAAATTAGGTATCAAAACAAATATAGAAAAAACTACATATGTAGATGGTCAGTAATGTTATGTTAAACATTTTAATCTACACATTAAATAATAATTTTATCATGTATATATATTTGTTATATATTTTTTTTTATAAAAAAAATATAGGTATATCACATAGAATTGGCATGTTCTTAAATTCATCCAACTTACAGAAAGCATGTGTGGATCGCAGCTTTTGTTTAAGAAACCTTTCAAGCGTCTTTGTGTCCATCTATCTACCTTGTGGAGAGTGGTAGCTGGTTAAAAAGCTTGAAGCTCAAATACTTACCCAAAGGACTTTTGTGTTTTCGTAAGGCGTACTTTAGGTAGGACAACAGCATCACGTCTGCGTGTATTGTGGGAGGACATATTTCTGTTTACCTCTTGGGAATTTTTAGATAACGTGTATCAACCAGATGTTGTATTGATAGGGTTACCTAAGATTATTTTTCAGTAGGTACAAACTTTTTTGTGTCTCCTTTAAAATTGAACAAAATTCAATCATTACCTTTCTACAGTTAGCTACACATTTAATGAGGAAAGTAATTATAAGGAGGTGGGGATTTGCTTCTGACCTATTAGAATTAGTTATAAGAGCTATTCAATGAATGTCATTAGATTGTCCTACAAAATGCTGAAAGCTTCACATTGGTTAAATATTATTATGGCGTTTGCTCCATTAATAGGTTAACGTGTGTACGTCCTTTTTTCAGTCAGAATGGAGTATTCTGTTCGACATGGCGTCCCCATTGTTGCCATGATATATAACGTATTTTAATTAGGGGTATCTCTTTGTTCTATTACTGGTATTTATTACAGGTATTTTGGGGGTGGATCGAACGGAATATTAATTAGCTGTAACAAATATTTCTAAATGAATTATACATACGATAAACATATGAGGTTTATACGATAATTATTTATACGATATGATTTTCTGTGAATTTGAATTCGGTGCTAGTTTATAAATATATAAAATAAGGTTTATAAATGTATGACTTTCAATTGCGTATAGTCAAGAAACGCACTGCACTGAGAAAAAAAGCAGACGTTAGCTTCTTTAATAACAATCGTTTTGACAGAAATAATGGCCAAAAAAGGTTTCGACCAGACGTATCACTATGAACAATAATGTATGGGATTTAATGGTGTAGGAACATTCCTGGTATTTAAAACGTCACTACCGATTTTACAAGTCTCTCAGTATTATACACGCTGCACATCTTGACTAAACTGACTACTTTTACCAATGTGGATAGAAAAATAAGAGTCGGGGCTCCCACACAAATAATATTGATGCTATAATATGGTAGATCTGATCTGACGCTAACTTCGCTTAGGCGCTAAGCGTTTCATCAACATAGTGAAATTTATCGGGAATCGTAATTATGGTATAGCTACCGTTAGGGGAAATATATAAGAAACGCACTATCAAGCGTAATCGATATCGATATTTTTCGTTTCGATATCGACAACCATCTCCGTCAGACCTTACCTGCAATTTTAAATAGAGTACTGCAATTCGCAACAATAGTTTTATTTAATACGTATAATCATTACATCTTATCAATACAACTTAAATTAATATGTATTGTACACAACAGCAAATTTTATTCATTGTACACACATTTATAACACAACATTAGTACACAACAGTTTTAAAAGATTAAATTACCTATTCACATTTTTTTTCACGTCTGTACTCCTATTTTTTATTTAACTTTTAATTGTGTATTAAATAACAATGGCACGTATAGCCTTTTAGATTTTTTAAAACACTTTTTTTTATATTTTATCGAAATTTTAACTTTAGTTTTCTTTACGTATTTAAATGTATTTTTTTGTATGTACTCAACTACCCACTATTTACGGAATGTCCGCCCAAGCACAAGCTTTGCTCATTTGGGCGACATCGGACAGAGGGTATCATTTAATTGAGACTAATTTCTGGCTGTGTTTTAGTTATATTATATTTTATTTCATGTTTATAAATTGTAACTTAAAATAAATTAAATTAATATAAAATTTTACGCTTATTACCTCGTTTGCGAAAATGACAGAAACCAAACCACATCCACATCAGTCTCCGGATCTTTTTGTTGATTGCTGTATCTGTAAACAAAAATATACTTTGGCTTCTGCAATTTAAAAAGAGTTGTTTGAAATATGGTTGGTAAATTTACATGTATCCGTAGTAGTAATTTATTTAGGTATTATTAGCACGGTCACTTGGTTGATAACATTTCCACCAAATATGGTAAACATCGATCAGATCCCCCTATAAATTAACTGCTGGATACTTTCCTGCATCGATTTCTTTTGTGCATGGGACGATTTTTTCCGAACAAAATGAAAAACAAAAACAACAACATCGATATATATATTATATCGCTGCTTTGCACTCATTTCCCGATAATACAGTACTTTAGTCTTTCCGAAATATTCAAGATGGAGCACCCAGATTTAATTGTATGTATAATACAATTTCCCCATAATACAGTACTTGGTCTTTCCGAAATAATCAAAACTGAGCACACAGATTTAATTGTATGTATAATACAATTAATATATGAGTATCCTCTTTACCTTTGCGAATGCAGGACATTTTTCTTTCAATGTACCTAATTGCGACATAAAAGTACATATGCACCCACTAGAAAGAGCAAAAGCAAAAAAAAAATAGGAGTAATTACACTAACCAACAGTGAAAATGTAACAAGAACAAAGTCAGTTGTTCTGTACTAAGTCGACCACATTGATCATGAAAATAACCATGAAAATCTCCGATTAACTGTAGATTGTTGAAATGTCCAAAAACATCCTTAGAAATCATAAGGCAGAAAACTATATGGATCTTGTGGTAAATGCTTACACCAAGAAATTTTGGACATGGAAGAAAGGTACCAGGGAAATTGGAGTGAATCAATGTTAGCGGATTATTGCTGGACACTCATCAGGGAATCACCAGCAACAACGTACAAAAAGCAGGCAAAGCGATTGCGCCATTAGTAGTTTTCCTCGGAGGGAGAACTACAAGGTTAATACATGAATAGTCAATTCTGAAAAGCTTCAATAACTAAAAAACAAGAGCTAAAACTGCATTTTCATTATCATTTCCGTGGTTAGCACCATTGAAAATCTAAATATTAACTATTTTCATCAATGTTACAGAAAAAAGTATTTTTTTTTTGCTAGTGTTATCGACTAACACCAAATGGCAACAACACTCTGAAACAACAGCGAAACGTAATAGGAAACTGTTATACATATTTAAAAACACAAGGGAGTTACTAAATACTACCTCACTGAGGACTGCTGACCACGTACATGCCAATGCACTAATCACATATGGACAGATTGGCTGGATAGGTATGGTAAGATCAAATCTGGATCCATTAATCAAGGATCAAAAATATTTTCGGATGGTTATTAATTTAAAAAATCCTAAACGCTCCCTATCAAACGATTTACAGAGTCTTTAAGGGACTTAAAACAATTCAGTAATTTTGAAAGAGCTGCCAGCTGCAGCTGACTGCTTTTTAGCAGAGGAAATAGCGCCATATTTTAGATTTTCTTTCTTGTTTTATGCCTAGATTAAAAGTTGAACGGAAAGAAAAACGCTTAAAAATTAATGACTATATTAGTTAACGTTTCTTGTTGATTCGAGGACAAAATATTTCGTGGTCGTTTTAAAATGTAACCTAATAAAAAAAAGTAAAAAAAATATATCAATTAAAAATTTGGCATATGTGAGCATTCATCTTACCCATTCACTCCCCCTTCGAAACCATAGAATTTGAGATGCGGAAATTGTGGTTTTAGATATTTTTTTCTAGGAAGGACTTGATTATTTCTTGGAGATACGAAGATCTTTAAAAAGGTGAAACAGAGATATAGCTGGCAGGCCCCAAACGCCAACTTTCACGGCGTGAAGGTGAATGTGAAATGAAGCCATTACGGGTGACACCATTTGCGAGATCATGGTAGTTATTTAATTTGTACTTGTGGGAATCAAATATCCTAAAAATATTTGATTCCCATGGAACAGTTAATTCTACGATAAGGGCTATCTTCCGAGATAGAGAGTAAAGAGTTATATCTGGACGAAGGGCTGTGCATCTGAGACTTTCATGGAGTTTATATTGCTTAGAGACCAAATCGACCTCTTCGTAGAGTTAGGCAAACCAGGCCCAAAGGCCCTCCGCTGCAAAACTATGAATTTGATCAGCTTACGCACGGGCTCGACGAACAAGGTGAGAATCACAATCAAGGTTATAAGCACATAGACCTTCATTGTAACGTTAATTATGTCAATGTATGAAAACTGACGTCATGAAAACATTCTATTCATTATATAAATGAAGAGTTGCGGGGATACAAATCATTTTTTGTGAATGTGAGATACTTTTTTTTTCTGAGGAAACTTTGTTTGTTTGTTTGTTTGTTTCTACTCTTTATTGTTAAATTTCACAATGGGCGGGTTTATTGTCATGTAACAATCTCTTACAACCAATCCTACTATGACGTGTTTTTATGTATGTGTGCGTGTAACATGGGTGTGTGTGTGTGTGTTGTTATTGCATTCGATCGACAGAATTGAAAATGTAAATCCGTTAATTAGATCCCAACGTAAAATGGTGACCCAGCCGGAAATCGAACCCGGGACCTTACAATGTAAGATCAGACGACCTATCCACTATGCCACTGTGGGGTTTACTAATTTAAAACTATATTTGGTTAACAGACAAAATATTTTTTTTCTGACTCAAACAAATAAAACTTAGGTATATATTAAGTTAGTGAAAGGTCAAGAGGTCATATCCTAAGATATTAAATTTTATCGTTTTTCCGTAACTCGTGAAATTCAGTATACAGTATTCAATTTATTCATTCAGAATATACAATAAACGCGTGAATTATCAATTAAAGCTAATTATTGCATATTAGAATTCGTCAGTTGCTAGTAATATATTAATATATTTAGATATAGAACTATTAAAGCAGAAATATTAATTTGACAATAGCGTTGACTAAAGTCGGCTTTACACGTCAGACAAATAAAATTTTCAAAAAGAGCTGAATCAATTGTACATGAGTATACATATAAAATAAATAATTATTATATGAATATTAATAGTCATCTTAGCCTCTCTATACAAAAAATAATAATATAATAATCACACAATAGAAATGTATATTAATGTAAATGTATATACCTATATACTCTCTCGATTTCAGTCTATTGCTACTGCACATACGTTAAAACTTTTTCAAGATTTGATGATTACATGAATATTTAATGAAATGATAATACTTATTTCCATAATACTAGATATTCAATCTGACATTTAACCGAAGTATGCAAATTACAAACTATTTCCTATTATCAGGCAATTATTCAGTCGTAATACAGGAAGTTTAATTAACAAACTCTGTCGTTCCTGCAAGTTTAACTTATGATATGAACAGATATGAATAGAGTATTATAGGAATTCGATAAGCAAAACTGACCTGAATACAATCGGATTAATTAACACTTGACTAGCGGGTAAATTTGGATACAGCGAATTCCACTAAATTTGGATTCAGCGAATAACACTAAAATATTTGCTAATGGTAATTATAATTATTTACCGTAAACTGCCCTAACTATAACCTCCTGCCCAAACAATGTAGCACTCCCGATTTTTTTATAAAACGCAACATCTAGTGGAAATGATGAAAGTTTGTACAATTATATTTATTAGGTCATGAACATGACTAGATGCTGTACGAATTGCTCTATGTGTGATTAGTCGCCTGCATGCAGTGAGATTGGGAAGGCATTTTTTGAGTTTCGGAATAATTTCTGCTATCAAAGAACCTCGTCAAACATGTCCGGTGGAAAAGATCTGGTAAGCATTCGGAAGTTTTCTTATAATTAGACTTTTGGACATCTTACTCGCCATGCGAGTTTTGATATAAATACTTGCTCAAATGTATTTTTGTAGGATTTAACCTAAAAACGTAAGCTGCATGAAGAGATCTGGTGCGTTCTGAACGTGGCCAGAAGATGAAGATCAGATGCTGTATAAGCACAAAGACGTGTCGAAAAAATAAACCACCAGTTCTTGAGGCTTATAAGCGAAAAACAAATAATATATCAGAGTTGCAGAACATCTGGGGGATTTAATGTATCATACGTGTTAGTTTAAATTGTTTTCGACCTTCTTCTTCCGAAGAATATCGGAAGAAGAAGAACATTTTAGTTGGAAACTGTATGCATTCTCAGTACTCAGGTATATTTTTAAAAACTTTAGTTAAGGCAGGAGAGGAACCCATGGTAGAATAAAAGAAGAATATCGGAATATGAAGAACATTTCAGTCCGAATCTTTATCCATCCCGACTACTTGGTCTATTTGCTTTAATGTTAAAGCACTCTAGATAAGGCAGGATAGGAACCCATGGAAGAAGAACAATATCAGAAGATGAGAAACATTTTCGTCCGTGACTTAATACATCCTGAGTACCTACTAAAGTATCTATTAAAGCACCCTAGATAAGGAGGGATAGAAACCCACGGAAGAAGTAGAACATCGGAAGAAAACGAATATTTTCGTTCGAAACGATACAACTCCCCCCTTCATCCCCCCGGCCAAACCCCCCTCCCAATCCCCCCTCCTAACCCTCCCCTTCACCACCAACCCCCCCCCCCCCCCAATCCACTCCAAACCCCCACCTCCCCCCCACTCCTCCGCTTCTCACCACACCTCCCCCACCAACCTAACCCAACCACAACCCCTTCCACCACCAACCCACCCTAAACCACCTCACCTCTCCCCAACCCCCCCCCCCCCCCCACCACCTCGTCCCCCCAACCCCCGATAAACAATCCACCAAGAACCCCTACCCCACCCCCACAACCACCCCTTACTCAATCCCCCCTTGCCCCCCCTTGACTCACCGAACCCTTCGTCGAATTACAATAAAGTATTTATATACCTACAATATTTTTTTATAAAAAAAAAATATTTATAATAATACCTTACCGATTAATAAAATAGATTGGTGAAAGAATTTGCGAAATCGGACAACGCATTCTTGACCTATTAGGCCTATCTTTGAAACACAAAAACGCTTAGTCGTATATTGTAAATTTCCTCCATAATTGGTTTTCATCTTAATTTGGAGAACTAATGAAGAGTTGGTTTTTAAAATGTTGAAAATATTTTGCTGCTCTGAATTCCATCGCTATTGAAAATATCTGCTTTTTGTATATCTTTTTTTTTATTGTATAATTTTGGTTGTTTACTTTTTTATTGTGGGTTTCTTTTGAAACCTGCATTGTATAAAAAAAAATACCTAATGGTTTTTTGGAATAATATTTATTAGAATTGTTTAATGGTCTATAAAATTATGTTTCAACGTCTGGCTCGAATTAAAATCCTCGCCCCTCGGGTCTATCAGACCCCACTATGGTGGCTACCTCAACTCCCTAGAATTAGAAGATTTGCTACAAAGGCCGTGTACTTTATCTGAAGTTTACGCCATGTTCGGAGATTTGTTTCCCTACTAAATAATTACATTCCAACAAGGAAAAGCAGAAAGTTAAATATTGACTTAGGGGAGAGAAATAAATTTTCAAGCCTATCGTTAAAGTGCGCCCGCAAAGTTTACGTCTGAAATATTTACAATGGCATTAGCGGTCCTTATGGAAAAGCTGCCATTTTATTGATTTTCCCCGTCGCTGGACGAACGTGCCTGCAAAATTAACTGAGGTAAACATACAGACCGGAGATAGACGGAGAAAGCTGCCACAGGAAAACCGTTCGACAAAGTGGACTTTTATTAAGGAATTAGGGTATGTCGTAGGATCAATGTTACCAACCAAAGTGATATTCAATAAATACAAGTTGGGCGGCAGTTTAGAAATAACTTTTCTCCTTTAAACGTCTTTATTTCTATTACTTTAGTCGAAGTTCACATGAAAAGAAGGTTATTTAGAATGACAACATTGTGACTTTGCACATTGATTACTTTATCAACACGCACGCGCGAATCTTAAACCAACCATTTTGTGATTTTTTTTAGGCAAATATTTTTTTTTGACATGACTAATAATCATGTAACCACTCTTCGTAGGTTTGTACATTTTTATCAGAATTTTGGTGATAATGACTTAATATTAACCTACCTAGTTGTACTGTGTATTTACTGTGCAGTGTGCATCTAGGTGTACCGTGTATATACAATAATTGCATTTTATAACTGCAATTTAATGATTTATGATCAACAGTTAAATTTTAATGTAGACTTCTAATTCTATACTACACTCGGGAGTAACGAATCCGGGTCAACAACATAAACCTTAATATCTCGGAAACTTAGAATGCTAGCTTATTCAAAAAATAATAATTTATAGACTATTTAAAACTACTCAAATAAAATTATTAAAACTTTTATATTTGCTGTAAAGAAGCGCCATCAAAAAGGCTAAACAAAATAACTGGTTTTTTGAAAATCGACCTAAAAATTCAATACATTTGTTTTTGCGTTTGTTTCTGTTCTGTCACGTTTCTAATGTTGCCTTAAAATAGGAGTGCCTAGCATGGCGGGCTCGGCTGCACTTTACTTATCACATTAGAAAAATAAACATCTAAATAATGTATGCATCATAATAATGGCGTGCTATCGGACTTTCGCAGCAACTAGGGTTGTCAACTACAGCGGGCGAGCCCGTCACCTCAGGAAGTGTTAACGATTAGTCGTTCTATCTCCCTGGAGTGAGCACAGAAGACTTGGACAAAACAGTCCACCGTCTAGCTCCGCCACAAACCCGTAAGAGGCCAACGCCTTAACCGCGAGATAGCCAGGAGTGTTACCCGGCGGGCTTACACTCACGCCCTTACTTCCAATTGTGACAGAGGACTTTTGCAGCAGTGGTGATGGCGCGCGACAGCCACCGGTGGCTATGGCCGGTGACTAGTTTGCGCCGACCCTTAGAGCTCGTTCCCACTATGACGGGCCGTCTGTTTCAATGGATACCGTCAAAAAAAAAATATCGGTCGAACAGTCGTGGTCTGACCTATGTTTTAACAAGTGCGTACCCCGAAATGATGCATACGGGGAGAGATGTATGTCCGCGGGGCGGGCGGAGGCATATCGACACGTGCTATTTATCGGCACGCTCATTCACATTAAGACGGTCCAGGCGTTTAGACGACGCTCCGCAGTGGCAAATAGTTCGTTCAATAACTCGATAACTTGTATATATCTTGTTTTTTCCCAGATCTATCTAAATGTGAACGGCTTCATATAAATTGTTCAGCCACTAGCACTTCCGGATCGTCGAAACAGACGGTCCGTTATGACGGACCGTAGAAACGGACTCTTATTAGGCATTCTGAAATGCCGCGGATTTTAACTAGCCCTACAATATTCGATTAATAATTCGATTTTTCGCGCGATCTACCAAACAATTTTTCGCGCGATCTACCAAACGATTTTTCGCGAGATCTATCAATACGATTTTTTTGAGCAATCAATCACACGATATAACTTTCCTGCTGCGAGTTTACCTATCGCATCAACTAAGCGTATGACCCAGAAACGTAAGTAGTGTATTAATAGTGATCAATAATTTCAAAAAGTAAATGGCACTCAAACAAGGTTACCTCCGCTTTGCTAAATAATGTAAAATTCCCGAAGCGGCACCTGAGAGCATTATTAGTGCAAATTGAAGCTGGAAAATGGACAGGCTGGATACGACCGAAGAGCCTTCTCGTACGATTGAAAATTACTCTGGAAGTGGTGTTAATGTGCAGGAAATTGGGTCGTAATGAGGGATGCCACTCTCCAAATTTAATACTATTTGTCGTTTTTTATTAATCTCAAAAAAATCAATACTTCTTTTGAGACTTCCCAGTAAACTTGGTACCTACACAGCAATATTTTCCGTTTATTTATTGTTTTATACATACATTAAAAGGCAAAGTAAAATATATCCCCTGAAAATTAAAGAGTACTATTATCTATGTATTTAGTTTATTATTAAATATTATAATTAAGTGGTAGTTTTGAAATTTAGCCCCAAACTTAACCCTTTTCGACAGTTTTTGCAAGATATGGGTCTGTAGAAGTTTATTAAACCAACAAAAAAAACATGCAAAATTTATTCCCTGACAAATAAAGACAAACATAATATATGTATACTCTATTTTAGAAGTAAATTTAATATAATGGCGTTGTTAATTTTCGCTATAAATGAATCTAAAAACCAATTTCGGCCATTTAGTAAATACACCCACCTTAAAGTGTAAAATTACTGCATTTTCTCTGATAAAATCTACCAAATCTCTTCTAGAGGTTGGTTCTACTGTCTTTCAAATAGTCCCATTCGATTTAGCGAGTAGAAAAATGTAACGTAACGAAAAAGTAGGAAAGCACATGACCTAAATCATCAAATGCCTTTCACTCCTCCCCCCCCCCCCTTAAAAACTATTTTCTTCCTTCACTGCTCTTAGTGACTCATCGAATCTTCAATTCTATTGGTTACACGAAGTTACAATGAAAGCTTCGTCAACGCACAAAAAAAAAAGTTTTCTGTTTTTCTGGCTGGTGTCTGTAAGGACGTAATAAATAAAGTTATGTTTGAATTAGTCAAACAAAAATCATAATCAATATTTATTATTATACCTACCTAATATATAATAATTTAACTTGTAGGTATATATGTTTTCGTATACGTAAAGGGGCAACAGAATAACTACCTATATAAACATGCGATGAGCATAAAAAGTAGACGTCTGATCTGAAAGAACTTAATTGATTTTGAAGAGGCCTAATTTATTTAATATAAAGAGGTTTTAGTAACGACAGTTTTTTCTTTTTTTTTACCCACAAGGCTGATGCTTTTTTGTGGAACCCGCCTTGTTCTATCGGCAACATCTTCTAGGTGTGCATTTATAGCATCACGCAGTCAAACACTCAGGCGGTCACCCATCCAAGTATTGACCGCGCCCAACGCTGCTTAACTTCGGTAACAACGATGAGAACCGGTGTCAACGTTGCTACGGACCCTTCAATGCCATAATTTAACGTAGATAAAAGAACTTAGTAATGCCTAATTAAAGTTATAATTTAACGTAATATAAAAGCCCTTCTTAAAAAAAAGTAATAGATAAAAAAACAACAATATTCATGATTTCAAATGTCAGTTGATATGGCAACCCTGGCAGCATTGCGTGGCACCGTGGAAGGTTCCCTTTCGCATCCGTGCAATGGGTGCGGTTACAGCAGGGCTTTGAGAATGTCTAATCAAGCGAATCTGGTAACTGGGGGTTGCCGTTAAAAATGTAGGAGAAACGGATGTTCGAGGATTGTCCTTGTATTTTATTCAAATAAACTTACCAAAAGGGACCGTACCAAATAATTCGACTCGTGTTTAATAATGCCGAAAATGGCGACGAATATTGCAGAAGAGATTTTCAGAAAAGAAGAACGGTTTACGTTCCTCAAATTGCTTGGAGATTTTGATCTTTCTGATATTGTAACCGAAGGGTGAGGGCTCGTCTCCTCGTTTCAAATCCTACCAGAATATCGGGTTTTCATCACAAAGAGTTGTTGGCACATCTTATAGCTTGCGCCTCCCAATATAACCTAAGTATCATGTCACGTGATTACGTAATTGTTACCTCGCTTGTCTGAAGAAGAATGTGGTGCTCTGAGTAAACCAATGAATGATGCAGGTAATTCAGCCAAGACGCCCTTCTGCATTGTTTTCAGAGCAGTTTTTCAGTGTACACTTTGTTCATTGAAAAATGAAAATTTTAAACATTCCGGAAGCAATATGGAACACAGCGTATTATAATTTTACTTGGACCTCCAAAATTAATGTAGAACACTAAAAGTAAGATGAAACTTAATTCCTTTAAAAGCTATGACCCCTTAAGTTAATCATCCTTAAACTTTGTAACTCAAGAACGTACGGGTGGATAATCATCGAATTATTTCGATAATCATCAGATTGTGCGTTCTTGAGTTACAAAGTTAAATCTTAATGACGTCATAGTATAGTGAAGTTTTCTGAAAACGAACTTTTAGAAGCAAAACATGTTACTTTTGGGCAACAGGTCTTTTCTCCCTATTTCGATCCTGCTGAATTGGGAAATGCCGGTTGCCCAAGTGTAATCCTGACCTAAAGTAAGATATCCAAGATGGCGGCCAATATGGCGCCGATACCCAAAATCGGCGCTATAAACCCCCTTTTTAACATAGGAGCGCGTCCAAAATGTGTAGTTGTATGTTTTTGAGCATGAGAAATTAAAAATATATAATTACGAAACAACGGCTAGGTTTTTTCAAGATGACGGCTTAGAATGGCGCCAGCACTCTAATACTCCTTTTTGTCGTAAAACTTACCGTGATGTTTCTTGATATATGTTTGTATGCATGATGATCGCAAAATTCAACTCTAAAACCACGTTTGAACCAAACTTTAATTCAAATCTTTTCAATAATGAAACAAATGCTACTTCTTTAACAAGAAAGAATCTAAAAAAGGTAACTATGTGTCTCCAGAATTAAGGCAGGTATGTTTGCAGGGAATTTTAGGAAAGGACATTTGCTTTCCTGAAACTACAGTTCTTTGAGTTACAAAGTGTTTACAGTGACAAACAAATATTTTTGGGTACGTCTTAGGAATAGAATTTAGCATCATGCAATAATTTAGATTAACTTGCTCTTCGCCAACGATATTTCAACTCAATTTTCATGTAGAATAATCCTCTGTAAGTCAACTAAAAAAATCTGGTTTAGTTTCACATACAGAGTTACCCCTTGAAAGGATTATCGAGCTGTCTTGAACAGCATGTAATGATATCACAGACATCATGACAAATGTAGCGCAATAAAATTACGCATTCATTTTATGAATGACAGCCCTACCGTTCCGCGCGACGCGCCGCAACAGTAAGCATTTATTTCTGCGAAGCGTCTGAGTCTAGCTAGGGTAGGAGACGGATAGTTGCCCCACTTTTTAAAAGCCCTATTATTAAAAAATATGAACTTAGTAAGAATAATGCAACATGTATATCAAAACATAGGTCTTCGATTTTTTATAGCAGCCTATTTTGGTAAACATAAATAAAATTAGTTTTTAGTAAATCCAGTTTTATTTGACCTCTCATAAAAGGGATAGTCGCCTACTGTAGCGGATAGTCGCCTAACGTTTAAAATGCTTCAGGGGAAGGTTTTTTATCCAGTTCTTTAAACGCAAGTGCTAAACTATCTTCTGTCCAGCCACAGTATAATATAATGTGGTCCAGCTGATGCAGCGCGGCACCACGCCTAGTTTACGCTTATACTTTCAAGGCATTTTGCTCACCTACAATTAACTCTTAACAGTTAAGTATTTATTGTATTTAAAACAAGTTATAGTAACAACACGTTGTAAATTGCCTTTTTTATTTGAAATTGCCTTTTTTATTTGGGAAATAAATAAAAACTATTCAACAATGAAACGTAATATACAGTGTGATTTAAACTCTAATCCATGCAATGAAGAAAGAATGTTGACTGAAGCCACAATCAGTAATAAAAATATTGAATAGAAATTACTTACCAATATAATTTCGACGTCCGTTAAAGTTTCGCCGAGGAATATTTTTGTTTACACGGCCAAAACGCGTGGGCCTACTCCGACGGCTTACATGGCACTGAGGCCTGCGGGAGGGGCACTTCTAAATATAGTAAAGCCCTAACGCCACCAACATCCCTAACATAGTGTATTCAAAACTGAGGCATGTATCCGACTGAGGCGAGTTTGTCGTTGAGGTCACCAATTGTTATAATGCTCTAATATATAGAAGTGTTGTAAATCTCTATTACAATATATATCTCTATATCCCTACCTAGTCGTCAGTATTTTATCGAGTCGACTGTATCATTATCTGCTATAAAGCCAAACATCATCTTAATCTTCGTCGTTACTTCTTTCGCTCTGATTATTCTGGAAGGCTTAAGAATTAATGGATCCGTTGAAACTGCAACAGTAAAATGGATTAAATTTGCATACTGAAATTTGTCTCTGCGGAGAGGTATAAAAGAATGAGAAACGGCGTAATGATGAATTCAAAAGGGACGGTAGCGGCGGACATTTTCATGGATGTCTCCCTTGAGACATTAAGGGAACTCGGCCGAAGAAAGAGCTGAAATAACTGAATGAATTGATTTCCTTTTATATCTGTTGTTTTGCTTTGATGTGCTATACCGTGAAGTTATTTCGCTGACTCAATGTAGATTTGCAGCTATTGCACAATCCAATTGATTTAAAAAAAAAGGAAATAATTTTCGAACTAATCCTAATAATATTATAAACGCGAAAGTTTGTATGTATGTATGGATGTTTGTTACTCTTTCACGCAAAAACTACTGAATGGATTTTGATGAAACTTTACAATAATATAGCTTACACATCAGAATAATACATAGGCTATAATTTATAAAGATATAGTGTGAATTATCTAAAATATAACGATAACTGTCAAGTAGGTAAGTAGGAAAAAATCTAAGAAATTTACATTCGAAATTTAAATTCTATCCTACTATCCTACTTCCTACTAATATTATAAACGCGAAAGTTTGTATGTATGTATGGATGTTTGTTACTCTTTCACGCAAAAACTACTGAATGGATTTTGATGAAACTTTACAATAATATAGCTTACACATCAGAATAACACATAGGCTATAATTTATAAAGATATATGGTTTTCTATCATCATTATCACAATTTTCCATCACCACGCGGGTGAAACTAGTGTTTAATATAACTGCTACGAAAAAATACCTGAATGTGTCACTATAAATCCCACAGCACAGACAAAATACGACTAATATGGTCACCGTTTTTTAAACTTAATACCACAATTTTTCAACTACTTACTGGTATTCGATTAAGCTGGAATTTGGCATACTTATGTAAGTTCAGGAACAATGCAATATTGCGTTACCATCGAGCTGATTTGATGATGGAACCGGGTTGTAGGGACTAGAACTCCCTGATGGCAAATAGTAGGACAGTCGAATTTATGCTAATATGTTTTGTTGTCCTGAGTAATTTTTATTACACATGATGACGAGGGCCTGAATATGAAGCCGGAAGATTTCCACTGAAACTACCTGATTAAAAGTGCTAAATTAGTCGAGTTTGGTCTCGTTTGTTTTGTTGCTTGAGTACTTTCCATTTTGCATGATGTCGACTCGAAAGTGCTAAGATAGTCGAGTTTGGGTGCGTTTGTTTTATTGTCATGAGTCCATTATACATGATGACGAGGGTCTGAAGATAGACCCGGAAGATTGCCACTGAAACTCCCTGGTGGGAAGTGAAGCTTGTTTTTAAAAATTCTTTCTTAGTTTTAATTTCTTAGATATTTTTTAGACCTATATAAAAACCTCTAGGAATTTTCCTCCATTAAAATCTATGTTACAACAAAAAAGGGATCTAATTATATTATATAAAAATTAAAAATATATTTTACTTATTCTGTGTAGTATTTAATTTTACTTATTCTGTGTAGTAGTATTATTCTCTGAAGTGTGTTTACAGAAATGAAACTAACTAAATTTTCTAAATAAACGGCCCATTATATTTCAAATATTTAATACAATAATTATATAACTTAAAATAATAACTAAATTAGACTTATTTACTATAATGACATTTTATGACACAAAATTTTGATATTACTAAATTAGTGAATATCATAGTGGCTTATTCTGTTATATCTAAAATGGCATATATATGTAGCTTTCTGATCGCCTATTCAGCAAGTGCGTTTTGTAGAATATCAAATTTCAATATGGGTGGTGTAAAAAACAAAATTTCTTAAAAATCGTGATTTTTCAGTTATTCAACAGGATATGGAAACAAGATATAGAAAAGTGGTTTTCAATAGTCTTGTGGCAATAATAGTGGTCTCGACGTGGGGTATTAAACTTTGCCATGTGGTGTTAAAAACCCTCATTTAATAACCCAAGTGAATTAACCCTAAAATGGATAAGCCCAAATAATTCAAATAGTTTTGAAAATCGTTAAAGTTATTCCTCGAGATATATCGATTAACATACTGAAACTCCTCGAGATTAGGGTGGGCCGAAGGTAGAAGAGAGGAGCTTTTCAAATGTTTCGTTTTTCAGTTTTTCGGAGATATCTCCAAAGTCTTTACGATTATCGTTGTAACTACTTCTACGAACATAAACTACAAGAAAATCCTAAAAAAAGGTTTTAATCTTTTCTAACATAAGACAAATAGTATAGGAGTAAAATTGGGTATAAGCTGATAAAAACTAACGGCGTCCTTCGGCGCCCGCGATCTGCGGTGCCCAAGCCCCACGGTCAAGCAGTACTTTTTGTCAATTTCGACCCCTCCCTACTCCTAATGTATTAATCCTACATTGAAAAGTAACGAGACCTTGTTTGTTGGAAATATTATGTAGTTTATTTTTGACATAACGCAAGTAGTTACAACGCTGGTCCTAAAGGTTTTCGAAATATCTGAGAAAAGAAAGATACATTTAAACCCCCTCCCCCCCCCCCCCCCGACTCAACTCCCGAACTTACGTACTTTCAGTATGTTCATCAGAAAAATTCGAGGAAGAGCTACACAAATTTTCAATACTACGTGAATTATTTGAATCGATTCGTCTAATTTTATTGGGCTAGAGCTATACATCGGGATACAGTTACATGTGTCAGGCAATTGATGAATAGGTCGCAGATGGTAACAGCATTTTACGATCTCGTTGAGTTACATCTGCGGTATGATATCCTACTGTGGGGTTACTGCTGCGCACTTCGAAGTTATGTTCAAATTACAAAAACAAGCCATAAGTGCGATGGAACATGTCGAGAACGTTGGTCCACGACAGTCATGTCGAGAACACTTATAAAAGCGAGGGATAAGCATTTTTTGCCCAAAAAACCATTGCTGAATTTATTGGGGAGCTAACGGCCATGTTGCAGTTAGGCCGCTAAGACCCATGTGTTTAGGGTCGGTCAAACTCGCGGGTCACCGACTCACCACCGGCGGCCTCCACGCAGAAGTGTGAGCCCGGGTAGGACTCTGGCCTGCGGGCCAGTTTCCCCTAGGAGTCAACCTTCGGGCACATCTGGACGGTTTGCGCACCGTGCGGCGTCAGCCAATCGACATTCCGTGCATTCCTATCGATAGCCGGGGGAGCCTGGAAATAGTACTGTCTCCTATAGAGCGGAGGTAGTTGTTACACTACCGGAAACTGCTATTGAAACAACCAATCGGCTACCCGATGAAGAACCGGGCAAAGGTTGCCGTGATCCGCGATAGATTCGGTAGACACCGTATCACCGCTACGTAAGGGAGGGGGCCGCGCAAGCGACCTCGAAGCTGTAACCAGTCCGGGAGACTGGAGTAATCTGGTTGCAACTGGAAGTAAGCACGCGAGTGTTGGCCCGTTTTGTGATTAACCTGGTTATCTCGCGGTAAGGCGTTGGTCTCTTATGGGCTTCTGGCGTAACTAAGACAGTGGACTGTTTTCGTCTTCTACGTCTTCCAAGTCTTCTACGCTCACCTCACGGGAGATAGAACGATCTATTGATGAACTTTATCGCTTTAAGGATGGAGTAATATACCACGACGAATTATGATGACACGAGGATTATGTATGACACGAGTATTAAGATCGATTACCGCAATGATTATACACTCATTAAAGACATCGAAAAATACTATATTGAAAAGTAATAACAGTTAAAATGTATTTAATATTATTGTGTTAAGTGGAGTCATTTATTATTAATAAATAATATGTTATTTCAAAACAATGTATATTTATAATGGTAATAAAATTCTGTATTCTGTAATCTACATCCTGTATTATACGTTGAACTGAATGAACAAAAGCAGTAAGGATAGCTTATTCATCTTAAATAAACTCCCTCGGTATAAATTAACACATTGATTGTTTTGCTTGTAATTTCTCTTCGAGTCGGAAAGTGTTATTTTAGACGGACGAGAGAATAGAGTTTCATATTGGACTGAACGGAATTAAAACTTTATTTATATTACCTGCCGTGGTTTTATTAGAATATCAAATATTAGATACACATGGGTCTTTTCAGAAATATCAAATTTCATCAAGGATTGTTCATAACATATCTTGCGGTGTCGACTACAACGGGCGAGCCCGTCACCACAGGACGTTTTAACGATTAATCGTTCTGTCGCCCTGCAGTGAACGTAGAAGACTTTGGACAGTACAATCCTACGTCCAGCTACGTCACAACCCGTGAGAGTCCAACGCCTTACCGCGAGTGAGCCAGGAATAAACCCGGCGGGCTCGAGATACTCGCGCCCTCACTTCCAATTATGACCAGATTTCTCCGGTCTCTGGATTAGTTCCGAGTTCGAGGTCGCTTGCGCGGTCCTCTCCCTTACGAAGCGGTGAAACGGTGTGCACCGAATCTATCGCGGACCAAGGCGTCCTTTGCCCGACTCTGAACCGGGATCGGATGGCCATTGGTCATTTCAAGAGCAGTCGCCGTAAGGTAGACAACCACCCCCGCTCTATAGGAAACAATACAGTTCCCAGATTCCCCGACTGTTAGTCGGAGAGCTGGGAACTGTTAGAGAGTCGTTCCTGGACGGTCTGCGCACCGAGCGGCGCAAGCCAATCGATTGTGGTGACCGGAGAAATCTGGTCACAATTGGAAGTGAGGGCGCGAGTATCTCGAGCCTGCCGGGTTTATTCCTGGCTCACTCGCGGTAAGGCGTTGGACTCTCACGGGTTGTGACGTAGCTGGACGTAGAATGTACTGTCCAAAGTCTTCTACGTTCACTGCAGGGCGATAGAACGACTAATCGTTAAAACGTCCTGTGGTGACGGGCTCGCCCGTTGTAGTTGACACCCCAAGATGTTAGTCGGAGAGCACAGTCGATTGGCTAGCGCCGCTCGGTGCGCAGACCGTCCAGTAGCGCCAGAGGTTTGATTCCCAGGGGAGACTGGTTGACCCAGTGTCCTACCCAGGTTCGCAATCCATGCGTGGAGGCCATCGGATGGGTGTTGACCCGTGAGTGTGACCGACCCTGAACACATGGGTCATCGTGGCCACCTCATCATGGGCCCATTAGCACCCTGTTCATTATCTCCCTGTTCATAACATATATGATTACAGTGTTTTTTATACATATTTGTATACTAAATGTGCATACTAAATTTCAGCAAAGTCAAATTAGTAATTTAGGATATTGGCCAAATAGTAGACTTATAGAAAAACAGCTTTTGTTTTTTTTTGCAATCATAAAATATCTTGCTGTAGTCCTTTTTAATCCTCTGTCTTACTGTTTCATTTCTATGGTAATATAAGGTAAACAATAGAATATTGCCAGGGATTGAGAACAAAAGAGTTGCCTGTAATCAATCCCCATTGTCTGCATCTCGATGAAAAGCTTGTAACTACTCTTATATAATTTTAAAAAATGCATTTGGATTTCTTATGTCTTTTTGCTTTCTTTGTGAACTAAAACTAAAATTAGTCCAAGCGAACGAGACAGAGCAATACATTAGAGCGGAATATGAAACGAACGATCCTCGATAAATACTACCTGCCGAACTTATACTCGTCCGAATAAATTCGAGTATATTTCGTGCGGTGTAAGATTTGACCTTGGCGGACAGTTTTAATGCGAAAAAGTGACAATCGGTCATCTCACACTCCGCTCTAGCGTATTGCCCTATCACGTTCACACGGACTAATTTCCGATTTTAGTTCACGAAGAAACGCAATCGAGCCCAATTAGTCATTATATTAGTAAAGGCATCAGGTTTCACCTAATTAAAGTACTCCTTTTACTCATCCTTGATCAAAGCGATCGTGTTTTATGTTATTTCTCTCTATACTACATATATTGTTACTTCTCTCTATACTACATATATACTACATATGTTTCTCTCTATACTACATATATTGTTACCTTCTGATGCCTACAAGATAACAACGTGGCATACGAAAGGATAAAGATGTATATTCGTGATGACTACTATAGAGACACATTCACGATGCTAAATTCAAGGCAAAATGTGATAAAACTTATAGAATAATTCATATTCTGTATCCACTACCGAAACCTTATTATGTAAGATCAGGCAACCTAGCCACTACGCCAACGGGCCGGAAATTTTAGGAAAGTTAATGAAATTGGGTGAACTAATCATACATTACATTTAAATCGGGCCTGACGACATTTCGGAGACGAAATTGGGTACTATACGCCTTGTTCACGTCGACAATAAACCAGTTGGCGGAGAACTAAGTGGGGAAATCGATAGTAGCGCTGGAAATACTTCTGTCCAGGATTGAGTTCTCTGGGGCGTTAGTGATGATGGTGAACACTGGTATTGTCAGCGTATATAAATAGTTTATCTACCTTAGAAGAATATCTACCTACGAAAAATAAAAAGTTTCCAATGGTAGAGCCATGGGGTACGCCAATCGACGAAACGTTTCGAAATACGTTATCTAAAATCTAAACGACGACGTGTAATCACTAACAAGCCAAACTTTGCATTCAAGTTAGTATTTGAAAAGACAACATTTCACGTTGAATTTACCCTTTCGCATCCCTTACTTTATTTGTTACTACATTGAAATGGGAATCTCTGTGAAGGTTCTTCTTTCACAATTATATGGTGCCTCTTAAAGCGACAAGCTCCCGCCGTTACTTAATGTACAATTTGCCTTTCGAGAGAAAGGAGATTCGCAATTAAAAGAGAGTATTTCCTCTGCCTGTTATTTCATTTGATATAACTGCAAAAGATAATAGATATAATAAAGAAAGAACATTTATCACGTCGCTCGTCGAACCTTTCGCTGGATCGCTAAGGCATCTAATGTGGAGATATAAGTGATTTCTCGGGTTTACAAATATGAAAAAGATAATACAACAAGTAAATATATATATAAGAATAAAAAACACGACTACCGTTACAAAAAGTGTATATATATTGTATTTATAATTATTTTTATTGCTGTTTATTTTATGAAATATTTGTGGTTTATATATTTATCCATATAAATAGATGTTTATTTCCGGAATGTACTCAATCAGACCTTTTATTTGACACTAAACAGAAAATATGTACATTTGGACATTTCGACAAGTATTTTTTTTTACATTTGGACAGTTTAGTTACCATATAACACTCGGGGTGACATAACTATTCTAAGAATATCACAGACTTTCAAATCGGTTCAAACGTTTAGAAGTTATGATGGAATAAAAAATCAGGGTTTCATCATTAATACATGCCGGTTTTTTCCTAGTACTTACAATTGCAAAGAATTATAATCTTCCAATATGTTGCATTGGAATAAATTATTATAATATTGTGTAGAGTGTAATAATTAAACATTTTGTATAATTTATTTTTCCAAATTAATATTCCAAATATTTCTATTCGTTACTGGGCCTATCGGATCTATTCCTGACGGCCGCAAAGAGGAAGATAGAAACAAAACTAAACTGTCAAATGATGAAAGTCAACACGCACCACGTAGCATGGCGATTTATATTAAATATGGTGCTTTCTCCTATATATGAGAGCAAGGGGTCGCGGCACGTACCGTACGACACTCGGGAGGACAAAACGATTCTAACAATACGACACTTCTAAATCGGTTCAACCGTTTAGAAGTTATGGCGGAATAAAAATACGGAAAACATACATAGATGAATCCTGAATACAAAAAACTCTTTTTTGGGCAGTAGTCTAAAAAGCATGAACAGCGGTTTGCGAATTTTTATTTTTAAGCTATTGCATAGCTTTTATCGCGGGCCTAGGCCAGCGCGGCGACCGAATGAAGAAATTTCTTAACGAAAATTAATGATTTTAAACTGATAATTACGTCTAAACGAGTACTGCTTACGATTTAAAAAAAATATATGTTAAACAAGAACATTTTCCTAATATTCTTAGCTTTGAATATTTTAGATTTTGTTTATATTACATAGTGTAATTAATTTGTGAAATTAGTTCTAACCGAACACAAAAACGACTACTACGCAAATACTATCTGTCGTATTATTATGAAACCTGCACTATTATTTTAAAGATAATTTAATTATCTATCTTTTTATCTACGATTTTGTTCGAAAATTCCGGTTTGTTTGCATTATCGAATAAAAAAATCGTGCGCTGCGCTCTTTCGGAAGACGTTTAAATTATTCCGAATCATTTGCTACCGCAGCCGCAAATGATTCGGAATAATTTCAACGTTTTCCGATAGAGCGCAGTTATCTGATATCAGAAAAAATAAAATAAATAAAATAAATAAATAATTAAAATTGCATAAGTTGTTAAAAATGCTATGCAATAGCTTTACCGCGGCAGTCCCCGAGTGCCACACGTATTTTTTTTAAATTTATGTACCAGTTGATTTAAAATACTTAGCTTATCTAATAAAACCGAAGAAACAAGGGGGTTTCAGTAATTACTATCAACGAATACTTTGTGAATCCTGTCCGACAGGAAACTGCGAATCGAGTTAATGGCACGTTAAGAGATACTTGTATACTTACGAAACCAAAAAATGTGCATCCCTATCTGCGACCAGGTCTAATACAAATTGTCCTAATTATAAATAGTTGGATAACCGTCGATACATTGTCATAGGAACTTACCGCCCTATCTATATGAACGTACGTGATACGACCGCTATATTATCGTCCGAACGCAACAAAACGTATCCCGTACATTCAAGTACTAAAAAAAAATAAACAAACTCGAAACCCATAAAGCGTGCCTGATATGTGAAATTGTTCCTAGGATTCAAAATACAAAAAATAGTCATAAATGGGTCTATTCTGTAAAAAACTTTTCTGGTATATTGTAAACAATTATTGTTATTAAAAAATCTAATGAAAAAACCCAACGACTTTTTTAGTACTTTGAAAAATAACCCTAAGGGCGGTTAAAGGGTCAGGGAAGAAGATCATTCAGATCTTCACAGATAACTATTTTACAGATTTTGATTTCTTTAGCATACCTCGTGAGTATGTCTGAAGGTGAAAAATCGATATTACAAAGAGTGACCTAATTGTTTGGGTCCTAACTCCTATTAGCAAAGCGCATACGCTCGGTACACCTCTAACGATCAAAGAAACAGACATCATATGAATCAGCGTCTAGTGGCATGGCTGACGCAAGAAACAGGACAGGAAGCGAGGGACGAAACCAAACATATCAAGTACAAAAAGAAACAGCTTTATTTTTAATATCAAAGCGTTTACAAACAGATTGCAACCAAACAGATACCGACATATTGAGAACGCAAGAATTTCAACGCTAGCGCGAAAAACATCACTAATGGAAACCGTGACCAGAACGGTCTAGGTCCCTGGCAGCAACATCAGGCTGCGCGGGAACTAAAATACGGCATGAAAGGTCGGCCATAGGCAAGCGAGACCGACTGCTACTGCATTTTCAAACCGTATACACTGGTATATTGTTTTTTTTTATCCGAGTAGTGTCGGACTGTTTTTTTTCTATTTTTTATAATCTTCTATTCTTTAAACTGTCTAAAATCGTTTTTGTATTTCACTTTACGGTTTCCTCATATTAATATACTTATTTATTGTATGTAAACGAATCTTTCTAGAAAAATAAAGTTTTAAATACCATTAATGGAAAATAATATTCTGCGATACATGGATCATTGTTAAAAGTATTTTTAAGTAGGTACTTCCAGCAACGATTTAGTTAGAGAGTGACAATAGTATCAGATAGCGTAAAATTAACATTCGCCTTATTATTAACCGTAAATCAGCTCAGTATATATTGCTAAGCAACGGCGTGATCTACTGAATACGCGTTTTGAATTACTTTATAGGGACTTTCTTAAGGTGATAGGGATGTCAGAATGGCCCGCGGGCCGTATGTTTGTTATCCCTGATTTAGCAGCTCCCTGCTGAAGCGATAGTCAATTTATCACCGCGCAGGCGACCACCATTGACGATGTAATTAAAAAGTTTAGTCGCAAAGGATTTCAATGCGCGGCTTCACGGTCGCCATCTGTCGGATTGCGGATTAAAAAAAGTAATTCAGTAGGCTCAGATTAGACTTGAGTTGTAGACATTCGAATTTTAAATTATCTGGGCCACATAGAATCATGCCGTGGTTATTTTAAAAGTCTTAAACCTTATCCATCCATTTATATACGTGTTGGAATTGATTATATAAAACATATCTACAGGTAGTAATAATCTGATTCATCCGCGTCCAAACCTAGAACTACTCAAAAGAGATCTGAACTACAACGGGATGATATGCTACAACAAGCTACCCCTTAATATTAAAAATATACTCTTCCAGTTAAAGTACAAGTTGAAAATGTAAGTATCTTATTGAAAGAGTATATACGAAAAGTAGTATATATGAATATATAGCAAAAAGCATCGATAATGGTAAAAAAACCTATCGTTATGTTCATCGACTTGTCTAAGATATTTGATACTGTATGTCGTGACATTTTACAACGTAAACTATTGAGTTAGGGCATAACTGGCAAGGAGAATCAGTGGTTTAACAATTACCTAGAGGACAGATCGCAGATCACGGTAATCGATGGAATCGAAAGTGATAATGCAAAAGTCCGATATGGCGTTCCTCAAGGTAGTGTTTCCGGCCTGGTCCTCTTCATATTGTACGTCAACGAGATATGTGACCTGCCATTCGGGGACAACACACGGATCGTCTCTTTTGCAGATGACACTGTTCTGCTGACGGTAGCCAAATCATGGAAAAAGCTTTTGAAAAATCGCAGATGATTCTGGACATTGTGAAAGGTTGTCTAGATAGGCACGTACTGACGCAGAATGCTTCAAAGACTAAAATGGTCACATTTGGATTTCGATCAGCCGTTACAACAAGTGAATTCCAACTAATTCAATCCCACGCGTTGCAACACGCGGCGTGGCCCTATTATAATCTGAGAAGTCACATCAGCAGTTTTCCGCCTACGCGCAGATGACGATCGACATTTAAGTCGAATTTAAGTCTACCCTCGATAACTGCAGCTGAAACATCGCCGAAACAGCGGATGCTACACATTTCACGCAGTAAATTCGTTTTATCTTATTTATAATGTCAAAAAAGTGCGATAGTCTTCTATTAGTTGCTTTGGTTTAAATATTCCTTCAATCGACCGGACTCGTCAACTTGACGTTTTCCAACCCCAGCGTCCTAGTCTCGACTAAAATCCCTCTATATTCGCCGGTACCTCGATTAATTCGATTATTAATCGCTATCTCTATTGCTATAAAGCGATGGCGCTTTTAAAGCCGCTGTTTAACAACGAAACCGAAACTCGGTCATTCGGAAGAAAGACAACTAATCGTTACTATTAAAGTACATTCATATAGAACATGAAATTAATTTATATTCTATCAAATTATAGAAAATCGGTCACCCGCAACGAGAGAGCAATCGCAGCTGGTATAATTAATTAATGATACCCGGACAGACAAATTGGTCAATAAATTTCAGTCAGCATTTCACATATTTCCAGCAACTGCGCCCTATTAATATAACCAGAGAGAATTTGTGGCGATTGAACCGTAAATGGAACTTCGGATTTGCAATTTCCTTTTTGCGAATGGAATCAAATTAAACCCTTATGGCAATATAAAACCTCTCTGCGGATTAGAATTTGATTCGTTTCGCGATAATAAAATAAAAAGGTTGGTAGTCATAAAATGTGGGTTGTGAAAGGCTTTTTTTATAGTTATGTATGTATCTACGCACTTTGTAGGGTAAATCGCCATCTGTTATAGTATGTTGGGACAGGTAGGGGAGACTGTTGTACCTTGGAACCCTTTCTGAATATTTGTTTTTATTATTTATTTGGTAATTCACAATGATCTACAGTAAATGAAAGATGTCATAACCGAGAATCCATTAGCATAAAACTGATAACATGTTATGCCAGAAACTGTTGCCAGTGATATGTAAATGTCGCCTAACTAGGCAGTAGTGTGTTCTAAGGCGGACATTTAAATTGTTGTAAATATATTATAAAGAAAAATATAAAATACTAAGCAATGTAGAATATAGAAAATTTGGGAGAATTTATACACTAAGAGTTACTATTAATTCTTACAAGCTGCAGTTGGTAATATAAATTTGATAACCCTAATAAAATCATTAAAAAGATATTCACAATTAGTTAGTATTTAGATAACCATTGCTTGAAAATAGTGCATAGTCAAACTTAATTATAAAAATGAAAAATTTGTAAAATATTGAAATAAAATGGGAACTAAAATACAAGATGGGATGAAATATGTAAAATTGTTAACCATAGCTTAATCTCCTGTACAAGCGACACTATATATATATTACGAAGAAAAATATAAAATAGTAAGTAATGTAGAATATAGAAAATTTGGGAGAATTTATACACTAAGAGTTACTATTAATTCTTACAAGCTGCCATTGATAATATAAATTTGATAACCCTAATAAAATCATTAAAAAGATATGCACAATTAGTTAGTATTTAGATAACCATTACTTGAAAATAGTGCGTAGTCAAACTTAATTATAAAAATGAAAAATTTGTAAAATATTAAAATAAAATGAGAACTAAAATACAAGATGGGATGAAATATATAAAATTGTTAACCATAGCTTAATCTCCTGTACAAGCGACACCATATTTTATAAAATTCTACATAATTTTGGGAAATACCATTTTAACACCACGAATAATACTACAAATATACTAAGGAATTAGGGCGCGCTGGAATGACACAACCATTTTTTTTTATTCTGTAGTTGCTTTCTTTTATTTATTTCTATCTATGTACATATCGATAAAAGATATATTGTTATTATTATTAAAAGACGTGAATGTAATTAAAGTCGATTCGATAACTAATACAGTCAAAGAAAGACGCTTACGGTGGTACGGTCACTTCCAGCGACGCCCGGATGATCACATGGTGAAGCTTGTGCTGAAACGTGCTCGTAGAAGACCACCCGCCACCTGGTTGACGACGGTCCAAAAAGACCTGAGAGAAGCCTAACTCGACGCCTTAACACAGCACAAGATCATGCTCAGTGGAGAAGAAGAACAAGGAAGGCCGACCACAAGTAAATGAGACAGGGTCTAGGATGATGAAGAAGAAGAAGTGAATGTAATTAAAGGTAACCCCTGGACTGTGTACTTTATATATATTGTTTCTGTAATTGTACAAAAAATATATAAACTAAAATATAATGTGCTTTAATTAAATAAATAAATCCACCTTCCTAACAATATTAATCATCTATTTCATAAATACTTCACAGTATTCATTATACTACCTACCTATCCGCATACCTTGTTAATATTAGTTCTTTATTAATTTCCGGGAAATTCTCCGGATGGTGGCGTTCTTCCAACCCAATAATACGGCCCTTTAGGAGGGCTTTTCTCTAAGTGCTCGAGCAATGTAATTTGACAAATTTCCCGGGAGGTTTTTTTCAGTAAATGAGAAACGAGTGGAAATGAAAGTGGTTAACAAAAAAATAAGGTCAGGAAATGAAGTACGTATCAAAATAGGTACTTCGAAAAATATCGAACGTGGAAAAGTTATATAGAAGTTCTTTATTGCATATTTGAATACAAAATATACAAAAGGTGGATATATTGCTTTAATTACAATCTCTTACAGCCAACCTTAGTGGGAGTGAAAGTATTTAGATGCTAGTAGAGTTAAAAAAAATAAACAATAAAAGAGAAACTTTATACCTAAAAAAAACAAACAACAAAAATGCCATTATTTTAAAATATAATTTAGGATTTAGAGAATATTTGCAAGGTGCAAAGGACAGGAGACGATGGATAGGCCATTGGATAACTACGAATTTAGGGACATGAAATTATTTTTTAGAGATACTTGAGAAGTAGAAACTGCTGGTGCATCTGATATTGGACGGGAGCTGGTAGCTGCGTGAACGGAAAAAGAATATGTATAAAAAGAAGTAAAAGAAGTAAATAAGTAAAAAGAAGTAAAATAGTAGGAATCGCCATTTTACTATCCTGACTGGAACGAACTTGAAAAGTGATGTAACTATATAAGCGTGATGGTATCTATTCTACAAAATATATGTTTTTCGACAAAATATATGAAAGGGGTTCAAGGCGCATAGGGTATAATAAAAGTGAGCTTAGTACTGTTTGAAATAATAGGCCTCGTGAATGATCAAAAATTTCGCTTATTTTACGTGGCAGCACGGAGCATGCTGTTTGCTAGATGATTGCCGGTGACCACATTACGTAGCTATGTAGAAGGGGTACCACCATAAACATGGCACAAACAGAATAAAACATGTAATGACAAATGAGCAGCTGGCATTCAAAACCCGATATGAAATAAAATTAAATATATTTATTGTCTGAGATGGTGTCCCATTTATGGTGATAATGCAGTAGAATATGTCTCTCATAATTCTCTGTTATCGCAACAGATTGTTAATTTTACCTATTTTCAAAGTTTAGTAATACCCAATTAATTAATATCATTATTCATTATTCTACCTAAAATATCTAGCAAATGATATTAATTACAATAAAATTAAATCATTAAAAAAAACAAAATAAACAATCTCTCGATATTAAGAATTCGTAATATTCATTATATGCACTGAATTAACATTAAAAAAAGGATACAACATGATATAATCGAAAAATACAGGATTAAATAAAGGGCACTATCAGTGGAAAAAAATAAATAAAAATAATTCACCAATAATATAGAAAAGGAATTAAAAAAATATCAAGGAATAATCAAAAATCCGCCTATAAAAAGATAATTCATATAATTCAAAATATGTAATCTTCCTAATCACATTATTGTAACAATTGCATGCTCACAATATTGTATTAGGATAAATATGCTATTAACGTGTAAAATCTTTATTCGATAAGCCATTTCTTCAATGATGTAGTGAACCCTTTTCAGGTAGGTGGTCATAGATTTTTATTGAGTTGTATAACATTCCTTTAACCAAGTAATATTTTACATGGTAAGTAAAAAACTACCCTATCTTTTTTACCTTTACAGATATTGGGTTTTTCATTAGAAATAGATGTGTGTTGAATTTTATCTGCGTATTCTAAATGTTTCGTAAAACAAAGTCATATTAAGAAAGTTATTTGAAAAACAAAAATGTCGTTATCGATTTTGTTTAAAAATGGTGGACATGTCTGGTTTTAATGGCAAACGAACATAAATAGGCTGATTTTGTATGAATGGTTATTTACTACTTACATATGTAAAACAAAAACTATAAAAGTAAAAGAACTGTTATTAAATCACTATGTCTTTTTAATTTTTAGGAATAAGATATTTCTTTCATTTAAAACCTCAAAAAGCTTAGACAAATAAATCGTTTTAACTAAAGCAGAACCTGCGCATGAGGCGCGAAAAATATTAACACACGGTGGTGTTGCTATAGAGATCTTTACTGCAATTTCTCCCTCTACACAACGAAGTGTTGAGTTTGGATCTGGTGGAATCAAGTGATTTTCCTGAATTTTAGTTTAAAAAACTAGCAAACGAGGTAGGTACATAAATAGCACTGATAGGGAAATGTATAGATAGGAAGAATAATGGAGATGGTGCCACTAGTACTTTTATATCTTTTATTTTATTTTATTTTATGGGAGTAAAATCGTTTGAGGAGTGGAGTTAACTGTTATTTCATTTTTATGGTTTAAAAGTCTATATATGCACAAACCTTTACAATTAAACAAGCCATTGGGATGGTAGCTCCTAATTAAAAATATACAACGATTACATAAAATATTTCTATTATAAATAGGATAGAAAACGAATTTACCGCGTGAAATTTGTAGGACCCGACGTTTCGGTGACGTTGCAGCCGCCGTTGTCTAGGGTAAACTGAAGAGCTGTCAGTCCGTTGTTTTGCGGGTAGGCCGCAAACCGCTGCCGCCACTGCGTAGGTTATAACGGTGGTGGGGGGCCGGGCTCGGAGCGCGGGAATTTTTAAAATCCGTCTTGCACACAACACTCACTGTATCCTGTTTTACGTCTTTGCGTTCGGCGTTCGGCGGCGGGAACATTTTAAGAAGAGGGTTCCACGTAGAAGAGAGTTTGTAGCCGTCATCTCTATTGAAGTTCGGAGTTCTTCTTATTTCAATGGCTTCCCGGATCATGCGAGGAAAGTAGAATTGTTCCTTGGATAGAACAATGGGATTTTGAAACTGCATCCAGTGGTTACTTCCGCTATCCAATATATGTTCGCAGATCGCCGATTTTTCTCGATGAACGTTTTTAACAGCTTTGATGTGTTCTGTCAGTCGCGTGGCTATGGGCCGTTTCGTTTGTCCAACGTAGGCTAGACCGCAGCTGCATTCGACTTTATACACACCCGGGGTTTGCAGTGGTATTACATCCTTTACAGGCCTCAAAAATCGAGCTATATTTTGGGTCGGTTTGAAGATCGTTTTTATATCGAATCTGTTTAGCATCTTACTTATTCGATCTGTCACGCCCTTGACGTATGGTAAGAATGCTCTTGATCTGCTCGGTTTTTGAGTTTCGTCCGTATTAGATCGTGTGCGTGTCTCGTGATATTTTTGGATGTCAAAGTGCCATTTTTGGATGTCAAAGTGACGAGGAGAAGTGACAATACTCTCAGACATACGGTATATCGGAAGCCCACACATACGGACAGATATTTGCATGCAAGCTCACACCATCATCCCTACCATCTACGTTCAGTGCAAACGTCGCTCGTGAATCGAGCCATAGCCACGCGACTGACAGAACACATCAAAGCTGTTAAAAACGTTCAGCGAGAAAAATCGGCGATCTGCGAACATATATTGGATAGCGGAAGTAACCACTGGATGCAGTTTCAAAATCCCATTGTTCTATCCAAGGAACAATTCTACTTTCCTCTCATGATCCGGGAAGCCATTGAAATAAGAAGAACTCCGAACTTCAATAGAGATGACGGCTACAAACTCTCTTCTACGTGGAACCCTCTTCTTAAAATGTTCCCGCCGCCGAACGCCGAACGCAAAGACGTAAAACAGGATACAGTGAGTGTTGTGTGCAAGACGGATTTTAAAAATTCCCGCGCTCCGAGCCCGGCCCCCCACCACCGTTATAACCTACGCAGTGGCGGCAGCGGTTTGCGGCCTACCCGCAAAACAACGGACTGACAGCTTTTCAGTTTACCCTAGACAACGGCGGCTGCAACGTCACCGAAACGTCGGGTCCTACAAATTTCACGCGGTAAATTCGTTTTCTATCCTATTTATAATGTCAAACAACCGCGATAGTCTTCGATTAAAATATTTCTTTTTGCAGCACATGTCAGAATAAGAAACCTCAGAATAAAAGGAACGAAAACAGGTGCACTTAGTTTCTAATTTAACCTTTATTTGTGTTTTATTTTATTTTACTACTATTATTTTTAATATTAGATTAATCTATAATATGTTGAAAATACATTGTGTATTTTTTTAAACCCTACTTAATATCTGATCTCTAATCTCTAGTAATAAACTACAAAATGGCCACTCGCAATCACCGCTCATCTAGGCTCATATTTAAGCCTAGTTAAATGTGTGACGTGCATTGGGTCGCATAGATTGGGATGAATTAATTTGTCGCTGTATTTAACTAAGAAGTAATTATTTTTTTATTATGTACCTTAGGTAAGATGGAATAAATAAAATAAATAAATAAAATAATAGATAACATCATTCTTGTTAGTGTTCTTGCGAAAATATAATCACACTAATTCTGATGGCTAGGCCGGTAAATATTGCTGATACGGCAACTTATTTTAGGCAATATTTTATTTTATGTTTCTACACCATTGTGCATCTAGATACAGACCTAAGAAGCCTCGTTAAATGTGCATAGAACCGTTTGTTACTTAATCTGTGTCATTCTTAAGCTGCTCTTTTAAATTGTTATTTTTTTTTTACTTCGGTGATGATTCAAAAACTTTCTTTGTACACGCATTAAATAAATGTATAAATAAAAAAATAATAAATAGGCCTGCCCTATTGCAACACTTGTGCGGACAAGTGCCGGATTAACCCATGTAGAGGCCCTTAGGCCGTCGCAATCTTGCAGGGCCCCCTTTTGGCTGTCAAAAATTCTAACGACGATACAGTGTAGAATAGACGTGTATATAAACAAAACACGATGGCTTCGGCAAAGTGGGCCGTTCAACATTTCTGACAACGCTTATGTCGAGTAGCAAAGACGCGCATATAAACAAAATACGATCGCACTAGCTGGCGGAGGCCAACTGTTGATAATTTATAACAGTTATACTATTAGTCAGGTCAAAGGGTGTATTAAACATTGTTTTCTTAGAATTTCACTTCGAGGATTTTTTTTGATCTATTAGAAACAATTTAAATAGATGTGATTGTAATGATCCCTTGTCGCGGGACCCTAAAATGCGTGGAGCCCATAAGCCGGTGCCTACTTGGCCTATTGGATAATCCGTCACTGGTGTAGACAATAAAAATATATAAACAACAATCTTTAGGGACAAAACTTCTTTCACCGTATATTTTTCTCCTGTTTGCAGCCTCTATTCGAGCGAAATGGGAAGCAGATCACGCAGGAACCCGCTGCGTTGACTCGCAAGCTTTTGCGAATCTGATTACGTGAAACGAAGTCTGACGTACATTTAGCTAAACTTTCCCTCTATACACTCCCTGATTGTTATTTCCTTATTCAATTAAACAACGCATTACAATATGTATCACTAATATGCATATCAATAACCAACAATAATAAACAATAACCAAGTATTCATATCAATAACCAACTAAAATAAAAATTAAAATTGAACACCCCCGATATGAGCGTTAGCATACAATGTATGTACTGTGCTGCCCAGCAAAGTGCCAGGACTTTTTCCAAGGCAGCGAGATCCATAGTTTTATCTTCACATATATTCGGCAATTTGAAAAAGAAGAGAAAGAAATATATATTACCGTCACCATTACAAATTATAACTAATAATCACTAACTAATGATCACAATACGAAATATTTAAAATAGAATACAGACATTAAATAAACGTGTTAAATAAAATAAAATGAAATGTCAAATAATATTAAACAATAGTAACCAACATTAATGAATAAGTAATAGTAATAAAAAGTCAACGATAATAATAAGAATTCGTATAGGTAACGTTTAATGTTGGAAACTGTCTGGGTATATAAATTTGTGGATATTTTGTCGGGCGTCATGTATATTCACATGGTACAAAGGACATTGCCCCGTGCATTATGTAATGCAACGTGCAACGAATTTTGCTTTAAAGTTGCTTTGCTAAACGTTTGCATAATCCAGCAACAAGATCCTGCAACAAGCACCTATCAAACTATTCTCATCTAGATGCTAATAAGCGCATGCATTGGAATGACTTCACTTGTAAAGCCACTTACACGATATGAAATCTTTTACGATGTAAACCTAGACTTCATAAAGCCTCGCTCTAATATTATTCAAGGGAGTTTAAGGAAAGTATCGTAACACGTACGCTAGTTTCCGCTCTCGGTTATCCTGGCACGTCGCGGAAGCTTTGAGAGTTCATGCAAAAGTTTAACTGAGGAAACTACAGCTAAAATGTCCAATTTATATATACTTAGGATTTCCATTTATTGTTATACCAGCTATATGGAAGGCTTCTTCGCAAACCAAAAGCATTAGGTAAAGTTTTTTTTATGGAGTGGTACTACCCCATCATATCGCAAAATCAAAATAAAATGTATAATTATAAATGTTTTAACTACAGTTAACTTTATTAAAATAAAGATCTAAGGTCACCTAACATGATCTAATGTAAAGATCTAACATGATCATGTGACCACACGTTTATTGAATAATCTTCTACATATTCATCACGCAACTGTATATAACGGATTTTACCTAAATAAAAAAAACCTGAGAAATACACTGCAAAAATTTGATTTATTAGACAACATTTTAACAAAAAAAAACCGACTCCAAATGTTTTTATAAGTGCAGCAGCCAAGTCATGGCGTAACTGCTATCATAATTGAATGCGTATACAAAATTTGGTATCTGTGCTGTTGACCGTTGAGGAGTTCCCTCGTTTGAAGCCGACCCTGGGTGCAACAGTCATGTCGTGGCAAATCTTAGAACGGGCTATAAAAATTTCAAGTTTTCAAAATTAGGAGTTTCCTCAATTCATCATGGGTCCCATCATCAGAACAGGATTTTTAAAAAAGAACACTCTGGAAGTATATCCTTTCAAAAAAAAAAAATATTTTTTTCCAAATCGGTTTATAAAAGACGGAGAAGACTGAGGTACAAATATTAAAAAAATACAACCGAATTGATAACCTCCTCCTTTGGTTGAAGTCGTTTAAAAAACAAGGCAAATATTGACTACAATGATTATCAGATTCCTATTTTTTATATACCAATCTCCAATATCAATCTAAATGTTTATAAGTTTATATGTCCAATTTATTTAGAAAATACCTGTAACTCTTGACCATTATCATTATATGAAAAAGATTTCGTTTTCCTCAGTAGAAAAACGTAATATTTTTCATTTTATAGATCTGTGACGATTATCATGATCCGGACAGAAAATGACCGTTGAGGATTTCCCTCGTCGGGAGCCAACCCTGGGTACATCAGCCATGTCATGGTGAAACTTGAAAGTTGCTATCATAATTGAATGCGTACACAAAATTTTGGGTCTCTGCTGTTGACCGTTGAGGAGTCCCCTCATCGGGGGCCAACCCAGGGTACATCAGCCATGTCATGGTGAAATTCGAAAGTTGCTATCATAATTTAATGCGTACACAAAATTTTGGGTCTCTGCTGTTGACCGTTGAGGAGTTGCCTCGTCGGGAGCCAACCCAGGGTACATCAGCCATGTCATGGTGAAACTTGAAAGTTGCTATCATAATTGAATGCGTACACAAAATTTTGGGTCTCTGCTGTTGACCGTTGAGGAGTTACCTCGTCGGGAGCCAACCCAAGGTACATCAGCCATGTCATGGTGAAACTTGAAAGTTGCTATCATAATTGAATGCGTACACAAAATTTTGGGTCCCTGCTGTTGACCGTTGAGGAGTTCCCTCGTAGGGAGCCAACCCTGGGTGGACGGATTTCAACCACAATATTTTCAGCTCATGCCATGACCAAATGATGCCTGCATGCCAAATTTCAGCTCAATCGGTTGAAGCGTTTCGGCGCTATCGTCGGAGAATACACACAGGCAGACACATAGAAATGCGTACACAATACTTTCCTTGGCAGGAAAGTAAAAATTGACAAAAGGCTTCTTAAATTTCACCCCTTATAATTTATAAAACTTATTTTAGGCAGTGAATCTTCCACACGATACAATTTCCGGTTTATAAATGTAGCCATTTTATGCGTGTCGCTATGGAAAAGCTATCAAAGTGGGACTGTTTACCGAAAATTGCGTTTGTCTGCTGGTGTTATACAAAATGATGAAGCCTTTGAAAGCACGGTGGCACAACGTAATAAAAATATCATCTATAAGCAGCTGCGTTTTATGTATAAGAGGTATCCACTGATTTCATCCTCGGAGACGCTGTTTATTCAAGGAGATTGTTTTTGGGATTGTGACAACGGAATAAAACGGCTCTCCTACTCAATACTGCGTCTAGTTATACCTAGTATAATTCACCGTTAACTGATGAGATGAGAAGCGTAGAAAAATAATATTTTATTACAGAGTGAATGAAAAATAATACAGCTTGAATTAATGCTTTCATTTCATTCATCCTTTCATCATACTCTTGTATTGGGAAATTTCACAATGGGCGGTTTTACTGTCATACAACAATCTCTTACAACCAACCCTATATCCTGCTCATGCGAAATTTATACACAGGAATCCGTACTTTGCGCAAGATAAGGAGCTTCGCGGTAAAGTCCAACGCAGAGAGACCAAGGTGCTAAAGGGTTTTAAAAACTGCCGACACTCAAGGATCATCGGATCAGATGTTAATTGCAGTTCGTCCACTAAGACCCAGTTAATGCACAATCGATTGACTGACACCGCACGGTGCGCAAACCGTCCAGGTGCGTCCGAAGATTAACTCCTAGGGGAGACTGGCCCACAGGCCAGCGTCTCACTTCTGCGTGGAGGCCGCCGGATAGGTGTTAACCCGTGCGTTTGACAGACTCTATACAACTGGGTCTTAGTGGCGAAATTGAAACAGGGGCTATTAGCCCTCTCCTCAATACCATAGTACTTTTTGGCAACCCTTCTATGCCGGCGATAAGCAGGTGGCGCTGGTAGCATTGTCCGGCGAAACTAATCGCATTTTTTTGGCCATATATATAATACATTGATAATGAATGTTTTTTTTATTCAGGACAGATTTTATATCAAATCCATTTTTTTTTACAAATGATAACAATAATAACATTTAATTATTAGTGCTATAGATCGCATCTCTTTATAGCCTGATTATATTACAGAAATAATACGGAGAGATAAAGTGCCATGTAATTAACCGTCTGAAAATTCAAGTGCGTAATTATTACGTATTGAAACCGATGAAATCGAAAGCAAACGCGGTTGTTTGACATTATAAATAAGATGAAAACGAATTTACCGCTTGAAGTTTGTATCACCCAACGTTTGTCTAGGATAAACTAAAGAGCTGTCAATCCGTTGCTCCGCGGGTAGGCCGCATACCGCTGCCGCCACTGCGTAGATTATAACGGTGACAGAGGGCGGGCTCGATACGCGCGATTTTCGAAAATCCGCCGTGCACACAACTTTCACTGTATCTTGTTTTAAGTCCTTGCGCTCGGCGATGGGTACTAGGAACATTTTAAGAAGAGAGTTCCACGTACATAGAAGAAAGTTTGTAATCGTTCGTCTCTATTGAAGTTCAGGGTTCTTATTATTTTAATGGCTTCCCGGATCATACGAGGAAAGAATTTTTTTTTTTGGATAGCAAAATGGGATTATAAAACTGCAGCTAGTGGGTACTTCCGCTATTCAATATAGTCGTATTTTAGCAGATTGCCGATTTTTCTCGCTGAACGTTTTTAACAATGTTTCATACACCCGGGCTTTGCAGCGGTATTACATCCTTCGTTTAGCATCTTACTTTTTCGATCTGTCACGCCCTAGACTTAGGATAAGAATGCTCTTGATCTGCTCGATTTCTAAGTTTATATACTCTATTGGATCATGTGCGTGTCTCGTGATATTTTCCGAAATCATTTCTCCTAAGAACATCGTTGACATCTATATCAGATTAAAAATTAACATCTAATAATGGGCTCGATTGCGTTTCTTCGTGAACTAAAATCGGAAATTAGTCCATGTGAACGAGACAGGGCAATACGCTAGAGCGGAGTGTAAGATGAGTATGAGTCAACCAAATCTGGTTGCGAAACAATTATCCGTTGAGTACGAGTCGACCAAATCTGGTCGCGCGTTTTTTTCACTTCTTTGACGTTCTCATATTTATTCATAATTATCTAATTGTTTTATAAAATGATATTTCAATATGCTATATTCGAATGCAATCATTGTGCAATCATTGTGCAGTTGTTCTTTTTATGATTGGTGTAGTAGTTTCGTAGTTATAGCACTTTAAGTCGATGTCGCCGAAAATCCTGCAAAAGAGACAGATACATCCATGAAAATACCCATTTACTCCAAGGGTTAAAACTGCGCGCCAAGGTCAAATCTTACACCGCACGAAATATGCTCGAATTTATTCGGAAGAGTATAAGTTCAACAGGTAGTATTTATCGACGATCGTTCGTTTCATATTCCGCTCTAACGTATCGCTCTGTCTCGTTCGCTTGGACTAATTTTAGTTTTAGTTCACAAAGTAACGCAATCGGGCCCAATATAGATTTGTGCTGAACTTACCGCCCCTACACATTCACTTGAAACAGGTGGCGAAAGCCAGCATATATAGGCTGTCTGCCCGGGAGAGGGTAAACGTGATCTCACAAGCACTAAGATTAGTAATTTTGACTCAGTCAGTGAAACTCCAACCCTCAACATGGTATCAGACACCATGCGTCCACTCCTAAACTTTGGAAAACTTTTTACAGTGGAACTGCCGCCCAGAGACAACTGGCTAAAAAGCCAACTGCACTGGAAGGCCGGTAGCCTTAAATGGTATACTAATAGCTGCGGTGTATATGGAGAGCGACCAAACTTCAAAAGAAGTATAAAATTAGGGAAATACGCCTAAATATTCCAAGCGGAGGTATACGCCATTATTGAATGTGCGGATATCAACCTCCATAAGAACTATGCCAACCACCGTATCTATATCCACTCGCATAGCAAGGCAGCTCTTATGGCACTAGCCTCGAAGACTATTAATTCAATGCTAGTGCAAAACTGCGTATCACTACTGAATTTCCTGGGCGAAAAGAACAGGGTAATTCTAAGATGGGTTCCCGGCCATGCAGGAATCGAGGGAAATGAAAAAGCCGACGAACTTGCTAAGACGAGAGCAAAGGGAACGTTATTTTATTTTATTTTATTTTATTTGGTACCCAAATAGAATATTGACAACAGTGACATATATACTACAGTTACATGACTACATCAATATCCTTTTTATATGAGTACACAATTAGCACAATGCATGAACAATGGTTGTTTTTTTTATTATATAAAAAAAGGAAAAAAAAACTAAAAAAATACCAGAATTACAGTATTTTGAAGAGGGTCGCTTTGAAGGAGCATAAACTATCATGAAATATATCGATGCGATTGTCAAGATGAAAATTGTTATATACGGCCCTGAACCTTGCTCTGGCGTACCAAAAAGCCTTGGAAAACTAATGCTTAAACAACTATGTTTAGAACAATCCGTCAACCACTAGAACAACACGCCAGGGTTGAATCAATCCAAAGCGCTAATTAAAGGGGCACATTACCGGACGCGTCCGTCAGCCGCGGCTTATGGCCGCGATCTGTGTAATGAATTTCTTTTGAGCCGTGGACATTATCGGACGTCGGTCGCGGACGCCTGTGCATACGTTCGTAAGCCGCGGCTTACGGACGCGTCCGATAATGTGTTTGCCCCTTGAAGCTTACGACCCTAAGACGGGCCACGAGGCATAATGGCTAAATAGGAACAATCTACGCATACTAGTGAGGGCGCTCACGGGGCATTGTGGCCTTAACAAACACATGTACCACCTCAAGCTTCAAGATACAAAAATGTGGAGGTTCTGCCAAGGGGCCGAGGAAACTCCCCTTCACCTCATGTGCGAGTGTGGCCGCTGATGCACAAAAGATACACCCACTTGGGTGGTCATTACCTCCAACCTGAGGAGGTAAAACAATCTGGCGCCAAAAGCCTGTTGCGGTTCTTAAATTACACGAGGCTTAGCGCAGAACTATAGTAGGTGGCGAACACAATAGATCAGCAATGGTCGCAAAGTCACAAGGTTCATAAATACCTTAGGAAAGCCCCACACAACAAAAAAATAAAATACGTGTGGCACTCGAGGACTGCCGCGGTTTAAGCTATTGCATAGCATTTGTAACAACTTATGCAATTATAATTATTTATTTATTTTATTGTTTCTGATTTCAGATAACTGCGCTCTATCGGAAAACGTTGAAATGCTACCGCAGCCGCAAATGATTCGGAATAATTTAAACGTCTTCCGATAGAGCGCCGCGCACGAATTTTTTATTCGATAAAGCAAAAAAAACGGATTATTCGAAAAAAATCGTAGATAAAAAGATAGATAATTAAATTATCTTTAAAATGGTGCAGGTTTCATAATAATACGCCAGATAGTATTTCCGTAGTAGTCGTTTTTGTGTTCGGTTAGACCTAATTTCACAAATTAATTACACTATGTAATATAAACAAAGTCTAATAAATATTCAAAGCTAAGAATATTAGGAAAATGTTCTTGTTTAACATATATTTTTTTCGAATCGTAAGCAGTACTCGTTTAGACGTAATTATCAGTTTAAAATCATTAATTTTCGTCAAGAAATTTCTTTATTCGGTCGCCGCGCTGCTAGGCCCGCGATAAAAGCTATGCAATAGCTTAAAAATATTAAGAGCTATGATTTACACATTATTCAATTTTGATTTTATTTCGGGATAGGATGCTGTATTGGCGTGTTTAGAGTGGCATCTATAGTGGGCAGCCATACTCACATACCACGGTCGCCGTCATATTGAACATAAGAGAATATCAATGTTTTCAACTATAAATGCCATTTATACGTTGCGTTTCGTTGTGAAATCCTAGATGCCAAAACGTAGAACAACATTAGTAATGTAATACTCTATATCGGTGACTTTCAATCAGTGGGTCGCGACCCCCTGGGGGTCGCGACTCCCGGGGGGTCGCAGGATATCTAAAAATTAAAATCGAAGACAGTACAAAACCTTTATTTATGTAATATGCAAACATTTACAGCTTCGAAAGAGAAATATATTTCTTATGGGTTTTTATATTGCTTTTACAATGATTTATGTTGATCTAAGATGGTTAGGTACAGCTTCGAAAACAGTTTAAATTAATGTGGTTTTCGCTTCTTTTTTTTAATCTCTATTTATTGGATGCTTACATCTGTGGAAGGGAAAACAATTTAAGTGGGGTCGCGTAAGAGTATTATTTTTATACCAAAATGGCGGTTGCGATGTAAAAAAAATTGAAAAACACTGCCCTAAATAGGCAATGGTTACAAGTTCGCGGGTTGCGATGTAAAAAAAAATAAAAACACTGCCTAATATAGTTAATGGGGGTTAATGGGCCCTTGATGAGTTAGCCACGAAGACCCATTCTGTTCATGGTTGGTCACACTCACGGGTCAACACCTATCCGACGGCCTCCACGCATGAAGTGCGAGCCTGGGTAGGACTCTGGCCCTATGGTCAGTTTCCCCTGGGAATCAACCTTCTGGAGCTCCTGGACGGTCTGCGCACCGTGCGGCATAAGCCAATCGATTGCGCACTCTGACTAACAGTCGGGGGAGTCTGGAAGCAGTACTGTTTCCTATAGAGCGGGGGTGATTGCGGACCTTACGGCTACTGCTCTTGAAACGACCATCGGCTACCCGATCCTGAGTGAACAGCCGGGCAAAGATGCCGTGGTTCGCGATAGATTCGGTGTACACCGTTTCATCGCTTTGTAAAGGAGAGGACCGCGCAAGCGACCTCGAACTCGTAACCAATCGAAAGACTGGAGTAATCTGGTCGCAATTGGAAGTAAGGGCGTGAGTGTAAGCCCGCTGGGTGACACTCCTGGCTATCTCGCGGTTAAGGCGTTGGCCTCTTACGGATTTGTGGCGGAGCTAGACGGTGGACTGTTTTTGTCGTAAGTCTTCTGCGCTCACTCCAGGGAGATAGAACGACTAATCGTTAAAACGAAAGTACTGCGACAAAGCCAGAGTAAAAGAGAAAAAGATGAACAAAACGGCAACAACCTGTTTCTCGCTCGCTCCCCCGCAGAAGTGATTGATGTTTCGCGTGACATATTCTGATTACATTCGACTTTTGAAACACCGCGTATGCGGCACGATTCCATATTTGTCACGGGATTCGAGCGCAGAAATAAGGCATCCGCTTCGCAGGGGGCGAGATTGAATTATTGGGGGTGTTCCGAAAATGTCTCGTGGCCAACTTCCCATCGCGCTGTCGCGCCATCCACGCTGGAAATGAGAGCTTTAACCATCCGCGCAAATAAAATCAACGTCGACGACACGAAATTCTCCCTGTCATCGGCAGGAAGCACGAGGACCCGCCCCCCCGCGAAATATGCTTTTATTCGGGGTTTTATTTGGCTATGAATAAATTCGCGCTGTTTTCTCTTTAAATAAATATGAGCAATGGGTGTAAAGATACGCATACGCGCGTTATTAGTGCCATTCATGGATCAGGTACAAAATATACTATAATCTTATCTCCCCTTTCGGAAATCTGAACAGCCTTCCGTTACCCGTTCATTTTCATAAATAGAAATGGCCTTTCATAAACAGAAAAGTACGCAGACAGCAAATAAAAACTACAATAGCTGGAGAAGATTTAAATTTAGCGATACCTCAGATGAGAACGACATTCGAACAAAGGCAGGATTGGTCCATTGCATCCCGAATGTACAATAAACTCGAACAACCTGTTAAAATATTAGATAATATTGCTACTTTCAAAACGCACGATACAAGGAATAAATCACCTTATATCCATTCATCGCACGCTGCCACTTCAGAGTTCCAACGTACAACGATGTATAGAAGCGTATTTTTTTATAATAAGCTGCCACAAAATTTGAAGGATATTAATAATTATATTGAGTTTAGAAAACGAACGAAACAATATTTGTTATCCAAATGTTTGTGCAATTTGAGTGAGTTTTTCCTTATGGATTTATGTTATTTTATTTAATTGTTACATTTGAATGCTTTATTTAAGATTTGTATTTTCTACACACAAACTTGTTTTTTGAAAATAAATATGATTTTATTTGGATTATAAATAATAAACGACTTATTTTTATCTTTATTCTTTCTATATTGACTATTACATAACTGCGATTTTTTATTCTGACTATTGGCGATTGACTATTAGTATAATAACTTGTAAACATTTGTATTTTTTTTAATACCATTTTTATTTTTGTCTATGATTTGTAAAATTATGAAATAAATCTGATCATTAGTACATGTACAATAGTACGATATCACGATAATAAAAATTATAATTTGTGAAATTGTTTGTTTATTATATATAACCTAGAAATATATAACCTAGAATATCTGCGCTTGAATGTTCAACCTTCTTGTATGTATAAACCTTCTCTTGTATTAAACACATTTGTTAGACTAATTCCTTTGTCAGATTAAAAAAAACTTTTAAAATTTTAATCAAATGCGTCAGTTTGCGCGTCAACCATCGATATGTGATCCCCTAGATGTTTCACACTCGAAAATGACCACTTCAAAACCTTTACTGAAAGCCGGCCAGTAGTAGTTTGGTCGCAGTCCGCTGGCAGACAGCCGACCGTTTCTGGTGTGAAAGCTGCCTGGCAGCATATTGGTGCGCTATTCTCTCGCATACTGTTTAATTTATTGCTCTCCCTGTCACATGATTTACGAGCAAAAGGTATGGAGCCAACTTATTTGTATCTGAGGGCATATCTAGCTAATATATCGATGGGGTCAACAAACAAAATATAACACAGCACAGCCAGATACAGACCTTCTAGTTCTAGTTAGTTGTGCGATTTCGCATCATTTCGGATATGCTAGCATATTTATATGCATAGAGCTATGTTTTTTCGCTATACTAATGTGTATATTTAACGATTCTGCATGTATAACAGTATGCATGTCCTTGTCTTTTTTGTACATTACTTTATAAAATAAATAATTAATACATTTTATGCAGTAATATCTTATTCCTTATAATGTAGTAATATACATATTCGAGTAGTAATTTTAATTAATTTTGTATTCTGGTTTATATTCATATCCGAGTAGTAATGTTGGTTAATTTTGATTACCAAGTGTAGAACCTTCTATCGACTGGTTAAATAAATAAAAAAATAGAATTGAGGCGTTCTGAAACAAAGAAATTCTGACAATTTTAGTTTAATCAGTTTAAAATTATATATTGTAGTGGCGGAGCAATAATTTCGTATTTCGCGCGGTTTGAGTGTCCAACTCTACCGGCAGGCGGACGGCGGATATGGCGGCATCATAGAAGCCGGAAGTGAGATAATAGAAGAAGATGGCGGGGGATAAAGACGCGGGCCTGTGTGGCGCAACTAATTAGTAAAATGAAGTTTAAATCCAGTAAAGAACGCATTTAATTCATCCCCCACAATATATATATATATATATATATATATATATATATATATATATATATATATATATATATATATATATATATATATATATATATATACATATATATATATATATATATATATATATATATATATATATATATATATATATATATATATATATATATATATATATATATATATATATATATATATATATATATATATATATATATATATATATATATATATATATATATATATATATATATATATATATATATATATATATATATATATATATATATATATATATATATATATATATATATATATATATAAAAGATGCTAATATAACCACTGTTATTATTTTAAATAATATTTAATATTTAATAGGTATTGAATATATTGTATATTTTTTTAAAAACTACATAATATTACTTTCTTACTAATCCCTACAAATAAACTTTATTTTTAATATGACAGCTGGCAATCTAAAATAAGTCGTAAATCGCATAGATAGGTACAGGGTAAGCCTAGTTAGAATTGTGACGTACTTCGGATTGTAGGGGATTAGGAATCAATTTGTCTTTTTATGTTGATATATTATTTTTTCTAGTCTATCTAGAAGTATGAAATAATTAATAAATAAAAATAAAATGATGCCGATGTTCGGCCACCAAATCTCTCAAGAGAGCTTTCTTGTTATATTTAAGGGCGCTCGAACGATTCCACTCAACTTGGGCTACGATGCCAGCTCGTCTTATTGGTCGGCGCAACTCTTGGAGCAGATCCATCTGTTAGCTTCCTTGAAGAGTTGTGTAAGCAGCAGTGTCCCTCGGACGGACCTTGGGCGGACTTCACTCTTCGCAGTTGTAATGATCGTTGAATCTGATGAACGACCGGTAATGTCGGGAAACGTATGTTTCTTACGAAAGCGGGCTAGATGTTGACCTGTTGTCGTTTATCATTTGAAATGACCTTGAGACACATTTTATCTTAAAACTTCGTTTACTCAGGAAATACACATTCTAAACTTCAAAAAAATATTGAACAAACTCATGAAGAGTGGTTACATCATTAATACATAGGCGTTAAAAAACAGGCGTTATGTGTAAAAAAAAATATTATATTCGCAGTAAAAAAGGTCAAACTTTTAAACACACAGAGTAAACGGGAATTCAAAATTTGACCAAACTACAAGAAGTTTTTACAAAAATAATTGTATCATGGATCAAAAATATGAATTATTTGAGAGTTTTGTAGAAATGAGTAGGTAATATGTTTATATTGAGGCCAAAATGCAGTAAGGTATAAGACATTCTAGCGTCTCCTAGAGACAAAATTATCAAAAAAATAAGGGTATGCGCCTTTCCATGTTTAATATATTTATTTATTATATATTTGACCTATTTATTATGTTTGGTAAAACTTTAGCCAAATTTTGAATTCCCCTCTCATTCTGAGAACATTGTTTGTTTTTAATACGAATATAACACTTTTATTGATATAACGACTCTAGCTGACCATGAAACCATTATTTATTATTTTGCTTTTTTTCTTCCGTTAAAATGTGTATTTTCTGTGTTGACAAAGTTGAAGTAAAAATTGCAGAAACCTCATTCTGCCTCAGAAACAGTCCATCAAGAGTCCATGACGAAACACGTTTACAACGGTAAAGGCTCTCGTAAGCGTCTGGAACCATTCTAGTGGTGGTAGAAATCCATCGGAAAATACCAAACATGTTAAACTCGTCAGTGTATTTAACCCTAGAATACTAATTAGGGTGCATAGCGTTCTAAGGTTAACACAGCTCTTGTTGTTTGAGGGCGACTTCTGTTAGGTTTTGGCGGAACTGGTTCTGTAGATAGCATCCTGAGAGGGCGGGACACTCGCAGAAATTGACAAACTAAACTGGTTACAGATAAGCCTCGTCATGCTTCTCTAATTGTGTGTCTCTTTATACTGACGTGATAGGCAGCTAACGGTTCCTTGCAGCTTGAACCATATGACCTGTTTGTTATCTTGCTTCGGCTAACTTACGGTTCGATTCCCACCTGGCAGCGTCCTCGGGGAGGTACGAACCTGGAAAGTACTCTTTAAAACCCGTCACGGCTGTGTCGTGGACAGGTGGGATCGGATACAATCTGGGGTAACATCTCAGGCGCTGCTGGGCGGCTTGGGGGGAGGGGGGAAGGGCTGGAAGCACACGTTTCTAAAGCAGCGGGGTTGATTGTTGAGCTGTTGTCAGCTACCTTAGACACCACCCATTAAACATTCGATCCCATCTGATATTGGCGGGTAAAGGGAGAAGTCAATAACGTCAAAATGGTGTCACTTCGTAGGTGTGCTACGTTTTTGCATATGTTCCGCTGTCTCTGGAATTCGCCACATTATTCGGGGTAGACAGAAGGTAACACTGTGCATCGCTATAAAAAGCATAAGATTTTTATTTTCGTAACAGAATAAGAGAGTTTGTACGAAAAAAACCGCGATAACTTTGTAGTATATATTTACTTTGTAGTATTATACTTTGTAGTATATATATATTTATTGTGAAATATTGTATAAAATTTTGAATTCGCTAGTTAGAATGGCGTTCGTAGCTCTGTTGAAATATTGGTTCTCGTGACTAACCGAAGTTAAGCAGCGTGGGCTGCGTTGGATTTAAAAATCAATTTTCCTACCGCAAGTCATTTTTCATTAGAATCACAGACCAAAACGCAAGTCTTTGTATTAATTTAATTCCTACAATTTAAAATAAAATAATATTAAAACGAATTAATATTATTACATAAGATGATAAGATGTTTCCAAATAATCATAAAGCAGGCGGTTGGGGGGTCTTGGGAGGGGTGTGCGGGGGATTCTGAGGGATGTGTAGGAAGGGGGTGGAGAGGGGGAAAGGAGGGGCTGTATAAAAATATGTATTAGAAACAATTTTTAAAATGTGGTTGTAACAATCCCTTGTCCGGGCGATCTCTTGCAACGGGCCCCTAAAAGGCAGGGGAGGGGGGGGGGGGCATAGGCCAGTGCTCACTAGGTCTATTGGATAATCTGGATAATCTGGCTTTGCGTTATCCAGTGAGTCTAGTTGTCGTGCCTAGAATTTTACAGTAGGAAGAAAGATAAACAGCCTGCGAGCGGTATTGTTTTCTGTTGCTGCTTTTCCCTCTTTTTAGACGGCTGTCAAAAAAAGGAGTGTAATATTTTCACAATTCATGTCTGTACTTTATGTATGTTTTCCGTTCCTTTGTTTTACCATAACTCTTAAACGCTTAAACCGATTTAAAAGTCTATTAGAATCGGTATTATTAGAATAGCTATCGCATTCGGAGTGTGAAAGATTACCCAAACTGTCCAAATGTCAAATTAATAACTGTCAAAATGTTAATCAATTAAAATAAAATCATAGTCTTTTATAATAAATAAATGGTTGATTTAAGTAGATTCCAAAAATATATCTATATGGATATCTACATATGGATAAAACACAAACCCAAACCTCAAAGGATAAAACACAAACCTCAAATATGGATAAAACACAAACCTCAAATATTTAATGAAAAAACGTTTCATTGATTGAGCACCAAGGGGAAACCGACTGCGTGTGGCGTCGGCGGACGGCGTGAGGCTATATAAATCCTCACGCGTGGCGCGCGATCGTCACGCGATACCTGCCGGAGGGCGCGCAGCCCCGCGAAGCCACACTCAAAAAGCCGGGTCTATAACCCCGTCTTACTTGGAGCCCTACTAAATGGCGTCCAGCGGAAGACGCCACGGGTCTTGGACATGGTCCGTCGACTGACACAGAATGCGTAATCGACTGATAACAAGCGTCAACGGGGTCGTAACGCAGCCTCCGTAAATTCAATTTTGTTTCAACTAATATTTCTTCAACAAAGAACTATATTCTCTTAAAAACCGTGTTTTTTTAGCGCTACTACTTTTTGTAACAGCAAGCGGGTTTTCATTTTTTGTTATTTTTTCAAGAATGCGTTCAACGCACAGTATTCCAATTTATTCGTTAAAAAATTCTTGACTCGCTTCTGTCGAGCGAATGTATTTTCAATTTATTGTGACAAAAAAATGCAGCATTGTGGATATTTTACCCGGATGAATCAAATTTAGAAAATATTTTCTAATCGGAGCGCTATATATATTTCCTAATCTTGCTTAGGCCGAAAACTTTTTAACCTCCTTGTGTATCTACACAGTATCAATTTTACTTACACGGTATCGATTTTACCTTGCTCCAACTCATTTGCAAGATTATAACAAATTATACTTAATTTATAATTTTCTTTATTACAGCGCATCGAAAAACCGTTCCTGGAAGCGGTGGAGACGACCCTCGGCGACCGCTTCACTCCCAACGTAGAGAGCATCTACAAAGTCACCATAAAGTTCATCATCGAAACGCTCATCAAGGGTTACGAAAATTCTGCCGCGACTTCCGCCTCGTGAACAGAAACACTCGCCAAACGTATCGAACTGAATTTATGTGTTTCTATTTCGGGTACTTTTTCTGTATCAACATTGGCAATCATAAAAGCAACGATAACTGGAGTCTAAGGAATACAATATCTGATTCTTATAAATTAACTATCTTTATCCTGATTCTGATCTGATGGGTTATTAACTATTAGACCATATCGTCGAGTTTGGCCCTTATGGCAAAGTCACGAATGTGCCAAAATGTTATTTTAAGTTATGATTTTTTGGAATCTAGTTTTAATAAAAATTATTTTTAACCAAGAGACTTTAATGTACCGTCTTAATTTAAAAAATCGTGTACGTAGGCTATAGGATGAGTTTTTAATTAGGGATATACATGTAGTGGTTGCATTTTTATTCATATTATGGGGTGCATATTATTTATTTTTTTTATTTATTTGAAAATTTAACAAAAAATTCAAAATACTATAAAAAGCTATCAGCACGTTGCTCTATGTACCGGTGAGTAAAATATCGCTAATATTATTTATTAGCTATACTTTACCTACCGCTAGATGGCGAAGCGCGCTCAACGCTTATCAAACTTTCCTTAAAAAGATAAGATTTACAAATTTGACAAAAAAAAAACGAAAGTTGCTTACTTTGTCGTACTGATTCACCCACTACAAGGTGTCACTAATCAAAAACTCATCCTGTATATCGGGAACGCACACTTAGGCACGCACATGGGCACTAGGTACAGAAATTACGTAACCAAAAATTGGGTGTATCCTCTTCTGGAAACAGCCCCTGCAGAGGTCACACCACGGTTGCAATTGTCGGATTGAAATCTTTCTGGAACAACATCCGCTTACACATTGGTCGCATAGTTTCATATTCATAGTCGATGAAGATACTTTTAAACCACTCTGACGCCAAATCCTAGCGCCTATGGTTGTAATCCCTCACTCGGACTGTTATGTGTATCTTGGCCGCTCCTGGTGAATGCTGATGGTCTGGTTTTATCGTCTACCCCCATTGCAAGCATTGGTCCCCCCCCCCCCCCTTCAAGCGCCAGCGTATAAAAACGGACACGTTTCGCCACGGGCGTTGATTTACATTCCTCTGCCTTGCTGTCCAAGTCTCTTCACACTATTTATGTAACCTACATGTCGAATCAGGAGGCGCCATAACAGAGCAACCGTCAAATTTCTGCAACAAATTACAAACGTGTAGGCCTTATAACTGCTAATAAGCATCGGGTTTGAATTAAATTGTTTATATTCACTATGGCAGAGTGAGCTGTCTCAAATGTGGGCACTCCCGCTCTGATCGATAAACGTAGATACTGCTGTTAGGCCGCGCGCGAGGCTAAATTAGGCACATTGCGTCATGCGTGACGAGACAACACCATTATTTGCGCCTGCGACACATGCGTGATCAGGTAGTTTCCTTTACGGGCTCTCTAGACGATCAAGCATGCTTGTCAAGCTTGGCATCGCTTCGCGGGGTGGGAGGGGATCGTAAACCGCAGGATATATGTAAATATTTTTTTTTATATTTACCAAAAATGGTAGATATTAAAAAAACTTTGTAGTTGTATACCAGAGAGTCAGGTTAATTAAACGTAAATGATTAATGATAACGTGATTCCATGGTATAAACTACAAAAATAGGCATTATTGGTAAATATTCAAAAAAATATGTGCATATCTCCTGCGGTTTACGATCCCTTCCCATCTCGCAACGCGATGCTTGACAAGCATGCTTGATCGTCTACATCGTCTGCACAACGATAACAAAAATTAGACGCGCGTGTAATAATACCCTAGCTAATATATAATCGATTTTGGTGTTACATGTTTTCATAACATGCGGTTTTTGCTTTCTAAACCGAAATGAAAGTGGTTTGACGTAAAAAAAAATATTCCGAGAAGTTGCACCATATTTCATATATCCCTATTTTGTGAGAAATCCAATATTATTCGTATTGCCATTTTTTGTTAGAAACTATATTCACTTTTGCACAATTATAATTGGGGAAAAATACGAGATAATATATTTTTTTGCAGGATTTTGAAATAAACAATACAATCATTTAAATTTAAACAATGTCCTAATCACTTATAATAATGTAATATACAACAAAAATCACGAATTTTCCAAATACAGTACATACGCATCACTAAAACTTTCGTAGCCACATATGTATACTTACAATTCCATGTATTTGGCAGCCGGTAGAATTACTAAAATTTTTTTTTTCGAAAGGCACATTCGTGACTTACATAAAGGGGACAATATCTGATTTTTTAAATCGGCAGTCATAAATGTAATTGATGTAATATAGGTCATTGTTCGCCAACCAATAATCTGTGGACCGGTGCCAGGCCGAAAAATCGTCAATCAGGCCAAATAACATAACATTTCCTATTAATGAATTTCTTTTCCTTTTTAATATAGAATCAATACTTTAGGAGTAACACGGGGTTTAAGTTGTTAAACCGCGCGAGCAAGTATATAGGTATTTTAACCCTCTTGCTGCTCCTAATATATTGTAGGAGTTTGTACTTTTATTTACAATAAAAGTAACGACACCTTTTTAGTAGGAATCGTATGTATTCTATATTCGTAGGACTAGTCATAGCGCTAATCTCAAAGGTTTTCAAAACATCTGCAAAAAACTGAAAAATGGGACATTTCAATACCTCCGGCTCGCCTTCACCATCGGGGACTTTCAGCGTGTTTATCATGACATCAAGGAAAAACTGTACCGAGTTTTAAAACTACGATAATTTGGCCTGATTTGTATAATTTTAAAAAGATACATTTACAGGTTTAAAAACAAAAAGCACGCTTTTATCTCTTGGTCACAGGTCAATATGTAACCAAAGGACCCACTGAGACATGTCAAATAAGTCCAAACTTAAGTGGCTTATTCTTTACCATTCAGCAATCCCTATGAGCACCTCCCCCACCTTCACCACCATAAAAGATCGATGGTACAATATTATTGTATTGTAACGAGAATTGCAAAGGTTTGCTGAGTTTTAAATCGATACGGAAAATCTATTTGGGTGAAAAGTAAGTTGTAATATTCCCTTACAGTGTAACAGGTCAAAATAATAAAAGGTGGAATTTATAAAAAGGTTGGCGAACATTAATCTAGAAAACAGTTTTTCGATAAACCTATTAATATTACATGACACACTCGTCAGAATATAACGATAGTTTACACACTCATTATAATTTAACGATTGTTTACAAACGGAATATAGGATAGTATTTATGACTTCGAAATACGATTTTGAAAATTAACACCTAAAAAGGTCGTGATCAACCCAAAACTTGTAAAAGAAAATTTCTCTTAAATAATCAATTACTCAGAAAAATCCACATAGAAATACCCGACGATTCTTTTTATTATGAGCTACTAAATGATTCAAAAACCTCGAGTTATGAGGAAAACACTAAGCTGTCTTAAAGAAGCTTGAGGATTTCGAGATGCATACACTCGCGTACAGCGGGTCAGACATGACAAAACTTACACAACTTTTTCTGAAAAAGTATAGGCGCATCGCATCCATGCAGACCTTTGAACAACAAACAACCCCAAATAATATATTTAACTACTTTATAAAAATAATATTTGATAAAGTCGTTCACGACCCAGTCAATTGATAACTAGTATGTGATATTACCAAAATTGTACATAGAGTGTCAGTTACATAACTAAATAAAAGAGTAGATAATACTTATGTCGATGTTATTTATGTATTCGAAACCATTTAAATAATACTTGAAACGTACAACAATATAATAAAACATGCGAAAATATTAGGATATACATTTAACTATTCGTTATAGAGTTTGTGCTTGACTGTGTTCATATATTATGTATTCTAGATTTAATAATTATACTATAGCAATTTACATAACCCCATATAGAATAACACAGTGTGCGTATGAGTTGCTTGTAAATGCGGATACTTCAAAACGTTTTCGAAAATTTCGTGCCATTCAGTCTGCAGAAAAAAACTGTGCCAAATTCACGAAAATTGGCACAAATGTGTATAAAATCGATCAAATTTATAAAATAAGGAAATTTATACCAGAATAGATTTTAGAAGAATTTCAAAAATAATATGTTACCGTGAATTAATTGAATGATATCATTGTCGTTAGCATTATTAACGTATTCTGAATGTTAATTACTATTAACATTCGACGTTTAAGTTATCGTTACATTACAGTTTTCATTCGATGGTTAAAGCGATATATTCTAAACAAACGTGACATTACCTGCTACAGTTCTGCTTAGAATGATGTGTATTTAGATTATGTAATGTAATGTAACCGCTTAGTGTATTGTAAAAGAAACCGTGTTTAGTTTCGCTTGTTTTTATTTAATTTTGTTAATAGGGGAATGGCATGTTTTGGCCCAGGTTTCAATCTGGTTTGTTTGGCAAGTTTGCTAGAAATAGTTTTATTTTCCAGAAAAAAATCATTCGGCAAAATTTCATTAAAATCCCGCCCAGACTTGCCATTCAACAGCTCAATTATAATTATAAAACAAACATGTGGAAGAATATCGCATATAATTAATAGGAGAAAGTACGCACAATACCTCCCTCTACCTTACGCGCCCTCTTCCTCTCCCCTTCCCTTTCACATTGATAATTCCTAACCAAAAGTAGTTGTTAAACAATCTTTATTTTCGTTATATCGATGGTTCTAGGTATCAAACTAAATTAAAAGTCTCATAAAAACCGCTGGAAACTTGATTTCAGAATTTTCGCTCTCCAATCTTGGGGCTTAAAGAGAAGCGCGACACCTTAATTATGGAGCTGCGAAGAAGGAGCCTGAAATTTGAATAACTGAATATTTATGAAGGACATTTCAGCTATTTGCGTTGACACGCCCTGAAAAAAGCCGTGCGCGACGCCTTCGAGACTGATTTCAGTTGACCCGTAAACAGAGAACAGCCAGAGGAGTCCTTCTTCTACGAGTGCTTACTCCTCTTCCAATATCTAATCATGTTCTTCTCTTTCTGGAGCCGAACATTGGCTATCAACTTGGCTGGCTTCAGTTTGGAAAAAGGACGTGGTAGATTTCTGGAAACGTTGTCAGCGATTCCGAAGCTAGGATATTCTTCTCCATCCCGGATCTCTTTATCCGGTGAAATAATACAAGATAATGTATAATTCTGGATGTCACATGAAATAAACAAAGCAGTCGAGTTAGTGGATGTTTTGTTTATCGATATTTCCATGTTTTTGTTGAAACGCTTTAGGACATCTATTGTTGAATATCCCGTTGGCTTATAGCATACGACAGCAGATATAACAGTCCGATGCACCAACATCTTGGAAAAAAATAGTTTTCTCAGTTCAGATTAGGTAGCTTTCATATTCATATTTCAGCACCATCAGTTTTAGGCTGATCTTTCTTCCACATAATAAATTTTCAACTGAATAAATGCCATTCTAGATTTTTTTGACGAGGATTTTAATAACTTTGCTCAGGTACGTCAGACCGTCTGTTTCGACGGTCTGACGAAACAGACGGTCTATATAGAAACACATATCTACGGGCGACGGTTTCCCTCAAAACAGACGTTCCGTTAGTTATAGCACAGTATACCAGACAGTAGCTTCTCTTGGAACAAAATTGAAATCAAAGCGAATACGCCACGAGTCGTAAGGGCTTGGATATGTCCGCCAGATGTCCGCTACTCGGCCCATGCGGATATGTAAAAGTTAAAAAAGTCGGCAGCCTTTACCTGCGCGTAACGCTAACCAAAGGCGTTCTTCGAGACGTACCCCTCTGACCACATTCCTCGCACCCTCTTCCCGCAATGCCCTGTCGCTCGAGAGAGAGAGTCTACTGTTGTCTCGGTAATCAGTATACTATGGTCATAGTGAGAACGGACTCTTACTGTAACCGACTTAAACGATATGGTCAGTCTTCTCAAGATGGTGGGATTACAGACACATCCCTGGTTAGCATTTACTTGGTGTTTCGGGTTTCAACTCGCATTCGTCACATACTGTAGTAATTTCGTCAATGAGGATCTGGAGTACTTCTGTTCTATGAGCTATCAACAGAATATCATCGGCGTATTTAAATTGTTAATATTGATACCATTGCCCTTGATCCTGCTTTCGACTTCAGGTAGCACAATGGGTAAAAAGCAAAGGTGACATTATGCAGACTTCTTCAACTCGTCCAGTTATCTCCACCTCTTCAGAAACCAGTCTTCAGTAGCAATTCATTTCCACGTCAGCGAGTCTACTAGCAGAAGCTAGAAAGTGGACTCGCTGACGACCGATTTTCGCCGTTTTCAGTCAAAGTTGTGAATTTAAATAGAACAATTTTTGATATTAGTAGTCGAATTTATCGGCATTTAAACGCCTGATTGCAACCGGGTTAACGCGATTCGATAGGAATTTTTATTATGCCCTTATAATACACCATTATAGGTTAATTTCGCGCAGTTTATGAAATATTTGCGAAAAACGGAAAAAGAAGGAGAATTGAAAAAACCACTCATTCCAAGACAAAAAAAAACATTCTACATTTTGGTCTTTACTTGACCTCAGGAATCGTTTCCAAAAGGCGCTCTTTTCAGAAACACGGTGTATATCATCCATCGTTCCGTTTATTGTCACATTTCCTCACCCTAATCACACGAGTAAACAAACGGAACAGAGGCAAAGCTTTAAAAAGCTTATATTTTTTACCTATTTTGGTAGGTTTGGTACAGGAGGATACAATTTAATAAAGAAAACGTTTATCAACTTTTTGTTATATACTTACCTAGATAGAATAATTTAAAAAAAATATTTACTCTATACTCTATATTTTTTTTGGTAATTATACCAAGATAAGTAACTATTTAGGTACCTATTCTGTACAATTTACTAAAAAAACACTATTTATACCATTTTACAACCTACCCAAACGTTTTTTTGCACCACCGGATTGAGTTTTCTTTCGATGTTGAGTACTAAATATATCTTTCTACCACATTAAAAATAATAAATGATATTATAATCAAGTTAGGTACTGTACTTACCTTGAGCGTCTTTGGGGTAATGAAAAATTATATGTTTTTATTCATTCTATTATTGTGCACACAAATAGTACAGTAAACTATATTTACACTTTTTTATATTAAAGCACTAATTAAATCAATCGTAAGGCGAAAATAAACAAGACGCGAAATGTGTACGTACGGCGTAAATGTGCCGGACGCCCTGAGCTTTGAGTACTGGCGAAGCCGATATAAACCGGTTTCTCTCCGTTCGTACGAAGCCGTCAACACACACATGCGTCTCAAGCTTGCAGTAGTGTACTTATCATAGCGCGGTTGTATGAAGCTTTGTCTCTGTTCCATTTATTTACTATGTGCCCTAATCCCGTCTTTCTGTCTCTGTTGCACATTGGCCCGTATTCCGTTGCTCGCAGGTGCCCAAATTGTGGTATAAAAAGGTGCTAAAACGTCGCTTAACTTTAAAGTGACGTTTTGGTATTCCCTTTCATGGGTCCTAACTGGAGCGTGCTTATGTAGATATCATCAGGTGCTTAAATTGACGTTAAGCACCGTCGAGACCATTTTTGGTATTCTATTCTACAACTGTCATGGCGGATGGGTCTTGATCGGGGTCTTATCTAAGAACGGTCTAAAATCGATCAGTCTTCGTCTGACAGCCGTGTAACTTGTGTTTGCTTGTCTGTTGAAGACTTTACGTGTTGTAATTTTCAAAGATGTTTGCTCAGCATTAAATCGAAGAAGGGATGAGGAGCGCAGATTATCGTAAGCAATCGTTTATTCATATCTATATCTTGCCCTGAAAACCCTGTGTATTTATTTTGAAGGCTTTGATAAATCGCCTTGTATAATATTCTTGTTTAGGCACATTCTCCTTATTATTGTTTCATTTTATTGCCATTTTATTTCAAAACAAACGAAAACGCGAATCGACACACAAACGCGAAATGGCGCGGCGCGCGACGAGCGATCGGGTGACGACCGACCGGGCGGCGAGCATTCAAAATTAAGACCCCGCTTTAGAACGGCCATAGACAAAACGTAATTTGAATATTTAAGACCGGTTCTTAATTTTGATAAAACGGAATACCAACAAAATAACGAAGGTGTAAAAGTTCTTAATTTTTAGCACCAGCTTAGTTTAAGACCGCGAGAAACGGAATACGGGCCACTGTTGTGCCTGCGCCTGAAAAAAACCCAAAATTTGAGCTTACCGCATTTGTAGGTATACTCTTAAGTTTATTTAACGTAGCAGGTAATACATTTCTTTGTTAATTATTAATTCATTAAATAGGTAATTAAAATGGCGTATTGTGAATTTTTAAAGTACTTATTTATGACGTATCAACAAAGTTTGATATAGTATGTACACTTGTACAACAAATAATTTAATTTAATAGTTAATTATTATTAATATATGATTGTAACAGTTAATTGTTATTGTAAACATTATTTATCTTGACGTGTAAAGATATTGATAAATTATATTATTAAATGTGACGATATATGTGGATCGATGGATAAACGATTAAATCTACTTGTTTTAATTAATTCTCATACCAAACAAACTGTCATTCCTGATATCCTTCATATTTACAAGCAAATGGATGGGTCCCCGCAATCTCTAGAGGAGAGACTCGATAATAAAAGCAAAAGTTAGATGGGATCCGAAATCTTTGACGGTGAGTAAATTTTCTTATTTATGTTTCAATTTGTTTAACGAATTGATAAATTGCGCCATATACTCGTAGAAGTGTTCCGCGATATGGAGAGGGGGGGGGGGGTGTCCGCTAGCTACACCATACCATAGATTATATAAGCCCAATATAGGGTATTACATTACATTACATTTTTGTCGTGTCAAATTGACGGCTAAAGACCCCTCTTGGACGTGTCAAAATAATTGGGTTAGGTAGTAAGTCTCGTTACTACTCTTTACTGAACATACATAGGTAGTCAAGAATTAACTACTAGATTGACAAACTATAAATCTAATTAATCAAAATAGAAGCCTAATACTTGAAGTAGTAATTCGAAAAGATACGTAGTAAAATTATTCATCGTAATATTCAAATTGTAAGTAAAATGTTAAATAATCAAATTTTATGCATTTTAAACTAAAAGTACAGATATAAGACCATTTAAAATAATCAGACAATAAGGCTCTACTTTTTTAAGTAATTTAAATGGGCAAAATATTTTTTAAAAATCATGGCCCTCAAATTCGGCCAGAGTATAGAAAGGGTGGCCTATCAGCATCTCCTTGATGTTTTTTTTTAATTTTATGTCTTCCAGCTGTTAAAATTTTGTAGGTATTAGATTGCTCCAATGATACAAAACTCTATCGGTGACTTGCACCAACCGGCCTGGTAATTTCAGCTAACCGTGGTTAGCTAATCTGGATAAACAACTTAACAGCCGGTTAAATTATGTCGGCTTGCACCAAGTATTCGGACTTGCCGGTTAACTAACGCCAAAAAAAAACCGCAAAATATATTTTTGATCGTTAAAACATAACCATAGACAAAACTGAAATCGCGATCGCTCGCCTCAGCCAATCACAGCACAGTTGAAAATGGCGGACGGGAGGTTCTCAGCTCGTCAGCTGTCAAACTGCCAAAGGCTTCTGCTCACATCTCGCTTTCGCGTCTTTCCTGATTAACATTAGACATGTGGGAAAACGTTTTACGAGTGCGATAACCAAAAAAAGCGAAAAAACGGCAGCGCAGGCGACGCGATCAAATCTAACCTCGCAAATTGACAGCGAGCGTTTGACAGCTCTCTAACTGCTGGTTAGCGGCGCTAACCGGGCACCAGGGGTCGGTTTGGGAATTTAATTGCCGTTAGATTAACAGAGCATGGTGCTAGCAGTTTCGAATATTTAACTGTGGTTAGACTCTTTAAACACGGTTATCTATCCTTAGAAAATCCATAATTTCTTACATATATGACAAAATGAATGTGATTGCAAAAAGAATGGATTCGCTTAAGAAACAAAATGAGGATATCATAAAATCGGCCGATTTTCTATCAAATCGCTATGATAATCTGGCTGAAAGAATAGAAATGCTTGAGAAGCAGAACCTAGTCATACCAATCCTGCAGAAAACCAATAAAGAATTAAACGAAAAATTATCGCTCGTACAATATAAGACCGACAATTTTGAACAGCAGCAGAGGAGATGTGATGTAGAAATTAGAGGAATTCCTGAAGAACATAAAAATTTACAGCAACTTCTTGAAAAGATTGGTTCTCACGTAAATTGCGAAATCAAATCGGACGACATTTTGAACATTTCTTGACAATTCTAAAAAATCAGACAATAAACCCAGAGCCCTAGTAGTAAAATTCCATCACGAAGCGAAGCGAAATAACCTCCTAAAGGCCGTAAAAGATTATAATAAAACTTGTAAGGATGTTAGCAAAAAACTGAATACAAGGGATTTAGGCATTTCTGATAGTACTGCACCCATATATGTCTCTGAGAATTTAACTCGAACAACAAAATATCTGCTAGGCCGCGCTAAATCATTTGCTCGTGAAAACCGCTTTAAATATGTATGGGTAAACAACGGCAGGATATTTATCCGTCAGGATGATAACATTAAACCTGTTTTAATAACTAATGATCGCATTTTTTTTAGAATTGAAATAAAACCACTTTTATATAACATTGTCAATGCCAACTCTTTTAACTTGGAATTTCTTATAATTTTATTTTTTCTTTTAATTTTAATTTTTCTTTTGATTACTATTCAGATATCTTTAAAAATATATGACCATTGCATATACAACAATTATATAAATAATATTAATAAGACTATCATTTTTTATTCAGACTTTCAATTGCATTTTTTTATTTGCTTTAGGTATTTTAATAATAAGAATAATAGATTATTCATGAAATTTGATCATACATTCAAACACTATTCTGAGTTACCTCTTGTACCATAAAACCAGCACATCTGTCGGTGCCTTGGATCACTTGAGTTATAATATTCATCTTAGTCATTCCGTATTATACGACCGCAATGGATAATAATATAATAAATGTTTTTGACGCAAATTCACATGAGGCTCATGTGACATCAAATGTCAATACTTGTAGGTAGTCCTAGCAGAAGGAACAGGCCTGAGAATGATTTGTCTTAACATCAGAAGTCTACAAAAAAATTCGATCAGCTTCTCGTAATGCTACAAGATTTACAAATTGATTTCGATATTATAATTCTAACGGAAGCTTGGATTGGGAAGCACTTTGTTCCAATTGGGATATCGGGCTATAGTTCATACTATACCAAATTGAATAAACTACAAAATGATGGAGTTGTCATCTATGCGAGTGAACAAGTAACAGAAATAACCGTCAATGAGGTGAGTATATTTGGGGCAAACTGCTTACAGGTTTTATTAGACAAGACAATCTGTATTGTAGCTATCTATAGAAGTCCTTCTGTTCACAATATTAGCAAATTTTTAACGTGTCTGAACGATTTGCTAAAAACAATCTCCAACATAAATAACTTAATATTAACAGGAGATATGAACATATCTATAAATGGAAAAATGCACCCCCAGGCAAATGAATATCTAGAGCTTCTTACACTTTATGGATTGGTTTGTCTAGTTGAGACCCCTACGCGTGAAGTTAAAAACTCTAAATCATGCTTAGACCATATAATGTGCCGATCCCGTTATCCAACCTTATCAATAGTTTATGAAACATCAATTACAGATCATAATGTTATTTTATTTAAAATGAAGTATAATTTTAACCACATGAAAAAAACAAAAAACCAAATAATAAAACAGACATTTAACTATGATAAAATTCGAGAAGAAGTCACTGCTATTGATTGGACGGCTATCTATGATCAAGTCGACGTGAATAGTGCAGCTCAATTATTTATAAATCTACTTCAAAGCGTGGTTAATTCGAACTGTTCCATTAAACCGGTTGCTATGAAACATAAACATAAAACATACAAACCTTGGATGACGGATGGACTATTATTCTGTATACATAGAAGAGACAAACTCCACTTAGCATCACGGCGTAGACCTGATAACCTAGGTTTAAAAGATAAGGCTAAACAGTATCGAAACATATTATTATGTAATAAAATAATCCACAACACTAAAGTCAGATATTACAAAAATGAATTACGGAAAGCAAATGGTGATCCAAAAAATACATGGAAAGTTATAAACGATATTTCAAACAGAACAAAAGCTAAACAATCATCATATCAGTTAAACACCGGAAAGGAAATCATAAATACAGATACTTCTCCGCGGATACTCGTCGGTGCCGGTGTAGGGCAGAATTTAGCCAAACACATACAAAGTAGATGTGATTCAACAGGGTTTGTTTCTTCTCAGACTACCCCTACGGTGTGGTTTTATTTAACTCCCACAACATCGGAAGAAATTTCCCAAATGATAGACTCGTTAAAAAATGTCTCCTCTCCAGGTATTGACAATCTCAATTCAAAAGTTTTCAAAAACTCAAAAAATGAACTAAGTGGTCCCATAGCACACATAGTCAATTATAGTTTCAAGCAGGGTATATTTCCTGAAGCACTTAAATGCGCTAAAGTAGTTCCTATATTTAAAAGTGGTGACAGAATGGATATAAATAATTATAGGCCAATTTCTCTTTTAAGCACCTTATCCAAAATCATAGAGAAAGTCGCAAAAAAACGTCTTCTGAAATATTAAAAAAAAAACAATCTTTTATCTAATAACCAGTTTGGGTTTAGAGAAGGAATTGGCACAACTGATGCAATCGCAGAAGTGACACGTATTATTAATTGCAATGTGGATGAGGATAAAAAGTGCATAGCTGTTTTCTTGGATCTCGCAAAGGCATTCGATACGGTCTCGATACGCTCACGATACGCTCGTTCGGAAGTTGGGGGAAGTTGGAATCCAGCATGTCACACTCAACTGGTTTAAGACCTATTTGCAAAATAGAAAACAAATTATCACCATTAATAATGTAACCAGCAAACCGGAAGACCTGCCATTTGGCGTTCCTCAGGGTAGTGTTCTCGGGCCTATTTTAATTCTCATTTACATAAATAAATTATGCGATCTGGTGGGGAAAACCATTTCTTTTGCTGATGACACAGTCATTATCTTTGATGGGCATACCTGGAGGGACACTTTCTGTGCAGCCAATGCTGGTATTAATCAAGTACGTGAATGGTTAGATGAATCCCTTCTTAGCCTAAATATAAAAAAAAACGAAATACATAACTTTTAGTAATAATAATAAAGGACAACCATCACCATATCATACCGTAACTATTCACTCATGTAAAAATACACAGCAATGTAACTGCCCTTTCCTGGAAAGGACAGAACACGTAAAATATCTCGGAATAATAATTGATAATATGCTGCGTTGGCAAAAGCACATTGAGATGTTGACAAGCAAGGTTCGAAAACTTTCCTACGTATTCCGCGAAGTAAGAAATATTTTAGACCCGGGAACACTAAAAAATACGTATTATGCATTATGCCAAAGCATTCTTTGTTATGGCATAATCGGGTGGGGTGGTTGTGCATCAACTATCCTCCAGCCTCTTGAAGTAGCGCAAAAGTGTATACTAAAAATTATCGAGCGTAAACCGTATCGATATCCTACGAACCAGTTATATAAAGATAGTAATATTTTGGACCTAAGACTGTTGTACATTAAGATAGCCTTGATACACGCAAAATTCAAAATGCCACTTATTAACGCACGAGTGAGACTCACCAGAGCTGCAAAGAATGACGATATGATAGTGCCAAGAACTCGTACGACTTTCGGACAGAGACATTTCAACTTCATAGCACCAAGAATGTACAACTACCTGCCTGATGTCGTTAAACGCATTGAAACCAAAAACAAATTTTAAAAAATCGGTTTCTGGTGGCTTATAACAGAAGGCAGGGAAAACATCAATGGAATGTTGAATATTGTATATTAATTTTTTGTATGTTAATTTTTCGCATTATTCTTCAATATTAGACATATATTTTTACTTTCAAACATATTTTTACTTTTACTCTACACTTTAATAATTATTATCAAAGTATAAGAATTTCTAAAAAATTTTATTGTTTTAATTTTTATTTTATTTTTTTATATAATAATTATTTATAAATAGGATAGAAAACGAATTTACCGCGTGAAATTTGTAGGACCCGACGTTTCGGTGACGTTGCAGCCGCCGTTGTCTAGGGTAAACTGAAGAGCTGTCAGTCCGTTGTTTTGCGGGTAGGCCGCAAACCGCTGCCGCCACTGCGTAGATTATAACGGTGGTGGGGGGCCGGGCTCGGAGTGCGGGAATTTTTAAAATCCGTCTCGCACACAACACTCACTGTATCCTGTTTTACGTCTTTGCGTTCGGCGTTCGGCGGCGGGAACATTTTAAGAAGAGGGTTCCACGTAGAAGAGAGTTTGTAGCCGTCATCTCTATTGAAGTTCGGAGTTCTTCTTATTTCAATGGCTTCCCGGATCATGCGAGGAAAGTAGAATTGTTCCTTGGATAGAACAATGGGATTTTGAAACTGCATCCAGTGGTTACTTCCGCTATCCAATATATGTTCGCAGATCGCCGATTTTTCTCGCTGAACGTTTTTAACAGCTTTGATGTGTTCTGTCAGTCGCGTGGCTATGGGCCGTTTCGTTTGTCCAACGTAGGCTATACCGACCCAAAATATAGCTCGATTTTTGAGGCCTGTAAAGGATGTAATACCACTGCAAACCCCGGGTGTGTATAAAGTCGAATGCAGCTGCGGTCTAGCCTACGTTGGACAAACGAAACGGCCCATAGCCACGCGACTGACAGAACACATCAAAGCTGTTAAAAACGTTCAGCGAGAAAAATCGGCGATCTGCGAACATATATTGGATAGCGGAAGTAACCACTGGATGCAGTTTCAAAATCCCATTGTTCTATCCAAGGAACAATTCTACTTTCCTCGCATGATCCGGGAAGCCATTGAAATAAGAAGAACTCCGAACTTCAATAGAGATGACGGCTACAAACTCTCTTCTACGTGGAACCCTCTTCTTAAAATGTTCCCGCCGCCGAACGCCGAACGCAAAGACGTAAAACAGGATACAGTGAGTGTTGTGTGCAAGACGGATTTTAAAAATTCCCGCGCTCCGAGCCCGGCCCCCCACCACCGTTATAACCTACGCAGTGGCGGCAGCGGTTTGCGGCCTACCCGCAAAACAACGGACTGACAGCTCTTCAGTTTACCCTAGACAACGGCGGCTGCAACGTCACCGAAACGTCGGGTCCTACAAATTTCACGCGGTAAATTCGTTTTCTATCCTATTTATAATGTCAAACAACCGCGATAGTCTTCGATTTCATATTACGAGCCTCTACGGAGAGGAAGTTTCGTATAAAGTGCGTCAGTTCGAACGTTTGCGGAAAAAACGCGCGCGAATTTTGTCATCGTTAGTGTTCTTGAAACAGTGTCGTGATAGTAATTTAATTCCGAATTGTGTGCGGATTCATCCACGAAAAGATATCCCAGGATCTACAGACATTCTCCGTGTCGCCAGTGTCAAATTGCTTCGAAAGTTGATTCAAAACAATCGGTACAAACTCGATAATGTGCAAAAAGAGTTATTATTTCTTCATCTAGAATTAAGCAGCGTATTAAGTGGCGAGGATTTTCACAAGTGCGACAGAGTTTCCTTCAGCCAATCGGAACGTACCACGGTGCTATGTGAGGAGTCGCATAATGCCAAGTTTCTGCGCCTGGCAAACGCAGGGCATTCCCGCAAGGAAGTACCGAAATACGCTGTAAGTACTGTCATTAATCTTTCGAAAATTGACATTGACCAGCCGACGACAGAAATTCTTAGCAGGGGATTAAATTATGTACCGACACCGAACCGTTTGCCTGTGGAAAGTATTATCGGTGGCATTGAAGAAGTCATCTCTCAAAACAAGATCCCTGCGCCAGAGGCCGACTTACTGCGACAGGATGTGGCTGTCTTTGTACGCAAGGCCAAGCTCCCACAGTCGAACACCACAGCCGCCCAGAGAAAAAGCTTAAAATCTCTACGGGATAATAAGGACGTAGTTGTGTTGCGGGCCGATAAAGGCAACGCAACCGTGATACTCGATACTGTGGACTACGAGCGGAAAATTGGGACGCTCTTAGAAGACGCCAACACTTACGAGAAGGTGAATTACAATCCCACGAGCAGAATTACCAGGCAAACGAGAGTTTTAATCGATAAATCTGTCACTTCCCTCCCAGAAATAGCTTATCTCACTAAACCACGTAACGTACAGCCACCGAAATTATATGGCTTACCTAAAATCCATAAGGATAATGCACCATTGAGACCGATTGTGAGCCAAATCGACAGCCCCACATATCCTCTGTCAAAACACTTGGCTGGTGTCCTCCAACCGCTTACGGGCAAAACGACGTCTTACGTGAAAGACTCGCGACATTTCGTAAGCATTATTAGAAGCTTAAAACTGGCCGAAGACGAAATAATGGTGAGCTTTGACGTCGAATCTTTATTTACGAATTTGCCCATTTCGGAGTGTCTTACGATGGTGAGAGATAAACTAAGGTCTGAGGACCTCCCTATTAGCTACGCCGACATGCTTCAACATTGCCTGACATCCTGCTACTTTCTATGGAACGGCAATTATTACAAACAAATCGACGGAGTAGCAATGGGATGCCCCGTATCGCCGATAGTTAGTGACCTATATATGGAATATTTTGAGGAATTAGCCATAAAAACCTCCAAAATTAAACCCATTCTCTGGCTTCGCTACGTGGATGATACCTTCTGCATCCTGAAAGGCAACATTCAAACGGTGAAAGAATTCCTGGGTCATCTAAACTCCATACACCCAAAAATCAGTTTCACCTATGAAGTAGAGAAGGACGGCTCCTTACCATTTTTGGATGTCAAAGTGACGAGGAGAAGTGACAATACTCTCGGACATACGGTATATCGGAAGCCCACACATACGGACAGATATTTGCATGCAAGCTCACACCATCATCCCTACCATCTACGTTCAGTGCAAACGTCGCTCGTGAATCGAGCACGCGATCTATGCGACACTGAGCATTTTCCGAAGGAGATGGAACATGTCAATGATGTCCTTAGGAAAAATGGATACGGAAAATATCACGAGACACGCACACGATCTAATACGGACGAAACTCAAAAACCGAGCAGATCAAGAGCATTCTTACCATACGTCAAGGGCGTGACAGATCGAATAAGTAAGATGCTAAACAGATTCGATATAAAAACGATCTTCAAACCGACCCAAAATATAGCTCGATTTTTGAGGCCTGTAAAGGATGTAATACCACTGCAAACCCCGGGTGTGTATAAAGTCGAATGCAGCTGCGGTCTAGCCTACGTTGGACAAACGAAACGGCCCATAGCCACGCGACTGACAGAACACATCAAAGCTGTTAAAAACGTTCAGCGAGAAAAATCGGCGATCTGCGAACATATATTGGATAGCGGAAGTAACCACTGGATGCAGTTTCAAAATCCCATTGTTCTATCCAAGGAACAATTCTACTTTCCTCGCATGATCCGGGAAGCCATTGAAATAAGAAGAACTCCGAACTTCAATAGAGATGACGGCTACAAACTCTCTTCTACGTGGAACCCTCTTCTTAAAATGTTCCCGCCGCCGAACGCCGAACGCAAAGACGTAAAACAGGATACAGTGAGTGTTGTGTGCAAGACGGATTTTAAAAATTCCCGCGCTCCGAGCCCGGCCCCCCACCACCGTTATAACCTACGCAGTGGCGGCAGCGGTTTGCGGCCTACCCGCAAAACAACGGACTGACAGCTCTTCAGTTTACCCTAGACAACGGCGGCTGCAACGTCACCGAAACGTCGGGTCCTACAAATTTCACGCGGTAAATTTCGTTTTCTATCCTATTTATAATGTCAAACAACCGCGATAGTCTTCGAATAATTATTTAGTAATTTGATTAGATACATTTAAACAATATTTTATAAAGTCTGCCTTAGAACAGGCCCTGGCCTAGTTAGGCGACTTTTATTCATTACTATATCTCCTCGAGAATCAGTTTTTTGCTAACGTCTCATATATATATACAACATGATATGGTAAACTGTACAAACGAAGTTGTGTAATACTATAAATAAATAAAATAAATAAAATATCCTAACCGAGCTTGGTGCAAGTCGCCCTCAGTCCGCGAATCGCGTCGCTATCTCACAGCGAACTCGCAATGAGCAAAACAAAGCTCCACACTCGCAATGGTTCGCGGTAGTTTCACATTATAGTTCGCCCGTTTGAAGAAGATGGACGTCAAATTAGCGTACTGTAATTATGAATACCTATATTTAAAGTGAAAATAAAATATAAATTATCATCCATTCATTATTTTATATGCAAACCAACTGAGCTTTTTTCAAGTAGGATTTTTTTTACTTTAGTTTTGTAATTTCTGAAACTAAACTCTGTAACTATCAAGGAATTCCTTTTTTAATTTCTACAGGTTTTTCAGTCATAGTGCTAATCACGTGTCGTGATTTTTAATTTCTTCTAATAATCTTTAGGATTTACATCCCAAAAAAACGTGTTCGGTTTAGTAGTATTCAAGAAATTGCAGCTAAAATTGTTTCATCCAGTTTTCGCTAATTTTGTAGGAAATCTCAGCAATATATTAATTAGGAACAGACACGACTACAAACCGACGCTACCGACAGTCAACTGATATGATCAGTGGTCAACTGAGCGGCGCGCGAGTGTGGGATCTATGCTCGATCGCACTAATTCGCGCTTCGCGGTCGCTTTGTCGCGGGACAGACCAGCCGTCAGATGTCCGGAAGCCGTACCTGCGTAGTCTTCTTGATTAGCGGACCACCAGCGCGGGTATCGCAGCATGGCAGTCTTGCCACAAAATATGCCATGTACCCACTCCCGTCTCAATCCTTCACGATAAGGTGTCTAAGCGCCTAACACTGAGTCTTGCCGCATGGCGCGAAGCCCTGCGTCGCCATATCCCGAAAGCCGGGCCAATGGGCCCGGCTCACGCGAAATCCCACGAAAAGACAGAATGCCTAGTGGAAGACGTCATGGGCCTCTAGCAAGGCTCGTCGATAGATATTCGATTCGATTCGCGGAACAGAAAACCGACAAAAATCGGGGAATAGGGCGCGAAGCCGCGAAGAATATGCGAAACGGCTCCACACTAAGCTTTCGCGCACCTTCGCGGCTTCGTGCGCGATTCGCGGACTAAGTGTAGGGCGGCCTTTATAGGTTTTTAAATTTTAAATGAAGGCTTACACGAAAAATATGGTAATTCTAATTATTAAAAAACGACTTGTGATTTCTGACTTACATGTGTTTTATTATGAATAATATGTGTCTTTTAAAAATGAAACTAAAATATATAGTAAATTATAGTCACCAATTACGTAAGTCAAATTAACGTCACGTGTGGCGGGTTAAATAAAGTAACTTTCGAACCACCGAGGCGGTAAATGTAGTACATTTATTTAGTGCACAGTATTCTATGGGTTACAGTAACGAATTATAGAGTGCAACCCCGGTTTTCTCTTATTGAAAAACGCTCTTTTTTTCTTAGTTTATTCCTATCCTGAAAAACATGATTTCCCTTCTGCGTATTAATTTTCCCACTTCGGATTTTCCAAATTTTGATCAAATAATGAAATTTTCCGCACGTACGTATTTTTATCGTCTCGGATGAGACGAAAAAAGTCCCCTGAGTTGCTTACAAATTAGAGTTTTGCGACGTAACATTTAACAGGTAACATTTTATTTTATTTATTTTTCTTTGTTTCGACTCAAAATAATTGCCCCTCCCGCACACCACCCTGCGGGCCTTGCGGACGACGATTAATTATGGCAGGTACTACGCTGTGAGTACATTTTATGGGTATAATGACTCTACCCACGGCCGAAAACCATTAATAACAATAAACAGAGATGTAGGTCAGACGCGACTGGCATTAGTCAATTTGGCGCCTTTGACTGTAATAGAATAATATAGATTTAATTATAATGTGAGAGTATTATACATGTTTCTTGAAAGTCCGTCGCAACCATTAGTGGAAAACCATTAAAAACCCAAATGTCTCCTATAACCTAAACATACTCACATGATATTATTACAAATGTTGCAGTTTTTGCATTTCTACATATTTCAATTAACTACGGTGGGAGCCTGGTTTGGACGGCCTACAAAAAACCATGAGTTTCATGTTTTTCAACTTTAAGTTGAAATCTATTTATGAATCCTTTACCTCTGGAATCGCTGATAGTTGCAGATAAAAAGTGTAAAAAAACTTTTCTCAAAACCATATTTTTCTGTTTTGCGTCGGTGATAAAGAAATTACTTGACAGATCGAGTTGTTTAAAAAAACTATTAAATTGTCTTTTATATGAAAAAAAAAAAAACAGAAAAAATGACAACATATTTTGAAAAAAAAGTTGAACACAAAATTTTGGGGCAAAAAAGAATTATTTCTTTTAAATCATTGAAAAATTATGTCTTTAATTTGTTTTTTTAGTTCATCTAGAAAATGCACATGTAAAAATAATTATTTTAGTTTGTTGTTGTTTCAGGCAAAATTACTGTTTCAGGCAAAAGTACAGGTACTGTTTTTGTTTCAGGCAAAATTACGCTCGCTACTACCGGCCTAAACTATCGATGCTAATATATCCATGGCTTAACCCAGTTGTTACTAAAACTTTTTTTAACTACTGTGAAACTCGTATCACAGTAGTATTTTAGCATTATTAACTTGATGCATAAAGTAAACATGGAAAAACACTAAAAAAACCGAGTTTTCAGGAAATCTTGGAAAATGCGGATCGTTTTAAGAGGGTGCTGCACGAAATTTCTCAAATTAGGGTGTAGCGTTTTAGTTATTCCGCTAAAACTACGCTAATAAAAGCAGTGTCAAAAAACACTCGTTTTTATCAATAAGCCATTTATAAGGTGAGATAATAAATTTGGCAATAGTTTGCGTAGTTTTAATAAAAACACCCGAGAAAATATTTAAAAATGGGCGCGGGGTTTTAGTCCTCACTGGGAAAATAATAAATAATTTGAATTACAAATTATTATAACAGAAAGTTAAATGACATATTTTCACTAAAAAATGTTTAAATTTCAATTATTGTAATAGGATTTTATACAATAAATCCCAGAAAATCAGGTATCAGATTCTCCATACATTTTTTGTATGGGCTAGCCGCGTTAATAAATACACAGGCGCGCTATAAAATAGATTTACTTCCCTGCTGCTATTGGAAGTGAGAGCACGTCTTTTTCGGTTAGCTCTTATCAGTTCGTGCTCACGTAATATTTTATTCTTCTATACCGCGTCCTCATGCATCGTAACTAACAACGTAAGTATTTTTTTTTATATTTGTTTTTTTTTTAATGGATGTTTATGGCATCTTTGTTATAACTTATTATAATACTCTACATGTATTTTAGTTATGGGGGAAGCGCAAGAAAACATATTTCGTGAAAACACGAAAAGGAAAAGCAAAGATAAAGAAACTATTGACAAAAAGGTTAGTTTCATATTCTAAACTATTTTGGTTTTGGTAGATTCAGTACATTCAGTACATATTTTTCCCATTTAGTGTGTACAAAACAGGTTATAGTTCATATTTAGTATTTAATATATAGGTACTGTCAATTTTGAGTACACTATTTGTAATTTTCGTAAATCTTTATAGTATAGGTTTTAGTGTAAATATTATTTGTGTTTGTTGCTGTGTTTTTTTTTATAATAAAATAAAAACATGAAATATAAAATATGTAATGTATGGAAACACATGTACGCATTTTGGGCGTAAATGTTACGGCGTCCATTGTAATTTGAGCGCTCTCTCGCTGAGATAAGTGATAAGTGGTTGGCTGTAAGATATTTAGCTTACAAAGAGCATTGATAGGATATGCAGTCATTTAAGGTTGCGACACGTCATTTAAACCAGAATAAGCACGGAAATTTTAAAATCAAACAGTCTTTGAAAATATTGAAAACTATAGAAACCATAGAAAATAAAATAATTTGAAAATCATTTTAAAATCAAATAGTGTTTGAAAATATTCAAAACTATAGAATACTTAGAAATATTTTGAAACCATAGAAAAATAAAATAATTTGAAAATCACTTTAAAATCAAATAGACTTTGAAAATATTCAAAACTACAGAATACTTAGAAATATTTTAAAACCATAGAAAAATAAAATAATTTGAAAATCATTTTAAAATCAAACAGGCTTTAAAAATGTTCAATATCATAGATATTCAATAGTATAGAGAGAGTTTAAAAAAAAATTTAAACATCATCGCGTCACATCACAAAAATAACAATTTTCAATCACATTAATTTTCAATCGCAACGTTACATTATTTAAAATATTACATTTAAAATTATCGCAGAGTTCGGAAGACCACCACGGGGCCGCGAAACCACCGCAGGGTTTCTTCCCCCCTACTACGGCATCACAGGAAGACTCGATGGCCGCATTAAGTGCGACACACAAGTCCTCTGCGGTACTACTAGAAGGCGATGGAAAGGCCTCAAGATTCTAGCAGAGGACTTCACCAAACCGGTCCCAGTTAATGTCGTCGGTTCGGTATCGCCACTCGGATTGTGGCGTGGGGGGACGCGACGGCCGATGCCAAATATCACCAGTCTGCGGTCCGAAGAAGAAAGGTGCTCGTGAACTTTCCAATTGTTCATTAAACGGGCGAATCCCGGGGAGCACAGAGTGAAATCCACAAAACTCCTCTTCGAGACTCTTTAACCTTTCAGCCGCCGGCCCTCCAGAAAGCTATTGTACGCCCCGCGCCAGCCTGTTTTGAAAAGAAGGGCGAGCGCCGCGCTGTGTTTATACTAAGTATTTTCCATATTACCATCATATCGATCAAAACCACTAAATATCTATTAATGAATTGCCTAACTTATTTACTTGTTAACCTATTTATCAAAATTTCACAGTGATAGCCAAGGTCGTTTGATCAGAATAATGATTTATTCAAACGAGTGTCATTTTCTCCCGAACGCAAATAAAACACCCACAATTAATTGTTTGAGCATATTTTTTCACTTTTTTTTAAATTATCAGAAAGTTAAATAAATTCTCTTTAGAATAAAAATAAAATCGTATAACATTATAGTACTAATAAGTAGTGTAATATTAATTTCAATTTGTCAATATTTTTGGTTTTACTTTTTCCGGCGGAGTTTACGTGACTCAAAACATAGGGTGTTTGTAAACGATCGATATATTATTTTAGTTAGACTCTCTGTAATGCCTCTGAAATCTTGAAACTAAACATAACGGCTACCAAGACAAAGTTTTACTAGGTAATCTACCTAGTAAAATCCCTTTTTATCCCCAACTATATACCCATTTATTTCGTATTTTTAATACCAATTTCGTTGAATAGCTAGGTAGCTACAAAACACTACCCAGAAACAGTTTTCTCAAAGTAATTAGTAAGGGTGTGTTATGATTATCCATAAAAATATAATTTTCGAAAAATTTCATCAATATAATTATAGCTATTTTTGAAAAAAAAAATACCTAGGTATTTTCCAATAAAATTAAAGTATAGTAAAAGTATAAGTGTAATTATTATTAATAATATTAATAAGGGAATATAGTATATAATATATAAATTATTAAAAAATTTGTACCTAGGTACTTCCTGGGTAGGTACTTTTTTACTTATAGATTGCAACTATCCCACATTTTGTGTAAAACCATCATTCGTAAATAAATAAAACAGGTGTAAAAGAATCACACCGTTCATATTTTAGCGCTTAATTTATTAGTAGCCATGCTTCTAGTAACTGACTATAATATACCTGCAAAAGGCGATTCAAAAGGCCACTCCTTTTTTTAGGTTACTCAAGCAAGTCGAATCGTAATGTCTAACATCTGTTTGTCACTTCCCACGCGACCGACCGATACAATGACGAAGCCCTATGAAGGTCGAAGCATCGATATCCCTGCGTTGGGACGAAGGGTCTGTACTCTGTTTCCAAAACTTTAATCTGCAACAACTCTTACTTCGTCAATCATTTCTTTTAAATTTGTCCTTTTTAATTAGACACCGTGTCACATTGGACTTGCGTTAACGTATTAGAATCATTGTCAACGTTTTAAGAAATATATTTTCATTAGGGTTACTTATTGTACTCATCTATATTTACGAACACTAGCGTATTATTAGTCTACTGATTATTATTTTTCATCATTGTAAACAAAATATTTTACCAGTAATTATTGTCGTGATATTTTGAGATTTAGTTATTTCATAATTTTATATTAATTCTTATCTTGATTAAGTAGATAACAAAAATACAACTTACTGTTACCGTTTTAGATTTATTTTACTATACGAATATAAGACAGGTACTCAATGACGATTGTTTGATAGTGATAGTTAAGTACCAATAATAAATATAAAGTTTACATTCAAAAATGTCAACATATCTTACAATTATAACTCACCAGGTTGACTTTCTGAGATGACACGAAATATTCGGCAACTCAGAAATAATGTCCATATAAAATTTAGCTTAAAAGTCTGAAAGAGATCAAGAGCAACAAATAACATCGTGATTTATGTCATATAAAATTTATTAAAGAAAACATTTATTCCCAAATAATTCCACTGACCGCTGGCAAATGAAAGTCCTAGAAATTGCATGGATACTATAAACATTACTTTTTAACTTATGGTTAGTAGTTTTAGAATTATAAATAAAGTAATTTAAAATATTCATATTATAATTTAAAACTATGATCTCAAGTATATTATCGAGTTCATTATTTGATTTGGTGTAAAAACAATTATTTATTCGTTATTGTCCGTAACAAAAACAATAATATGTACAAAAATGTTGTATTTACTATTTATGGCTTTAATTGAACTTCATTTGTTTCTCAGTACAATGACAGAAGGTAGGTCTACTTTTGTAACTCGATTTTGACGAACTTTTACATAACCAATTATTTTTAAATTTTACATACATAAAAAGTTCCGATGACAATACAATATTCTATAGGTAAAATAATAAAATACATGTCGGGTGTTTGAATACCTACAACATTTTAAGGGGGTTATTATTTATGAAACATTGACAAGTAGGACTGCTAGTATTAGGATTATAGAATTATAAAGCACCATTGATAATGAAAATATAAAAATTACCCACAAAAAGCAGTAACTTATACTTACATATTATATTTAAAGCGACCTGATTGTAGACGAAAATACACAATACCTTCTAACGAATAGAATACATTTGTAACCAAAATTCTTTTATACCCTTCCGAGACTCATTGACATGGTTATCTAGGCGACTATTTTGACTATGGTTATCTAGGCGACTTGATTGCGTTGGACGTGATATTTTACTAAACAAACTAAATCATTATGGAGTTAGAGAGGACTGCTTAAAATGGTTTGATTCATATTTGAAAAATAGAACTTTAATCGTGGAAATTACACATTGTCAAAATCAAAACATTACGAAACACTGTTCGATTGCTTTAATTAATAAATTTGGTGTCCCGCAGGGTTCAATTTTGGGCCCTATTCTATTTTTAGTTTATGTAAATGATTTACCAATGTATTTCAAAGATATATTTCCAGCACAGCCAGATACAGACCTTATAGGTCTAGTTGGTTGTACGACTTCGCCTCATTTCGGATATGCTAGCACATTTATATGCATAGAGCTATGTTTTTTCCTCTATACTAATGTTTATTTTTAAAGATTCTGCATATAAGATAGTATGTATGTCCATGTCTCTTTTTTTGTACATTACTTTAACAGTTTGGAAACGCGTGGTCTGGTGGTTAACGCTGGCGATACCGTTACATGTCAAAATCATAAATACGGACTTTACGAATTGCCGCAGATCCTTGCTCGCCGAAATTGCCTATACAATACTGTACCTCTAATCTCTCTTTGGAATTCTCAAATCAAAAATCTATGACATCAAGGAATTTTAAGACTCAAAAATGAAGATACAAGTTTAGTATTTATTGGAGAGTAAAAGACGTAAGCTTGATTCTATACATAAAACTATAGTTAAAAACTTTAAAAATGTAGACTCCATTTTTTTTATATTTTATCAAATACTTTTTGTTTATGTACTTAAAAAACTGTTAAAAATCGTATGCAGGTTATTTTTCGTAAACTTTTGTTACAAAGAAATGGAAATAATAAAAAAAATATATATCCTCGGAAATTGAATATCCTGGGAAACAAAGTTTGAATTAAAAAAAAATATAGCGATATTAAGTCACTTTTTTATGTTAAAAAATATTTCGTTAAAAAAATAAATAAAAAAAAACTTTCTTGTAATCATTATGTAACAAATATAAAACATCCTCTATAGTCGCGATGTGTTTGGTCGTTGCTACAGTAAGTTAAAGTTTTCCAGGAAATTACTTGTGAAACGTCAGATTAATTTAAGTATATGTAATCTAGACTAAATTTCCAATAACATGATATTTAATTTATTATAAATTATTTGAAAAAATACGAGATTTTACTCAATAAACGGCTTGCTTGTGTTAACTGTTCCAAGGAACCGGCATTGAATCGCGAATAATACCCATTGTTACTTCCTATTTCGGAGATTTGAAGGTTTATATATGATAATAATATATTTAAATAATATTAAAACAACATCTACTTACATTATTTCTGGTATCCACAACACAAATCACTAATACAGATACTCTAGGAACGACTTTAAACGTTGCCGTCCGAAGAAATTATGATGTACGCATTTCAGGGTCGGTTTAGGCATCTCAAAAATGATATTTTGTAAACTGCGATATTTCTTTCGGTTGCTAGTTTTATTGGCAAGCGGCTGTACTTAAATTTATTACGCTGGTGTAAACCATTAGGTAGAAAAAAAATAAAAATCAGCGCCGCATCTGCTGTCACAGACGGTGTGACGCCGGCGCTGAGGGACAAAAATCGTCTGGCACAGCGTATGTGACGGCGGCGCTCTAAGAGTTAAAAGCGGCATTCATTAATTTATTTCTTTATTAATTTTAATTACATATTTGAAGTTGTTCAAAAATATATAATCACATTAAGCCGCGAAATCTATCTGTACCTTCTTTCCGTCGGAAGTAGTTTATTTATAAAGGTAACTGCTTTTTGAAGTAATTAAAGTTTTGGTGTAGCTATTTATACCTATAATAATTACTGTTTTTTTATCCTTCTCGACATACATTTTATCCCCGTACTGATTAGAATAACAATGTTATAATTGTTTTAAGCATTATCCATTTTTATTTCTTTACTCAGAATCATAAAGTATCTGCTATCCTGATAGTGGAAGCGGTTCGTCTCATATTTTGAAAGAATACTGTAAATTGTGATAAAAGCAAATTCTTTTGCACACGTGTGTTCATTAGACCAAAATAGTCGATTTGACCTGCCGCTCCGACATATTTGGCCCAGCGGACTCGAAATGGCGGCAATTTTCCAAGATGGCCGCTAATAAACCAAAATGATTATTCTCGTGCTGATTTTAAAGACCCATGGGTCGTTTTCAATTATTTTGGCGTCGTACATTTCAAATATGATGCTGAAAATATAAACATAAATAAATATAAATAAATAATTCCTTACAAACAAGGTAGAATGTGTACAATCATTTATATATAGTGTAGTATAGTGTAGTATAAAACTGCCACGGTACATTTATTTTGACCAGTTCTGATGATGATACCAAGTACAAAAGTTTAAGTTTTCTGGCCAAAGGTACAAATATGTTCAAATCGGTTCAAAATACGTTCAAAGGTTGTTCAAAACACATGTAGTCATCATATTTGAGCCAGCGACTACAAATTCAAAGTAAAAGACCCATTCACATATTCTATATATAGTTCAAATTTTCCATGTTTTCTGGGTAGCAAATTTCAGAAATTACTTACAGCATACACAAAATTATTCTCTCGTTTAACTTTTTTGACAGTTTTGACTTTAGATTCGTCTTTTCCAGTATGCAAATACTCGAAAAAGACGCGTATAACATAACGGTAACGTGAAAGTAAATACTCGTTAAAAATGTTTATAATCCTGGTATAATTAACTAAAGTTATTTTTATTGCCATATTTGAAATATACTACCCCAAAATAGCCGAAAAGGCCCATGGGTCATTAAAATCAGCATGAGAAAAATTATTTTGGTTTATTAGCGACCATCTTGAAAAACGGCCGCTATTTTGAGTCCGCTGGGCCAAATATGTCGGAACGGCGGGCCAAATCGACCATTTTGGTTTAATAAATACGTGTGCAAAAGGATTTGCTTTTATCACAATTTGCAGTTTTTGTTATTTGCAATTTGCTATGAGCAATAAAATTATAAAATGCGGGTTACTTCGCTTTGGCGGGTGACCGTCTTTTCAGCGTTATCAATGTATGCGATTTACTCACACGTGCGTGGCCGCCGCCGGCAAGCGTAAATTACCTACATTTGTGTAACGGCATAGGCTCGGAGCCCTCTTAACGACCAGTAGTAATAGGCAGGTAGGTTAACGCTCATATAATTACTACTTTATCGATTGTATCCTTTTTTAAATTAAAGAAACAGTTATTACTATGAAAAAGGCTTTATTATCTATCTATCTATAACTATCTATATACCGTTTTGAAGACATAGTGATAGTTAATTATGCTAATACGAATTAAAATAGAAAAGCACTTCAAAATTATCATCATAAGATAATTATCTATGCACCGAAACACGGTCAAACGATCACTGCGGCGATTGGTAAAAAATGAGCAAAAGTTTTCTGCTCGTTAACATATTTAAATTGAGGGTATTCCCCATACTTTTTTTGATCTTTATAACGATCGGTCGCTGTAAATGAGTTAAACAGATACTGTCATTTCTGCAGCGGTGGAAACATTTGCAATTCAACATCTCAAAAATGGTTTTTATAGTATTGCATAAAATAGTTTTATTTTTCAAATGTTATAAAAGATCTCATCTCATCTCATGTTCAAACTTATATAAAAGATCTCATCTTTGAGTTAAAAAAAACATGAAAGACATTTTTTTGCCTTCTAAACCACGCTCCCCCCTTAATGCAATATCTAAAATATTAACAAATACCTATCTACAATGGTTTTTCGTTTCGATTTGCTCCCTGCAAAATCATCGATCAGTTTTGAGACATTCATTTTTCGGCTTCCTTAGCGTCCTAAGAGACGTGGATGGAAAGTTGATTGTAATGCGGGGAATTGACTACCAGACTGCCCGCCACGGGCCGGCCGTCACGGGCAGGTCTGTCTTATGTCTCCTCGTGATGGGCACGGGCATGTCTGCCGGCCCATGCCCGCCGTATGCCCGGCCGATCGCAATTTTACCGCGCGGGCACGGATATGTCTGACCATGAATGCGCACGACGGGCTGCCCGCCAGCTGGGCGGGCAGCCCGCTTTGGAGAGCGACTACGTTTGACGTGCAACAGTAAACATGAACGAACAAAAACCATTTTGGCAATCTTTTATTTCGATCTACAGGTCGTATCCTTGTTTGTAGAAAGTGGAAAATGAAGAATATATGAATAGCGACCTACGCAATGCCGCCTACAGTGAGTTATCGAACGACGTTTTTCTTCACTCTGTATTTTCTTCTCTTCAGGTACCAGTTTTTGCATCATACTCTTTTATTTCCCCTCTCATCCACTGTAATTAAGCCAGCACCAATCAAAGCGATTCTTCGTCTTTATGCCATCGCACACGCGGCACGACCGCGCTGAAGCTGGACTGACTAGCCCGTTTCGTGTGTGCGCAACACGGGCAGGCGACAGACTCCAGGCGGGCCAGGCCGCCCGCAGGCAGTCTGATAGTGAATTCCCCGCTTAACAGAAGTTTCATTTTGGGCCCCTGAACTACCGTGGGACCTATTAAGTCTGTGCCGTGTGCCCTGGTGCGCCGCAGCGACCGTACCGTCTAAGTTACGCCACTCGCTACGGTAGTGTTCTCTGGGAGACTATATAGTCTGTGATGTACATATTTTATAAGGTTGGGTTAGATGTGGAGAACGTAGATAAATTATGAAGATAAGATATGGAACAGTACAAGAGATCAATGTCGAAGTGCTACGACGAGCAAGTGCTAATATAGCCTGCTAATATTAGCAGGCTATATTAGCACTTGCTAGAAGAAGAAATAAACTGGATAGAAATAAACTAAACAAACAAGAGCGTTTTTCAATTAGAGAAAACCGGGGTTGTACTCGATATTTCGTTACTCTAACCCATAGAATACTGTGTTCTAAATAAATGTACATATTGAATTAACGATTTACCGCCTCGGTGGTTCGAAAGTTACTTTATTTAACCCGCCACTCGTGACGTCAATTTGACTTACGTAATTGGTGACTATAATTTACTATAAATTTTAGTTTCATTTTTAAAAGACATATATTATTCCCAATAAAACATATGTGAGTCAGAAACCACAAGTCATTTATTAATAATTAGGTAATTGTACATAAGATACTAAAAATTACCATATTTTTCATAAGCCTAATATAGCCTGCTAATATTAGCAGGCTATATTAGCACTGCTCGTCGTAGCACTTCGACATTGATCTCTTGTACTGTTCCATATCCTATCTTCATAATTTATCTACGTTCTCCACATCTAACCCAACCTCATAATATGTACATATACATCACAGTGGACCAGACGTAATTTTTTTTAAATGATCGGTTTCATTCTGCAGGACAGATGCCAAAATGGGACTTGTCTCAAATTATTAAAAAAATAGATCAAGCTAATGATCAGTTTCATGATAAGTGATAGCCCAATACACCCACTGCGTGGACAAGAACCACACCACAATCGCCTCAAATCGCGAAAGCCATTTAGGAGCCGTACACAACTGCTCGAAGGCAGTCAATCATGAATCGCATCACTTAATGTAGGGTTTCACTTAGGTAGCACATAAAGGAAGAGATAGGACCGGGGTTCCATCTCCCTTATTCCACCTGGCGTAGTCTGAACAGTAAGGGTAGGTGTGACAAGATGCTGAGAAAATCTCGTTCGCTGGGGATACACAAAGAGCAGCTGTGGAACACTGCAAGATAAAGGCAACCTCAGAAGGATCTGAGAAGCAGGAGCCCCCGCTGTCAATCCCTATCACAGACCACGACCCACAAGAGACGAACGACCTGGCCATCCAGGCCGCACATTTTAGGACATGTTTTAACATGGCTCAGAGACGTTAACGAACGAACGAAGTGATAGTCACTATGATCGAAAAACTATTATATTCATAGTGAAAAAAGACTTAGAGTTCACATAGTAAAAGGGAATTCCAAATTTACCCAGAGCACAGAATATTTTGCAATAAAAATTAATTGGAGTCAAAGAATATAAAATCCTTGAAAGACTTGAAAACCTACACTTTTGTGTTTTAAATACTTTGTTTCCATTAGTTGTCTTAATAATGCAAACATTTCTAAAATTTCATAGATACCCCTTCTAGACTGGTTAGCCCTTGTTAATTAGCCATTAACGAATATGTCTCCCTCCAAAACCACTAATTATTACTGTTTTAGTGGCCCCTGTGTTAGATCAGTTATTATTATTTTGAAAAGCGTGGTCGTAAAATGGATTACCTGCTGATATCTCGCTGTTTTGGTAAATTTCGATTATAATATTAATAATAGTTATATTCATTAATTTCGATTACAATATCAATAATATTAATATTAGTCATATTAATATTGTTATAATATTAATAATATTAATATTTCGAATCTAAAACAATAAGCATCCCTTTGTTGTGGCGTAATGATACAATATAGAGTTTTCAGTTTACGCTGATAAATCTCCTATCTACTCATATGTATGTTCCTACGTGTTATCAATTTGTTATTGTTGGCATACGAATAAGATGTCCAATCTCCTCCCGCATTTTCCCTCCGAATGTTGGTAGGATGTGACCTGTCAAGAGGGCACTTCTCACTCGGCCACTTCACCTGTACGGGCTGTCAGTCAATGGTGTACCCAAGTAGGACCATCATCAATCTTCAAAGTCTTCCTTGAAATCTGGGGTCGCGGGTGGCGTGGAGGGGGCGGGTGGCGTTGCCAAATATAGAGTATTTTTATGTGGCTTCATCAACTCATGCAAATTAAAAGGATTGATGTAAAGGTGTTACAATAATATAAAAATCATCATAAAATAGCACGGGGAGGATTATCAAATTTAACCAGCCGGACGCCAACAATGCCTATAATCATTTTGCGTCGTTTCACAGATCCGTGCGAAGCGCTTTTGGCCGGCCTCCATATAAATTATATAAATATATAAATTATTAGGTAACAAGAGGGAAATCATGAAAAATTTGTTAGCATTTATTTAAAAAATCGACCAAAAAGTTGCAGCGCAGCTGTTTGCGCGTGAAGGCTGGCTTCCGAACGGTTAAGGCCGTTTGCCTATTTAAGGCCGTTGCGGACCTTTCTTTTTTTTAACAACCGAAGATTAAAATACATCAGATTCTATATTACATGGCAACAGCTTTGAAACTGTAACAACTCCTAGAAGGTGTGCATACCGTGCGGCATGCGGCATAAGCCAATCGATTGCGCACTCTGCGTGACTAACAGTCGGGAGAGTCTGGAAGCAGTACTGTTTCCTATAGAGCGGGGGTGGTTGCGGACCTAACGGCGACTGCTCTTGAAACGACCATCGGCTACCCGATCCTGGGTGAACAGCCGGGCAAAGGATGCCGTGGTCCGCGATAGATTCGGTATACACCGCTTCACCGCTTCGTAAGTGAGAGGACCGCGCAAGCGACCTCGAACTCGTAACCAATCGAAGGACTGGAGTAATCTGGTCGCAATTGGAAGTAAGGGCGTGAGTGTAAGCCCGCTGGGTAACACTCCTGGCTATCTCGCGGTTAAGGCGTTGGCCTCTTACGGTGGACTGTTTTGTCCAAGTCTTCTGCGCTCACTCCACGGAGATAGAACGACTAATCGTTAAAACTTCCTCAGGTGACGGGCTCTCCCGTTGTAGTTGACAACTCTAGTTACTTCTTGAAATAATTGTAATGATATGTCATTATGTTCACAAGTTAAAATTGAAGGTTATTGAACAGTTATTTCCTTAGAATGTGACTATAAAACTTTAAACACCTTGGAACCTTCCAGGTTAGTATGGATAAGTGCATTCTTGTAGGTTCAGTATCGCATTAGTCCCAAGTACCTGTACATATATATAAGCTAGGATATATCGAAATAATCGGGAATCTAATAATTCGCTAAAAGTAGTACCTACCGGATACCTTACTGCTATGTGAACAATTCTTGTTAATTTACATAACGTTGTTTACAGAAAACATTTTAAAAATGGCATAGTTAGGCAACAACAGTAATAATTATTGAGACTAATCGATAGAGAAAATAAAACTGATTCGAGCAAGTTTCAGATCCATAATTTATTACTTTTTACGAATATGAAAACGACACTCCAATTAGATTTTTTTCTATTTGCTATGGTGAAGCTCGTAGTAGATCAACAATATATGGGTGAAATTTAGAATTCTGACATGGACGTGCCTCTCAGCACCATATCATTTACAGATGCAACACGACAGCTGTGATAAAAGGAAAGCAGCTGTAACACAAGAAAAAGTCGCTGCGGCACAGCGGTAATACAGAAAGATCGGCGTGTTAAATATGAGCAGATTCGGACATTTTTGGATATTGGAATGAATGTGATACAAATATTTCTTCAAGATGAGTTGGGGTCAGAACCAATGGCGTAACTACAAAAAATGGGCCCCGATGCAAAATTGAAAAAATTTGGACCAGTTTAATATCAAACCTAAATGGACCAGTTTAATATCAAGCTAGGAAAGGAATTTGCGAAGGTTTCGTCTGTTTTTGTTTATAATAAAATCGTACCAATGCATACATACCTACACAAAAACAATACCTCGAAATCATTATGGCGACTGTTTGGCCCTTAGGTAATTAGTACCAATTATATCAATAAAGGACTATTACAACCTTAAAGAAGGATATTTTATTAGCTTTATAGGAATTTTAATAGTCTAGCTTATATGTTGTAGAAGACCATACAATGTAAGAGGAAGAAGAGGTTTTTCGGACTTTTCCTTTTTCGAGACCATTATGATACATAAAATATACTGCATACTGTGGGTACATTTACTCATATCTTATCGTATCTTTTCTTATTGTAATTTAGGTATCTTCTGGCTTTTTCCATCCGCACCGATTCGTTTTTTCCGATTTCCAGCCGTTATGGCAACACTCTCAACGACAGAAAAAGCCCTGCTTGATCGGCTTACCCCAGGGCTGCCAACTTGTGCGCCAAATGTAGCGCCTTTTATAAAAAAAATATTTGTGGCATCCACTTTTAAATTTTGCACTTTTTGGTACACATATTTCACAAAGTTTTAAGTAGAAATTGCAGTATTACATACGACAAATTAACAAAAGGGAGGTTCTGTACCTATGCCCTTTATCTACAATAAAACGTAGCTTCTATACCTTACCTTATCACTTACAACACGGAATAGTGGTACATATATAATCATATTCATCTTTCTTTGGGCATCATCGTCATTTACTGAGCTAGGGAATTCACATGGCGGTCATATTGACTTAAATACATGATTACCTATGTATAGTATCATTTCGTATAATAATTTGGCTATTAATTACTTTAAATATTTATGGACCCGAGAGATTGTTTGGGAATATCGTCACCCACCAGAATTAATAATTTATCACAAAAAAGCTGAATAGGTAGCGTTCTTACCTAATTCGGGGCGAACATACTCATTGGACGCGTCCATTAGCCGCGGCTTATGTGTAATGAAAGTCTATTGAGTTGTTCACATTATCGGACGTCAGTCGCGGACGTCACCTTGAGGCTTCGGCCGTCTGATAGAGATCCGCAAGCCGCGTCCCAAACGACTGTGCATAATTTTAATCGCGTCCGTAAGCCGCGGCTTACGGCCGCGTCCAATAATATGTTTGCCCCTTAATACTCCATGAATAAATTTACCTTTAAAACATTTTTTTGTTTATATTATTACCCTTAACTAGTGTTGTCAAATTGAGTTCCATAACTAGTGTCATGAGTGTACCCTAGTTTTTCAAGCACCCACAACTCAAAAATCGTATGATATATTTGTATAAATTTTAGAATAATATATTTGAGGGTTTATATTTATTAGAAAATAAAACAAAAGAGATTAAAATTACTTATTTTAATCTCTCAACTAATCAAGCAAAACTATTTTAAAAAACAGTGTCGAAAACATAAAAAAAAGAAATATCTTCAAACAGCAAATTGTTATATTAGTATTATGTTATATGAGACAGGTTATCGAAACATTCAAAGAAAATTAAAGTTAGTTAAAATAAAATAAAAGCAAGATCGATGTTTTTTCATACTACTCAGCAAGTAGTAGATTAAGGATATATTTTATTCAAATATGAATAGAATATAGAACAAAATGTATCATTAGGATATGTTCATGGGGCCGCTATTTAAGTTAGCTTAGTTTTATTTTTCAAAAAAAAAAAAAAATACCTAATTTCAGGCGCATGGTAAGATGTCCTCGAGCCGGCTGGTGATAAGAGAGACAATAACTCTCGCACTAAACTCACCCTACGCACCTGATGAAGGAATTATGTAGCGGGCACTCCTCAATGGTGAATGAGAAACTCCTACCGTGTGTGCGATGATTTTATTGTCCCGGTGAGTATTTGCAATCATTGTGATGTCTTTTACCCTGGTGAGGAAGCAGAACCTGTTACTATATAGGAACTCCACACCGGTCAATTGTGGACCTGCTGTGTTTTGGCCCATTTCAATAATTTCGGTGAGGGGTATGTATAAAATGTCTCAGGATATTATACCGTTTACCTAGCGTCATCTTTGTTTTAAACTCAGATCGACATACGAGACAAACCTATTTTATTGTAATACCTATTTATTTATTGCTTGCGATCGAGCACGAAGCTTATTATTAGGCACAAAGAGATCCTCTTTATATAACAAGTTAGAGTTATGGTCGATCTAGCTGGCCAAAAGTATTTTTGTAGTGTAATTGTTTTAGGGCTCATTTTTAAATTTAATAATTTTGTTATGATTACGTCATTGGAAGTACATGTTGAAAAAAAACACGGATATGATGTCCTTATTTACAACATCCTTTATTATAAGCGGTTTATACAAAGATGCTGTAACCTATATTAAATATTTGGCTTTCTATATCTCTGTATTCACCGAGCTGCAGGTTAAACGGCTCAACCGATTGACTTGAGATTTGAAACATAAACATCTTTGGGGTCAAGTAATCGGTTTGATTTATGAAAAGTTTCCAAAAAATCAAAATGGTTAAAAAATTACAACTTTACAAAAGTTCAAAAATATGTCTTGCTGGCGCGGGCTAAATATTGAAATTTGAAACATAGACTCTTAAGGGGTCAAGCAAGCAATGTGATTCATAAAAAGTATTAAAAAAGTTAAAGATTTTTAATTTAAAATAGTACCAACGTCAAATGAATACCAAAACTTTTATGGTGATATATGCCCTGCAGGCCCGGGCTAAACATTGAAATGTAGGTATTACGTAAACACAGAAATTTTACAGCATTCAATGCACCGATTATAATAGAAAACCAGCACTCGAAATTATATAGCTAAAAATCGCAAGTCAGTTAAATTTGACTTACAAGTTCACACCTGTAATAACAGAAGTTCCAGAAATAAAACTCCCCCCTCTGTTATGAGTCAAAATGCTGGGTTCAAAAGCTTCACGAGACTTTGATGGAAATTTTCTAGAAGCCTCTGGAAGTATCTTCTAGTGTAAAATAACCTAAACTATACTTAGGATAGGTAGCAATTTCAGAGGAAATATACTCTTGGTACTGCACCATTAAAGAGGAAAAGGAATAAATTATCTGAACCGTCGAATCCCCATTTCTAAGCTACCGGTACAATGAATCATGCACACTCGCTAAGCCGTCGCGTAATCTGCTTATTCCGCAGCTTGGTCTGCGACTTCTCAGAATACAAGGGTAGTACTTTCAAACAGACACTGCTTTATATTTTGCTCTGTTTCAGGCGAAGCACGTTCAACATGACCGGTCTCCAATACTTAATTTGGATCGCGTTCAGCTCACCTCTCTTCAGCCAAACTTCACTAAATAAATACCTGTTTTCGAAGATCAACATAATCCACCACCACTACCGCACGCAATTACCTATATCGGTAGAATTTTAAAACATTGTATACATTGTAATATATACATACTTTATTGCAAATAATAATTGATTATGACTCTAGCATTTTTTAATCAATCCTAGGGTTTCTTGGCGATTCTTTCACAATTTAAGTATGGTATTATTTGATATGCGGATTTACTTAAATATTGGTATTTTAAAATAAATTTTCAAGTTTGTATAATTTCCCAATTGTCACTCATAATAAAGATTATTGCGTATATCCACATTCTACTGAGAGTTATATTTTAAATGTTATTTCAATTGCATAATTTAGTATCCCATTTTGACTGTCAGGTTTACATAATATACTACTTAGATTATTTGCTTTCCCATTTTATTAAAACATATTAAATAGGTAGCACATTGCGGCACGTACGTTTATGTCTGAAAACTCGGATGAATCAAAGACTATTTGACTATATGGCTCTTTGAAAAGTCGGTATTATAAATATATAATGGATGGCAAATATTAACTTTTCTGTTTTATCTTCCAAGTATTTTCTCTGCAACTCTACCACACCACGAATGATTTTCCACTAGTAGGACACCACATTTTTATCCACATCATTTTCTTGCGGAATAATAATATCCTAAGGAAATTCTAGTAATTTTGTGTCACCGTGAATTTGGTCTAACATTATTACTGTTTTATTGTGCATTTCAATGCTCTTTAATGGCTAAAAGCTAATATTGCCGCTGTCGAATGTCAAATTTCCCGCCTATCAGCACATGGTTTTCAAATCTCGCAGTATTTTTTTAAAATTATTGTCTACGATCGCTATTAATTATTTTTTTTTTATAAATATATATTTCTAAGTTTATTCTGTCGTTTTAAAGGTCGTTTATCATAAAGTAGTTTTATGCTTTAAAAAACCAGTTTTTTTTAATAAATTATAGAACGGCGGTAAAGTCTATACTCTTCGGCTAACAGAGTCTATAAATATCGTTAGCATAGCAACGAGTTTGTTTATTCTCATAGAAGGATTTGTGTGACAGATCGCTTTCAACAAGGTCTTCCTAATCTATTCTAATCAACTAAAAGAATGAATAGGGGCTGCGTAAACGCGATCGAAAAAGGGGAGATGACTCCAGAGGAGCGAGAGATGGTAAAATTCGGCGATCCTCTGAAGGACATAAGGTATTTATACGAAGACGAGGTGAAACGTGTTCGATTTGAGTGTCCACCTGTCAGGGTTGTGTATTATTATGCAGCCGACGACGAGGAAGAGGAATATTACGACGAGGAAGAGGTGGATATTGCCGGGAAGAAAAAGAAGTCACGGATTTCGCGATTATTCGGATGTTGCTGTAGATGTAAAAGAATAATCGCGAACATCTTCTTTTTCGCGACTTCCACCTGTCGCTGAGATCGCCATCCCAATTATGATATAATAATACTTAACCCTCGCCTGCAGGCGCTGAAGTCGTAGCTTCTTCGGATTCGAATGCTTACTAACATGCGGGTCTCTTTCTTGACCGTCGCTTCGGAGGCTCGCGTGGAATCTAATATAATTAGCTAGCTTTGAAAAAGAAAATGTACCTAAGGCTAGCCGGAGGCAGCGGTAGGATTTTGGTGGCTGCCACGTGTATAGCGGCGTGGGAACCCTTTTTGTTATATATACTATTTTAATATAAATAGTATGTATCACAAAAGGGATCAGTAGGATTTGTTCATGGGGCCGCTATTTAAGTTAGCTTGGTTTTATTTGTCTAAAAAATAAAAAAATACCTTCTTTCAGGCGCACGGTAAGAAGTCCACGAGCCGTGAAGGGCAAAGAGAGTCAATATATCCCGCACTAAACTCACCCCACGCACCTGAAGGTGGAAATAAGTAGAAGACGTGTAGGGGACTCCTCAATCCTAATTGGCGAATGAAAAACTCCTGTCGTGTTTGCGACGATTTTATTTTCCCGGTGAGTAGTTCCAATAATTGTGATGTATTTTGCCTGGTGAGGAAGCAGAACGTGTTGCTATATAGGAACTCCACAGTGGTCAATTGTAGACCGGGAAGGGTATCTATAATATGTTTCAGGATATTAAACCGTTTACCTAGCGTTGTCCCTACAAACGTGACAAACTTATGTCTATAATGAATATTTTGTAAATCGTGAGTATAATAACAGACGCCAATACTCAATATATTATGCCATTGAGTGATTTTTTAATTAAACAATTCATTTTATTATTCGCTTATCACTAATCAACATACTACAGAGAACATTACAGAAAACCATTGAGCAGTGAAATTAATTAAAAAATATAAATTTAAATACTAACAATCTGATAAAAACGCATTATTATTCCCCTGTAATCTAAGCCGATGGCGGGTTTTGTGCAAAAGTTTTTTAGAGTATCACCATTTAACCTTTTTTAAATATCCTAGTTAAAGTAGTTGCCGGGAGGCACCGGGTAGTACCACAAATAACTTCGAGTTTATTATCGGGGGAATGGGGGGTAAATTTTCAATAAATGCCTATTAGGCTATCTCGGGTTGACGTATTACTCAACGTATTATCTATAGTGAGATTTAGGTAAACGATTTGGCTAGCTAGATCGACCAAATACCCCTTAGTGCTTCACCAGCTACAATGTTTCTCATTAATTTTCGGTAATTTCTCTTGCGAATCAAGGAGGCTCAGAAAAGGTCAGGATAACTTGAAGAGTGTCTCGAAAAAGAGGGAAGTTTTTATAAATTTAATAAAGCGGCTTAGTCCGAGGCGATAGGGAAAAAGACTTGAGGTCACTGGCTACTATGACTCTTGTATCCTTCTGCGAGTACAGGCTTTCAGTTCTGCTCCATCTAGCTTACATCCAGTGGAATGGTTGTCTCGCTCAAGATGAATTACGCAACATTTTTCTTTATTTAGCTTGATAAACCTGCCATCGGTCCAAGACTAGCTGCTGAGAGGATTGCTGGATTATTTGTGTTTTCTATTATTTTCAGTATGCAGTGGAAATGCTGCGTCCCTGAATGATAATCCAACTACCATTCGACCGTCCGGGGAAATTATTGGTATAGAATCAAATTTTATTATTCCTTATACCGGGGATAATAAAAATATCCCATTGACTGATTTTTTTTTATTATTTCATATATACCCTTAATTTTAATATATCTTCCTCCTACAAGAAAAATCCGATCAGTGACGAAATCGTTATTTTTGTCTTATTGTATGTACCTTCCAGAAAACTTTTGTCGCTTTCTCTGCGGCAAAAGCCCGATTTCTCCTATGACTTCTTGTTCGTTCTCTATCATTCGCTAAGTACAAATATTTGACATTTGACTCTCATATTTTACTGATAATTGTCCGTCTTTTGTGTGTGGCAATACCGTTTAAAATTTATTTTCTGAATAAATAAGTATTCTTTACTGCGACAATACGATTAAATATTATACCGAATTTCCCTTATATCAAAAGCCATTAAAAACTAATAATATATATATTACAAAGCTTAAACGATATTATATGGTTTATTGTGTATTATTTTGTTACTTTATTTTGGAAAAATATTGACAAGCACCATATGCTATGTGCAAATAGCTAGGCTTTTCTGAACGGACCGAGAAATAATAATCTAGGTATGCACTAGCGAAAAGGAGTAGAAATACAACATCGCGGTTAGTTGATCACTTTCAACGGTAACGATACCACTCAACAAGAAAAATCAATGAGTGACATATACTCAATAGAATTTATATACTGAATCGCGTTGAGACAAAAAAGGCAAAATCAAAATACTCGATTAGCAATTTAAATATTACAACTAGTAAGTATGATATATTAACAAGAATAAAAAAATACGACAGCTGTTACAGAAAGTGTTGACATTAATTGGACATTTAGACAGGTGTTTTTTGGCATTTGGACAGTTTAGATACCCTATGACGCTCGAGATGACATAACGATTCTAACAAATTCGCACACTTCTATATCGGTTCAAGCGTTTAGAAGTTATGGTGGAATAAAAAATCAGGGTTTCATCATTATTACATACCGGATTTATTCCGAGTAAAATTGCGTAGTTTTATCATTTTCAAAATGTTGGATTGGACTAAATTCGTAAGAGCGAAAATCGGTTTTTAAAAAATAGGTAAAATTGCGTGGAGAATAACAAAATAAACATTGTATAATTTATTTTACTAAATTGATAGTCCAAATATTTTTCTTCTTCACTCGGCCTCGAAGAGGGAAAACGAAAAAAAACTGTACTTTCATATGATGGATGTCAACACGTACCGCATAATACATCGATTTATTTTAAAGACGCTGCTTTCTCCTTAAATGAGATCAAGGGGTCGCGGAACGTAGCCAATGACACTCGGGAGTACAAAACAATTCTAACAATTCGACACACTTCTAAATCGGCAAGCTTTACAACATTCAATGCACTGATTATAATACAAAAATGACATCCGAAATTATATAGCAAAAAGTCGCAAGTGAATATAATTTGACCTTTAATGAGCCTTGGAAAGACAAAAGAGTATTTTCTTCAAACTACAATACAGCCGGTGGTGACGATAAGAAAAAATAAAAGAAACTTACAATAAAATTCAAAAAGAAAAAGCGAAATTGAATACCAAAAATGGAAAAAATATATTATATTTAAGGCTCGCAAGAAATCTAATATAATTAGCTAGCTTTGAAAAAGACATTGTAACTAAGGCTATCGGAGGCAGCGGTAGTATTTGGGTGGCTGCCACGTGCATAGCGGCGTGGGAACCCTTTTTGTTATATATTTTATTCAAATATGAATAGAATATAGAACAAAATGTATCATTAGGATATGTTCATGGGGCCGCTATTTAAGTTAGCTTAGTTTTATTTTTCAAAAAAAAAAAAAAACTTAATTTCAGGCGCATGGTAAGATGTCCTCGAGCCGGCTGGTGATAAGAGAGACAATAACTCTCGCACTAAACTCACCCTACGCACCTGATGAAGGAAATATGTAGCGGGCACTCCTCATTGGTGAATGAGAAACTCCTACCGTGTGTGCGATGATTTTATTGTCCCGGTGAGTAGTTGCAATCATTGTGATGTCTTTTACCCTGGTGAGGAAGCAGAACCTGTTACTATATAGGAACTCCGCACCGGTCAATTGTGGACCTGCTGTGTTTTGGCCCATTTCAATAATTTCGGTGAGGGGTATGTATAAAATGTCTCAGGATATTATACCGTTTACCTAGCGTCATCTTTGTTTTAAACTCAGATCGACATACGAGACAAACCTATTTTATTGTAATACCTATTTATTTATTGCTTGCGATCGAGCACGAAGCTTATTATTAGGCACAAAGAGATCCTCTTTATATAACAAGTTAGAGTTATGGTCGATCTAGCTGGCCAAAAGTATTTTTGTAGTGTAATTGTTTTAGGGCTCATTTTTAAATTTAATAATTTTGTTATGATTACGTCATTGGAAGTACATGTTGAAAAAAAAACACGGATATGACGTCGTTATTTACAACATCCTTTATTATAAGCGGTTTATACAAAGATGCTGTAACCTATATTAAATATTTGGCTTTCTATATCTCTGTATTCACCGAGCTGCAGGTTAAACGGCTCAACCGATTGACTTGAGATTTGAAACATAAACATCTTTGGGGTCAAGTAATCGGTTTGATTTATGAAAAGTTTCCAAAAAATCAAAATGGTTAAAAAATTACAAATTTACAAAAGTTCAAAAATATGTCTTGCTGGCGCGGGCTAAATATTGAAATTTGAAACATAGACTCTTAAGGGGTCAAGCAAGCAATGTGATTCATAAAAAGTATTAAAAAAGTTAAAGATTTTTAATTTAAAATAGTACCAACGTCAAGTGAATACCAAAACTTTTATGGTGATATATGCCCTGCAGGCCCGGGCTAAACATTGAAATGTAGGTATTACGTAAACACAGAAATTTTACAGCATTCAATGCACCGATTATAATAGAAAACCAGCACTCGAAATTATATAGCTGAAAATCGCAAGTCAGTTAAATTTGACTTACAAGTTCACACCTGTAATAACAGAAGTTCCAGAAATAAAACTCCCCCCTCTGTTATGAGTCAAAATGCTGGGTTCAAAAGCTTCACGAGACTTTGATGGAAATTTTCTAGAAGCCTCTGGAAGTATCTTCTAGTGTAAAATAACCTAAACTATACTTAGGATAGGTAGCAATTTCAGAGGAAATATACTCTTGGTACTGCACCATTAAAGAGGAAAAGGAATAAATTATCTGAACCGTCGAATCCCCATTTCTAAGCTACCGGTACAATGAATCATGCACACTCGCTAAGCCGTCGCGTAATCTGCTTATTCCGCAGCTTGGTCTGCGACTTCTCAGAATACAAGGGTAGTACTTTCAAACAGACACTGCTTTATATTTTTCTCTGTTTCAGGCGAAGCACGTTCAACATGACCGGTCTCCAATACTTAATTTGGATCGCGTTCAGCTCACCTCTCTTCAGCCAAACTTCACTAAATAAATACCTGTTTTCGAAGATCAACATAATCCACCACCACTACCGCACGCAATTACCTATATCGGTAGAATTTTAAAACATTGTATACATTGTAATATATACATACTTTATTGCAAATAATAATTGATTATGACTCTAGCATTTTTTAATCAATCCTAGGGTTTCTTGGCGATTCTTTCACAATTTAAGTATGGTATTATTTGATATGCGGATTTACTTAAATATTGGTATTTTAAAATAAATTTTCAAGTTTGTATAATTTCCCAATTGTCACTCATAATAAAGATTATTGCGTATATCCACATTCTACTGAGAGTTATATTTTAAATGTTATTTCAATTGCATAATTTAGTATCCCATTTTGACTGTCCGGTTTACATAATATTAGTACCTACTCTTAGATTAGTACTCTTAGATTACTCTTAGATTAATACTACTTAGATTATTTGCTTTCCCATTTTATTAAAACATATTAAATAGGTAGCACATTGCGGCACGTACGTTTATGTCTGAAAACTCGGATGAATCAAAGACTATTTGACTATATGGCTCTTTGAAAAGTCGGTATTATAAATATATAATGGATGGCAAATATTAACTTTTCTGTTTTATCTTCCAAGTATTTTCTCTGCAACTCTACCACACTACGAATGATTTTCCACTAGTAGGACACCACATTTTTATCCACATCATTTTCTTGCGGAATAATAATATCCTAAGGAAATTCTAGTAATTTTGTGTCACCGTGAATTTGGTCTAACATTATTACTGTTTTATTGTGCATTTCAATGCTCTTTAATGGCTAAAAGCTAATATTGCCGCTGTCGAATGTCAAATTTCCCGCCTATCAGCACATGGTTTTCAAATCTCGCAGTATTTTTTTAAAATTATTGTCTACGATCGCTATTAATTATTTTTTTTTTATAAATATATATTTCTAAATTTATTCTGTCGTTTTAAAGGTCGTTTATCATAAAGTAATTTTATGCTTTAAAAAACCAGTTTTTTCTAATAAATTATAGAACGGCGGTAAAGTCTATACTCTTCGGCTAACAGAGTCTATAAATATCGTTAGCATAGCAACGAGTTTGTTTATTCTCATAGAAGGATTTGTGTGACAGATCGCTTTCAACAAGGTCTTCCTAATCTATTCTAATCAACTAAAAGAATGAATAGGGGCTGCGTAAACGCGATCGAAAAATTGGAGAAGACTCCAGAGGAGCGAGAGATGGTAAAATTCGGCGATCCTCTGAAGGACATAAGGTATTTATACGAAGACGAGGTGAAACGTGTTCGATTTGAGTGTCCACCTGTCAGGGTTGTGTATTATTATGCAGCCGACGACGAGGAAGAAGAATATTACGACGAGGAAGAGGTGGATATTGCCGCGAAGAAAAAGAAGTCACGGATTTCGCGATTATTCGGTTGTTGCTGTAGATGTAATAGAATAATCGCGAACATCTTCTTTTTCGCGACTTCCACCTGTCGCTGAGATCGCCATCCCAATTATGATATAATAATACTTAACCCTCGCCTGCAGGCGCTGAAGTCGTAGCTTCTTCGGATTCGAATGCTTACTAACCTGCGGGTCTCTTTCTTGACCGTCGCTTCGGAGGCTCGCGTGGAATCTATGTAATATAATTAGCTAGCTTTGAAAAAGAAAATGTACCTAAGGCTAGCCGGAGGCAGCGGTAGGATTTCGGTGGCTGCCACGGGTATAGCGGCGTGGGAACCCTTTTTGTTATATATACTATTTTAATATAAATAGTATGTATCACAAAAGGGATCAGTAGTATTTGTTCATGGGGCCGCTATTTAAGTTAGCTTGGTTTTATTTGTCTAAAAAATAAAAAAATACCTTCTTTCAGGCGCACGGTAAGAAGTCCACGAGCCGTGAAGGGCAAAGAGAGTCAATATATCCCGCACTAAACTCACCCCACGCACCTGAAGGTGGAAATAAGTAGAAGACGTGTAGGGGACTCCTCAATCCTAATTGGCGAATGAAAAACTCCTGTCGTGTTTGCGACGATTTTATTTTCCCGGTGAGTAGTTCCAATAATTGTGATGTATTTTGCCTGGTGAGGAAGCAGAACGTGTTGCTATATAGGAACTCCACAGTGGTCAATTGTAGACCGGGAAGGGTATCTATAATATGTTTCAGGATATTAAACCGTTTACCTAGCGTTGTCTCGTCTGTAGATCTGAGTTTAAAACGGAGTTAATGTTTTAAACTCAGATCTACAAACGTGACAAACTTATGTCTATAATGAATATTTTGTAAATCGTGAGTATAATAACAGACGCCAATACTCAATATATTATGCCATTGAGTGATTTTTTAATTAAACAATTCATTTTATTATTCGCTTATCACTAATCAACATACTACAGAGAACATTACAGAAAACCAATACATTGAGCAGTGAAATTAATTAAAAAATATAAATTTAAATACTAACAATCTGATAAAAACGCATTATTATTCCCCTGTAATCTAAGCCGATGGCGGGTTTTGTGCAAAAGTTTTTTAGAGTATCACCATTTAACCTTTTTTAAATATCCTAGTTAAAGTAGTTGCCGGGAGGCACCGGGTAGTACCACAAATAACTTCGAGTTTATTTTCGGGGGAATGGGGGGTAAATTTTCAATAAATGCCTATTAGGCTATCTCGGGTTGACGTATTACTCAACGTATTATCTATAGTGAGATTTAGGTAAACGATTTGGCTAGCTAGATCGACCAAATACCCCTTAGTGCTTCACCAGCTACAATGTTTCTCATTAATTTTCGGTAATTTCTCTTGCGAATCAAGGAGGCTCAGAAAAGGTCAGGATAACTTGAAGAGTGTCTCGAAAAAGAGGGAAGTTTTTATAAATTTAATAAAGCGGCTTAGTCCGAGGCGATAGGGAAAAAGACTTGAGGTCACTGGCTACTATGACTCTTGTATCCTTCTGCGAGTACAGGCTTTCAGTTCTGCTCCATCTAGCTTACATCCAGTGGAATGGTTGTCTCGCTCAAGATGAATTACGCAACATTTTTCTTTGTTTAGCTTGATAAACCTGCCATCGGTCCAACACTAGCTGCTGAGAGGATAGCAGGATTATTTGTGTTTTCTATTATTTTCAGTATGCAGTGGAAATGCTGCGTCCCTGAATGATAATCCAACTACCATTCGACCGTCCGGGGAAATTATTGGTATAGAATCAAATTTTATTATACCTTATACCGGGGAAAATAAAAATATCCCATTGACTGTTTTTTTTTATTATTTCATATATACCCTTAATTTTAATATATCTTCCTCCTACAAGAAAAATCCGATCAGTGACGAAATCGTTATTTTTGTCTTATTGTATGTACCTTCCAGAAAACTTTTGTCGCTTTCTCTGCGGCAAAAGCCCGATTTCTCCTATATATGACTTCTTGTTCGTTCTCTAACCGTTTAAAATTTATTTTCTGAATAAATAAGTATTCTTTACTGCGACAATACGATTAAATACTATACCGAATTTCCCTTATATCAAGAGCCATAAAAAACTAATAATATATATATATATTACAAAGCTTAAACGATATTACATGGTTTATTGTGTATTATTTTGTTACTTTATTTTGGAAAAATATTGACAAGCACCATATGCTATGTGCAAATAGCTAGGCTTTTCTGAACGGACCGAGAAATAATAATCTAGGTATGCACTAGCGAAAATGAGTAGAAATACAACATCGCGGTTAGTTGATCACTTTCAACGGTAACGATACCACTCAACAAGAAAAATCAATGAGTGACATATACTCAATAGAATTTATATACTGAATCGCGTTGAGACAAAAAAGTCAAAATCAAAATACTCGATTAGCAATTTAAATATTACAACTAGTAAGAATGATATATTAACAAGAATAAAAAAATACGACTGGTGTTACAGAAAGTGTTGACATGAATTGGACATTTAGACAGGTGTTTTTTGACATTTGGACAGTTTAGATACCCTATGACGCTCGAGATGACATAACGATTCTAACAAATTCGCACACTTCTATATCGGTTCAAGCGTTTAGAAGTTATGGTGGAATAAAAAATCAGGGTTTCATCATTATTACATACCGGATTTATTCCGAGTAAAATTGCGTAGTTTTATAATTTTCAAAATGTTGGATTGGACTAAATTCGTATGAGCCAAAATCGGTTTTAAAAAATAGGTAAAATTGCGTGGAGAATAATAAAATAAACATTGTATAATTTATTTTACTAAATTGATAGTCCAAATATTTTTCTTTTTCACTCGGCCTCGAAGAGGGAAAACGAAAAAAAACTGTACTTTCATATGATGAATGTCAACACGTACCGCATAATACATCGATTTATTTTAAAGACGCTGCTTTCTCCTTAAATGAGATCAAGGGGTCGTGGAACGTAGCCAATGACACTCGGGAGTACAAAACAATTCTAACAATTCGACACACTTCTAAATCGGCAAGCTTTACAACATTCAATGCACTGATTATAATACAAAAATGACATCCGAAATTATATAGCAAAAAGTCGCAAGTGAATATAATTTGACCTTTAATGAGCCTTGGAAAGACAAAAGAGTATTTTCTTCAAACTACAATACAGCCGGTGGTGACGATAAGAAAAAATAAAAGAAACTTACAATAAAATTCAAAAAGAAAAAGCGAAATTTAATACCAAAAATGGAAAAAATATATTATATTTAAGGCTCGCAAGAAATCTAATATAATTAGCTAGCTTTGAAAAAGAAATTGTAACTAAGGCTATCGGAGGCAGCGGTAGTATTTGGGTGGCTGCCACGTGCATAGCGGCGTGGGAACCCTTTTTGTTATATATTTTATTCAAATATGAATAGAATATAGAACAAAATGTATCATTAGGATATGTTCATGGGGCCGCTATTTAAGTTAGCTTAGTTTTATTATTCAAAAAAAAAATATATCTAATTTCAGGCGCATGGTAAGATGTCCTCGAGCCGGCTGGTGATAAGAGAGACAATAACTCTCGCACTAAACTCACCCTACGCACCTGATGAAGGAAATATGTAGCGGGCACTCCTCATTGGTGAATGAGAAACTCCAGGTGTGCGATGATTTTATTGTCCCGGTGAGTAGTTGCAATCATTGTATGTGTGTATGTATGTGTATGTATATATGTATATTTATGTATGTGTGTATGTATGTGTATGTATATATGTATATATTCTTATGTATTATGCAATGCAACGTAAGTTCATAACATCAAAAGAGTCAGCTCATCGATACCATTGATTTTTTTAAATCAATGTCGATACCTTTAAACAAAAAGCAGCATCCCTAGATACGGGTCTCTGACCTAGTTAGGAATGCGGATAGACATTTTCACCATAGGATGTGCTCAATCTCTCCCAACTCAACCATAGTATGTTAATGGTGTGTATATGACATAATTATAAAGTTATTGTAAATTAATAAATAAAATTAAAAAAAATAAAAAAAAAATAAAAAAAAAATTGTGATGTCTTTTACCCTGGTGAGGAAGCAGAACTATATAGGAACTCCACACCGGTCAATTGTGGACCTGCTGTGTTTTGGCCCATTTCAATAATTTCGGTGAGGGGTATGTATAAAATGTCTCAGGATATTATACCGTTTACCTAGCGTCATCTTTGTTTTAAACTCAGATCGACATACGAGACAAACCTATTTTATTGTAATACCTATTTATTTATTGCTTGCGATCGAGCACGATGCTTATTATTAGGCACAAAGAGATCCTCTTTATATAACAAGTTAGAGTTATGGTCGATCTAGCTGGCCAAAAGTATTTTTGTAGTGTAATTGTTTTAGGGCTCATTTTTAAATTTAATAATTTTGTTATGATTACGTCATTGGAAGTACATGTTGAAAAAAAAACACGGATATGACGTCCTTATTTACAACATCCTTTATTATAAGCGGTTTATACAAAGATGCTGTAGCCTATATTAAATATTTGGCTTTCTATATCTCTGTATTCACCGAGCTGCAGGTTAAACGGCTCAACCGATTGACTTGAGATTTGAAACATAAACATCTTTGGGGTCAAGTAATCGGTTTGATTTATGAAAAGTTTCCAAAAAATCAAAATGGTTAAAAAATTACAAATTTACAAAAGTTCAAAAATATGTCTTGCTGGCGCGGGCTAAATATTGAAATTTGAAACATAGACTCTTAAGGGGTCAAGCAAGCAATGTGATTCATAAAAAGTATTAAAAAAGTTAAAGATTTTTAATTTAAAATAGTACCAACGTCAAATGAATACCAAAACTTTTATGGTGATATATGCCCTGCAGGCCCGGGCTAAACATTGAAATGTAGGTATTACGTAAACACAGAAATTTTACAGCATTCAATGCACCGATTATAATAGAAAACCAGCACTCGAAATTATATAGCTGAAAATCGCAAGTCAGTTAAATTTGACTTACAAGTTCACACCTGTAATAACAGAAGTTCCAGAAATAAAACTCCCCCCTCTGTTATGAGTCAAAATGCTGGGTTCAAAAGCTTCACGAGACTTTGATGGAAATTTTCTAGAAGCCTCTGGAAGTATCTTCTAGTGTAAAATAACCTAAACTATACTTAGGATAGGTAGCAATTTCAGAGGAAATATACTCTTGGTACTGCACTATTAAAGAGGAAAAGGAATAAATTATCTGAACCGTCGAATCCCCATTTCTAAGCTACCGGTACAATGAATCATGCACACTCGCTAAGCCGTCGCGTAATCTGCTTATTCCGCAGCTTGGTCTGCGACTTCTCAGAATACAAGGGTAGTACTTTCAAACAGACACTGCTTTATATTTTGCTCTGTTTCAGGCGAAGCACGTTCAACATGACCGGTCTCCAATACTTAATTTGGATCGCGTTCAGCTCACCTCTCTTCAGCCAAACTTCACTAAATAAATACCTGTTTTCGAAGATCAACATAATCCACCACCACTACCGCACGCAATTACCTATATCGGTAGAATTTTAAAACATTGTATACATTGTAATATATACATACTTTATTGCAAATAATAATTGATTATGACTCTAGCATTTTTTAATCAATCCTAGGGTTTCTTGGCGATTCTTTCACAATTTAAGTATGGTATTATTTGATATGCGGATTTACTTAAATAATGGTATTTTAAAATAAATTTTCAAGTTTGTATAATTTCCCAATTGTCACTCATAATAAAGATTATTGCGTATATCCACATTCTACTGAGAGTTATATTTTAAATGTTATTTCAATTGCATAATTTAGTATCCCATTTTGACTGTCCGGTTTACATAATATACTACTTAGATTATTTGCTTTCCCATTTTATTAAAACATATTAAATAGGTAGCACATTGCGGCACGTACGTTTATGTCTGAAAACTCGGATGAATCAAAGACTATTTGACTATATGGCTCTTTGAAAAGTCGGTATTATAAATATATAATGGATGGCAAATATTAACTTTTCTGTTTTATCTTCCAAGTATTTTCTCTGCAACTCTACCACACCACGAATGATTTTCCACTAGTAGGACACCACATTTTTATCCACATTATTTTCTTGCGGAATAATAATATCCTAAGGAAATTCTAGTAATTTTGTGTCACCGTGAATTTGGTCTAACATTATTACTGTTTTATTGTGCATTTCAATGCTCTTTAATGGCTAATAGCTAATATTGCCCCTGTCGAATTTCAAATTTCCCGCCTATCAGCACATGGTTATCAAATCTCGCAGTATTTTTTTTTAATTATTGTCTCCGATCGCTATTAATAATGTTTTTTTTTATAAATATATATTTCTAAGTTTATTCTGTCGTTTTAAAGATCGTTTATCATAAAGTAATTTTATGCTTTAAAAAACCAGTTTTTTTTAATAAATTATAGAACGGCGGTAAAGTCTATACTCTTCGGCTAACAGAGTCTATAAATATCGTTAGCATAGCAACGAGTTTGTTTATTCTCATAGAAGGATTTGTGTGACAGATCGCTTTCAACAAGGTCTTCCTAATCTATTCTAATCAACTAAAAGAATGAATAGGGGCTGCGTAAACGCGATCGAAAAAGGGGAGAAGACTCCAGGGAAGCGAGAGATGGTAAAATTCGGCGATCCTCTGAAGGACATAAGGTATTTATACGAAGACGAGGTGAAACGTGTTCGATTTGAGTGTCCACCTGTCAGGGTTGTGTATTATTATGCAGCCGACGACGAGGAAGAGGAATATTACGACGAGGAAGAGGTGGATATTGCCGCGAAGAAAAAGAAGTCACGGATTTCGCGATTATTCGGATGTTGCTGTAGATGTAAAAGAATAATCGCGAACATCTTCTTTTTCTCGACTTCCAGCTGTCGCTGAGATCGCCATCCCAATTATGATATAATAATACTTAACCCTCGCCTGCAGGCGCTGAAGTCGTAGCTTCTTCGGATTCGAATGCTTACTAACCTGCGGGTCTCTTTCTTGACCGTCGCTTCGGAGGCTCGCGTCGAATCTATGTAATATAATTAGCTAGCTTTGAAAAAGAAAATGTACCTAAGGCTAGCCGGAGGCAGCGGTAGGATTTTGGTGGCTGCCACGTGTATAGCGGCGTGGGAACCCTTTTTGTTATATATACTATTTTAATATAAATAGTATGTATCACAAAAGGGATCAGTAGGATTTGTTCATGGGGCCGCTATTTAAGTTAGCTTGGTTTTATTTGTCTAAAAAATAAAAAAATACCTTCTTTCAGGCGCACGGTAAGAAGTCCACGAGCCGTGAAGGGCAAAGAGAGTCAATATATCCCGCACTAAACTCACCCCACGCACCTGAAGGTGGAAATAAGTAGAAGACGTGTAGGGGACTCCTCAATCCTAATTGGCGAATGAAAAACTCCTGCCGTGTTTGCGACGATTTTATTTTCCCGGTGAGTAGTTCCAATAATTGTGATGTATTTTGCCTGGTGAGGAAGCAGAACGTGTTGCTATATAGGAACTCCACCGTGGTCAATTGTAGACCGGGAAGGGTATCTATAATATGTTTCAGGATATTAAACCGTTTACCTACCGTTGTCTCGTCTGTAGATCTGAGTTTAGAACGGAGTTAATGTTTTAAACTCAGATCTACAAACGTGACAAACTTATGTCTATAATGAATATTTTGTAAATCGTGAGTATAATAACAGACGCCAATACTCAATATATTATGCCATTGAGTGATTTTTTAATTAAACAATTCATTTTATTATTCGCTTATCACTAATCAACATACTACAGAGAACATTACAGAAAACCAATACATTGAGCAGTGAAATTAATTAAAAAATATAAATTTAAATACTAACAATCTGATAAAAACGCATTATTATTCCCCTGTAATCTAAGCCGATGGCGGGTTTTGTGCAAAAGTTTTTTAGAGTATCACCATTTAACCTTTTTTAAATATCCTAGTTAAAGTAGTTGCCGGGAGGCACCGGGTAGTACCACAAATAACTTCGAGTTTATTTTCGGGGGAATGGGGGGTAAATTTTCAATAAATGCCTATTAGGCTATCTCGGGTTGACGTATTACTCAACGTATTATCTATAGTGAGATTTAGGTAAACGATTTGGCTAGCTAGATCGACCAAATACCCCTTAGTGCTTCACCAGCTACAATGTTTCTCATTAATTTTCGGTAATTTCTCTTGCGAATCAAGGAGGCTCAGAAAAGGTCAGGATAACTTGAAGAGTGTCTCGAAAAAGAGGGAAGTTTTTATAAATTTAATAAAGCGGCTTAGTCCGAGGCGATAGGGAAAAAGACTTGAGGTCACTGGCTACTATGACTCTTGTATCCTTCTGCGAGTACAGGCTTTCAGTTCTGCTCCATCTAGCTTACATCCAGTGGAATGGTTGTCTCGCTCAAGATGAATTACGCAACATTTTTCTTTGTTTAGCTTGATAAACCTGCCATCGGTCCAACACTAGCTGCTGAGAGGATAGCAGGATTATTTGTGTTTTCTATTATTTTCAGTATGCAGTGGAAATGCTGCGTCCCTGAATGATAATCCAACTACCATTCGACCGTCCGGGGAAATTATTGGTATAGAATCAAATTTTATTATACCTTATACCGGGGAAAATAAAAATATCCCATTGACTGTTTTTTTTTATTATTTCATATATACCCTTAATTTTAATATATCTTCCTCCTACAAGAAAAATCCGATCAGTGACGAAATCGTTATTTTTGTCTTATTGTATGTACCTTCCAGAAAACTTTTGTCGCTTTCTCTGCGGCAAAAGCCCGATTTCTCCTATATATGACTTCTTGTTCGTTCTCTAACCGTTTAAAATTTATTTTCTGAATAAATAAGTATTCTTTACTGCGACAATACGATTAAATACTATACCGAATTTCCCTTATATCAAGAGCCATAAAAAACTAATAATATATATATATATATATATTACAAAGCTTAAACGATATTACATGGTTTATTGTGTATTATTTTGTTACTTTATTTTGGAAAAATATTGACAAGCACCATATGCTATGTGCAAATAGCTAGGCTTTTCTGAACGGACCGAGAAATAATAATCTAGGTATGCACTAGCGAAAATGAGTAGAAATACAACATCGCGGTTAGTTGATCACTTTCAACGGTAACGATACCACTCAACAAGAAAAATCAATGAGTGACATATACTCAATAGAATTTATATACTGAATCGCGTTGAGACAAAAAAGTCAAAATCAAAATACTCGATTAGCAATTTAAATATTACAACTAGTAAGTATGATATATTAACAAGAATAAAAAAATACGACTGGTGTTACAGAAAGTGTTGACATGAATTGGACATTTAGACAGGTGTTTTTTGACATTTGGACAGTTTAGATACCCTATGACGCTCGAGATGACATAACGATTCTAACAAATTCGCACACTTCTATATCGGTTCAAGCGTTTAGAAGTTATGGTGGAATAAAAAATCAGGGTTTCATCATTATTACATACCGGATTTATTCCGAGTAAAATTGCGTAGTTTTATAATTTTCAAAATGTTGGATTGGACTAAATTCGTATGAGCCAAAATCGGTTTTAAAAAATAGGTAAAATTGCGTGGAGAATAATAAAATAAACATTGTATAATTTATTTTACTAAATTGATAGTCCAAATATTTTTCTTTTTCACTCGGCCTCGAAGAGGGAAAACGAAAAAAAACTGTACTTTCATATGATGAATGTCAACACGTACCGCATAATACATCGATTTATTTTAAAGACGCTGCTTTCTCCTTAAATGAGATCAAGGGGTCGCGGAACGTAGCCAATGGCACTCGGGAGTACAAAACAATTCTAACAATTCGACACACTTCTAAATCGGCAAGCTTTACAACATTCAATGCACTGATTATAATACAAAAATGACATCCGAAATTATATAGCAAAAAGTCGCAAGTGAATATAATTTGACCTTTAATGAGCCTTGGAAAGACAAAAGAGTATTTTCTTCAAACTACAATACAGCCGGTGGTGACGATAAGAAAAAATAAAAGAAACTTACAATAAAATTCAAAAAGAAAAAGCGAAATTGAATACCAAAAATGGAAAAAATATATTATATTTAAGGCTCGCAAGAAATCTAATATAATTAGCTAGCTTTGAAAAAGAAATTGTAACTAAGGCTATCGGAGGCAGCGGTAGTATTTGGGTGGCTGCCACGTGCATAGCGACGTGGGAACCCTTTTTGTTATATATTTTATTCAAATATGAATAGAATATAGAACAAAATGTATCATTAGGAAATGTTCATGGGGCCGCTATTTATGTTAGCTTAGTTTTATTTTTCAAAAAAAAAAAAACTTAATTTCAGGCGCATGGTAAGATGTCCTCGAGCCGGCTGGTGATAAGAGAGACAATAACTCTCGCACTAAACTCACCCTACGCACCTGATGAAGGAAATATGTAGCGGGCACTCCTCATTGGTGAATGAGAAACTCCTACCGTGTGTGCGATGATTTTATTGTCCCGGTGAGTAGTTGCAATCATTGTGATGTCTTTTACCCTGGTGAGGAAGCAGAACTGTTACTATATAGGAACTCCACACCGGTCAATTGTGGACCTGCTGTGTTTTGGCCCATTTCAATAATTTCGGTGAGGGGTATGTATAAAATGTCTCAGGATATTATACCGTTTACCTAGCGTCATCTTTGTTTTAAACTCAGATCGACATACGAGACAAACCTATTTTATTGTAATACCTATTTATTTATTGCTTGCGATCGAGCACGAAGCTTATTATTAGGCACAAAGAGATCCTCTTTATATAACAAGTTAGAGTTATGGTCGATCTAGCTGGCCAAAAGTATTTTTGTAGTGTAATTGTTTTAGGGCTCATTTTTAAATTTAATAATTTTGTTATGATTACGTCATTGGAAGTACATGTTGAAAAAAAAAACACGGATATGACGTCCTTATTTACAACATCCTTTATTATAAGCGGTTTATACAAAGATGCTGTAACCTATATTAAATATTTGGCTTTCTATATCTCTGTATTCACCGAGCTGCAGGTTAAACGGCTCAACCGATTGACTTGAGATTTGAAACATAAACATCTTTGGGGTCAAGTAATCGGTTTGATTTATGAAAAGTTTCCAAAAAATCAAAATGGTTAAAAAATTACAAATTTACAAAAGTTCAAAAATATGTCTTGCTGGCGCGGGCTAAATATTGAAATTTGAAACATAGACTCTTAAGGGGTCAAGCAAGCAATGTGATTCATAAAAAGTATTAAAAAAGTTAAAGATTTTTAATTTAAAATAGTACCAACGTCAAATGAATACCAAAACTTTTATGGTGATATATGCCCTGCAGGCCCGGGCTAAACATTGAAATGTAGGTATTACGTAAACACAGAAATTTTACAGCATTCAATGCACCGATTATAATAGAAAACCAGCACTCGAAATTATATAGCTGAAAATCGCAAGTCAGTTAAATTTGACTTACAAGTTCACACCTGTAATAACAGAAGTTCCAGAAATAAAACTCCCCCCTGTGTTATGAGTCAAAATGCTGGGTTCAAAAGCTTCACGAGACTTTGATGGAAATTTTCTAGAAGCCTCTGGAAGTATCTTCTAGTGTAAAATAACCTAAACTATACTTAGGATAGGTAGCAATTTCAGAGGAAATATACTCTTGGTACTGCACCATTAAAGAGGAAAAGGAATAAATTATCTGAACCGTCGAATCCCCATTTCTAAGCTACCGGTACAATGAATCATGCACACTCGCTAAGCCGTCGCGTAATCTGCTTATTCCGCAGCTTGGTCTGCGACTTCTCAGAATACAAGGGTAGTACTTTCAAACAGACACTGCTTTATATTTTGCTCTGTTTCAGGCGAAGCACGTTCAACATGACCGGTCTCCAATACTTAATTTGGATCGCGTTCAGCTCACCTCTCTTCAGCCAAACTTCACTAAATAAATACCTGTTTTCGAAGATCAACATAATCCACCACCACTACCGCACGCAATTACCTATATCGGTAGAATTTTAAAACATTGTATACATTGTAATATATACATACTTTATTGCAAATAATAATTGATTATGACTCTAGCATTTTTTAATCAATCCTAGGGTTTCTTGGCGATTCTTTCACAATTTAAGTATGGTATTATTTGATATGCGGATTTACTTAAATAATGGTATTTTAAAATAAATTTTCAAGTTTGTATAATTTCCCAATTGTCACTCATAATAAAGATTATTGCGTATATCCACATTCTACTGAGAGTTATATTTTAAATGTTATTTCAATTGCATAATTTAGTATCCCATTTTGACTGTCCGGTTTACATAATATACTACTTAGATTATTTGCTTTCCCATTTTATTAAAACATATTAAATAGGTAGCACATTGCGGCACGTACGTTTATGTCTGAAAACTCGGATGAATCAAAGACTATTTGACTATATGGCTCTTTGAAAAGTCGGTATTATAAATATATGGCAAATATTAACTTTTCTGTTTAATCTTCCAAGTATTTTCTCTGCAACTCTACCACACCACGAATGATTTTCCACTAGTAGGACACCACATTTTTATCCACATTATTTTCTTGCGGAATAATAATATCCTAAGGAAATTCTAGTAATTTTGTGTCACCGTGAATTTGGTCTAACATTATTACTGTTTTATTGTGCATTTCAATGCTCTCTAATGGCTAAAAGCTAATATTGCCCCTGTCGAATTTCAAATTTCCCGCCTATCAGCACATGGTTATCAAATCTCGCAGTATTTTTTTTAAATTATTGTCTCTGATCGCTATTAATAATGTTTTTTTTTTATAAATATATATTTCTAAGTTTATTCTGTCGTTTTAAAGGTCGTTTATCATATAGTAATTTTATGCTTTAAAAAACCAGTTTTTTTTAATAAATTATAGAACGGCGGTAAAGTCTATACTCTTCGGCTAACAGAGTCTATAAATATCGTTAGCATAGCAACGAGTTTGTTTATTCTCATAGAAGGATTTGTGTGACAGATCGCTTTCAACAAGGTCTTCCTAATCTATTCTAATCAACTAAAAGAATGAATAGGGGCTGCGTAAACGCGATCGAAAAAGGGGAGAAGACTCCAGAGGAGCGAGAGATGGTAAAATTCGGCGATCCTCTGAAGGACATAAGGTATTTATACGAAGACGAGGTGAAACGTGTTCGATTTGAGTGTCCACCTGTCAGGGTTGTGTATTATTATGCAGCCGACGACGAGGAAGAGGAATATTACGACGAGGAAGAGGTGGATATTGCCGCGAAGAAAAAGAAGTCACGGATTTCGCGATTATTCGGATGTTGCTGTAGATGTAAAAGAATAATCGCGAACATCTTCTTTTTCGCGACTTCCACCTGTCGCTGAGATCGCCATCCCAATTATGATATAATAATACTTAACCCTCGCCTGCAGGCGCTGAAGTCGTAGCTTCTTCGGATTCGAATGCTTACTAACCTGCGGGTCTCTTTCTTGACCGTCGCTTCGGAGGCTCGCGTCGAATCTATGTAATATAATTAGCTAGCTTTGAAAAAGAAAATGTACCTAAGGCTAGCCGGAGGCAGCGGTAGGATTTTGGTGGCTGCCACGTGTATAGCGGCGTGGGAACCCTTTTTGTTATATATACTATTTTAATATAAATAGTATGTATCACAAAAGGGATCAGTAGGATTTGTTCATGGGGCCGCTATTTAAGTTAGCTTGGTTTTATTTGTCTAAAAAATAAAAAAATACCTTCTTTCAGGCGCACGGTAAGAAGTCCACGAGCCGTGAAGGGCAAAGAGAGTCAATATATCCCGCACTAAACTCACCCCACGCACCTGAAGGTGGAAATAAGTAGAAGACGTGTAGGGGACTCCTCAATCCTAATTGGCGAATGAAAAACTCCTGTCGTGTTTGCGACGATTTTATTTTCCCGGTGAGTAGTTCCAATAATTGTGATGTATTTTGCCTGGTGAGGAAGCAGAACGTGTTGCTATATAGGAACTCCACCGTGGTCAATTGTAGACCGGGAAGGGTATCTATAATATGTTTCAGGATATTAAACCGTTTACCTAGCGTTGTCTCGTCTGTAGATCTGAGTTTAGAACGGAGTTAATGTTTTAAACTCAGATCTACAAACGTGACAAACTTATGTCTATAATGAATATTTTGTAAATCGTGAGTATAATAACAGACGCCAATACTCAATATATTATGCCATTGAGTGATTTTTTAATTAAACAATTCATTTTATTATTCGCTTATCACTAATCAACATACTACAGAGAACATTACAGAAAACCAATACATTGAGCAGTGAAATTAATTAAAAAATATAAATTTAAATACTAACAATCTGATAAAAACGCATTATTATTCCCCTGTAATCTAAGCCGATGGCGGGTTTTGTGCAAAAGTTTTTTAGAGTATCACCATTTAACCTTTTTTAAATATCCTAGTTAAAGTAGTTGCCGGGAGGCACCGGGTAGTACCACAAATAACTTCGAGTTTATTTTCGGGGGAATGGGGGGTAAATTTTCAATAAATGCCTATTAGGCTATCTCGGGTTGACGTATTACTCAACGTATTATCTATAGTGAGATTTAGGTAAACGATTTGGCTAGCTAGATCGACCAAATACCCCTTAGTGCTTCACCAGCTACAATGTTTCTCATTAATTTTCGGTAATTTCTCTTGCGAATCAAGGAGGCTCAGAAAAGGTCAGGATAACTTGAAGAGTGTCTCGAAAAAGAGGGAAGTTTTTATAAATTTAATAAAGCGGCTTAGTCCGAGGCGATAGGGAAAAAGTCTTGAGGTCACTGGCTACTATGACTCTTGTATCCTTCTGCGAGTACAGGCTTTCAGTTCTGCTCCATCTAGCTTACATCCAGTGGAATGGTTGTCTCGCTCAAGATGAATTACGCAACATTTTTCTTTGTTTAGCTTGATAAACCTGCCATCGGTCCAACACTAGCTGCTGAGAGGATAGCAGGATTATTTGTGTTTTCTATTATTTTCAGTATGCAGTGGAAATGCTGCGTCCCTGAATGATAATCCAACTACCATTCGACCGTCCGGGGAAATTATTGGTATAGAATCAAATTTTATTATACCTTATACCGGGGAAAATAAAAATATCCCATTGACTGTTTTTTTTTTATTATTTCATATATACCCTTAATTTTAATATATCTTCCTCCTACAAGAAAAATCCGATCAGTGACGAAATCGTTATTTTTGTCTTATTGTATGTACCTTCCAGAAAACTTTTGTCGCTTTCTCTGCGGCAAAAGCCCGATTTCTCCTATATATGACTTCTTGTTCGTTCTCTAACCGTTTAAAATTTATTTTCTGAATAAATAAGTATTCTTTACTGCGACAATACGATTAAATACTATACCGAATTTCCCTTATATCAAGAGCCATAAAAAACTAATAATATATATATATATATATTACAAAGCTTAAACAATATTACATGGTTTATTGTGTATTATTTTGTTACTTTATTTTGGAAAAATATTGACAAGCACCATATGCTATGTGCAAATAGCTAGGCTTTTCTGAACGGACCGAGAAATAATAATCTAGGTATGCACTAGCGAAAATGAGTAGAAATACAACATCGCGGTTAGTTGATCACTTTCAACGGTAACGATACCACTCAACAAGAAAAATCAATGAGTGACATATACTCAATAGAATTTATATACTGAATCGCGTTGAGACAAAAAAGTCAAAATCAAAATACTCGATTAGCAATTTAAATATTACAACTAGTAAGTATGATATATTAACAAGAATAAAAAAATACGACTGGTGTTACAGAAAGTGTTGACATGAATTGGACATTTAGACAGGTGTTTTTTGACATTTGGACAGTTTAGATACCCTATGACGCTCGAGATGACATAACGATTCTAACAAATTCGCACACTTCTATATCGGTTCAAGCGTTTAGAAGTTATGGTGGAATAAAAAATCAGGGTTTCATCATTATTACATACCGGATTTATTCCGAGTAAAATTGCGTAGTTTTATAATTTTCAAAATGTTGGATTGGACTAAATTCGTATGAGCCAAAATCGGTTTTAAAAAATAGGTAAAATTGCGTGGAGAATAATAAAATAAACATTGTATAATTTATTTTACTAAATTGATAGTCCAAATATTTTTCTTTTTCACTCGGCCTCGAAGAGGGAAAACGAAAAAAAACTGTACTTTCATATGATGAATGTCAACACGTACCGCATAATACATCGATTTATTTTAAAGACGCTGCTTTCTCCTTAAATGAGATCAAGGGGTCGCGGAACGTAGCCAATGGCACTCGGGAGTACAAAACAATTCTAACAATTCGACACACTTCTAAATCGGCAAGCTTTACAACATTCAATGCACTGATTATAATACAAAAATGACATCCGAAATTATATAGCAAAAAGTCGCAAGTGAATATAATTTGACCTTTAATGAGCCTTGGAAAGACAAAAGAGTATTTTCTTCAAACTACAATACAGCCGGTGGTGACGATAAGAAAAAATAAAAGAAACTTACAATAAAATTCAAAAAGAAAAAGCGAAATTGAATACCAAAAATGGAAAAAATATATTATATTTAAGGCTCGCAAGAAATCTAATATAATTAGCTAGCTTTGAAAAAGAAATTGTAACTAAGGCTATCGGAGGCAGCGGTAGTATTTGGGTGGCTGCCACGTGCATAGCGGCGTGGGAACCCTTTTTGTTATATATTTTATTCAAATATGAATAGAATATAGAACAAAATGTATCATTAGGATATGTTCATGGGGCCGCTATTTAAGTTAGCTTAGTTTTATTTTTCAAAAAAAAAAAAACTTAATTTCAGGCGCATGGTAAGATGTCCTCGAGCCGGCTGGTGATAAGAGAGACAATAACTCTCGCACTAAACTCACCCTACGCACCTGATGAAGGAAATATGTAGCGGGCACTCCTCATTGGTGAATGAGAAACTCCTACCGTGTGTGCGATGATTTTATTGTCCCGGTGAGTAGTTGCAATCATTGTGATGTCTTTTACCCTGGTGAGGAAGCAGAACTGTTACTATATAGGAACTCCACACCGGTCAATTGTGGACCTGCTGTGTTTTGGCCCATTTCAATAATTTCGGTGAGGGGTATGTATAAAATGTCTCAGGATATTATACCGTTTACCTAGCGTCATCTTTGTTTTAAACTCAGATCGACATACGAGACAAACCTATTTTATTGTAATACCTATTTAGTTATTGCTTGCGATCGAGCACGAAGCTTATTATTAGGCACAAAGAGATCCTCTTTATATAACAAGTTAGAGTTATGGTCGATCTAGCTGGCCAAAAGTATTTTTGTAGTGTAATTGTTTTAGGGCTCATTTTTAAATTTAATAATTTTGTTATGATTACGTCATTGGAAGTACATGTTGAAAAAAAAACACGGATATGACGTCCTTATTTACAACATCCTTTATTATAAGCGGTTTATACAAAGATGCTGTAACCTATATTAAATATTTGGCTTTCTATATCTCTATATTCACCGAGGTGCAGGTTAAACGGCTCAACCGATTGACTTGAGATTTGAAACATAAACATCTTTGGGGTCAAGTAATCGGTTTGATTTATGAAAAGTTTCCAAAAAATCAAAATGGTTAAAAAATTACAAATTTACAAAAGTTCAAAAATATGTCTTGCTGGCGCGGGCTAAATATTGAAATTTGAAACATAGACTCTTAAGGGGTCAAGCAAGCAATGTGATTCATAAAAAGTATTAAAAAAGTTAAAGATTTTTAATTTAAAATAGTACCAACGTCAAATGAATACCAAAACTTTTATGGTGATATATGCCCTGCAGGCCCGGGCTAAACATTGAAATGTACCTAGGTATTACGTAAACACAGAAATTTTACAGCATTCAATGCACCGATTATAATAGAAAACCAGCACTCGAAATTATATAGCTGAAAATCGCAAGTCAGTTAAATTTGACTTACAAGTTCACACCTGTAATAACAGAAGTTCCAGAAATAAAACTCCCCCCTCTGTTATGAGTCAAAATGCTGGGTTCAAAAGCTTCACGAGACTTTGATGGAAATTTTCTAGAAGCTTCTGGAAGTATCTTCTAGTGTAAAATAACCTAAACTATACTTAGGATAGGTAGCAATTTCAGAGGAAATATACTCTTGGTACTGCACCATTAAAGAGGAAAAGGAATAAATTATCTGAACCGTCGAATCCCCATTTCTAAGCTACCGGTACAATGAATCATGCACACTCGCTAAGCCGTCGCGTAATCTGCTTATTCCGCAGCTTGGTCTGCGACTTCTCAGAATACAAGGGTAGTACTTTCAAACAGACACTGCTTTATATTCTGCTCTGTTTCAGGCGAAGCACGTTCAACATGACCGGTCTCCAATACTTAATTTGGATCGCGTTCAGCTCACCTCTCTTCAGCCAAACTTCACTAAATAAATACCTGTTTTCGAAGATCAACATAATCCACCACCACTACCGCACGCAATTACCTATATCGGTAGAATTTTAAAACATTGTATACATTGTAATATATACATACTTTATTGCAAATGATAATTGATTATGACTCTAGCATTTTTTAATCAATCCTAGGGTTTCTTGGCGATTCTTTCACAATTTAAGTATGGTATTATTTGATATGCGGATTTACTTAAATAATGGTATTTTAAAATAAATTTTCAAGTTTGTATAATTTCCCAATTGTCACTCATATTAAAGATTATTGCGTATATCCACATTCTACTGAGAGTTATATTTTAAATGTTATTTCAATTGCATAATTTAGTATCCCATTTTGACTGTCCGGTTTACATAATATTAGTACTCTTAGATTAGTACTCTTAGATTACTCTTAGATTAATACTACTTAGATTATTTGCTTTCCCATTTTATTAAAACATATTAAATAGGTAGCACATTGCGGCACGTACGTTTATGTCTGAAAACTCGGATGAATCAAAGACTATTTGACTATATGGCTCTTTGAAAAGTCGGTATTATAAATATATAATGGATGGCAAATATTAACTTTTCTGTTTTATCTTCCAAGTATTTTCTCTGCAACTCTACCACACCACGAATGATTTTCCACTAGTAGGACACCACATTTTTATCCACATTATTTTCTTGTGGAATAATAATATCCTAAGGAAATTCTAGTAATTTTGTGTCACCGTGAATTTGGTCTAACATTATTACTGTTTTATTGTGCATTTCAATGCTCTCTAATGGCTAAAAGCTAATATTGCCCCTGTCGAATTTCAAATTTCCCGCCTATCAGCACATGGTTATCAAATCTCGCAGTATTTTTTTTAAATTATTGTCTTTGATCGCTATTAATAATGTTTTTTTTTATAAATATATATTTCTAAGTTTATTCTGTCGTTTTAAAGGTCGTTTATCATAAAGTAATTTTATGCTTTAAAAAAACAGTTTTTTTAATAAATTATAGAACGGCGGTAAAGTCTATACTCTTCGGCTAATAGAGTCTATAAATATCGTTAGCATAGCAACGAGTTTGTTTATTCTCATAGAAGGATTTGTGTGACAGATCGCTTTCAACAAGGTCTTCCTAATCTATTCTAATCAACTAAAAGAATGAATAGGGGCTGCGTAAACGCGATCGAAAAAGGGGAGAAGACTCCAGGGGAGCGAGAGATGGTAAAATTCGGCGATCCTCTGAAGGACATAAGGTATTTATACGAAGACGAGGTGAAACGTGTTCGATTTGAGTGTCCACCTGTCAGGGTTGTGTATTATTATGCAGCCGACGACGAGGAAGAGGAATATTACGACGAGGAAGAGGTGGATATTGCCGCGAAGAAAAAGAAGTCACGGATTTCGCGATTATTCGGATGTTGCTGTAGATGTAAAAGAATAATCGCGAACATCTTCTTTTTCGCGACTTCCACCTGTCGCTGAGATCGCCATCCCAATTATGATATAATAATACTTAACCCTCGCCTGCAGGCGCTGAAGTCGTAGCTTCTTCGGATTCGAATGCTTACTAACCTGCGGGTCTCTTTCTTGACCGTCGCTTCGGAGGCTCGCGTCGAATCTATGTAATATAATTAGCTAGCTTTGAAAAAGAAAATGTACCTAAGGCTAGCCGGAGGCAGCGGTAGGATTTTGGTGGCTGCCACGTGTATAGCGGCGTGGGAACCCTTTTTGTTATATATACTATTTTAATATAAATAGTATGTATCACAAAAGGGATCAGTAGGATTTGTTCATGGGGCCGCTATTTAAGTTAGCTTGGTTTTATTTGTCTAAAAAATAAAAAAATACCTTCTTTCAGGCGCACGGTAAGAAGTCCACGAGCCGTGAAGGGCAAAGAGAGTCAATATATCCCGCACTAAACTCACCCCACGCACCTGAAGGTGGAAATAAGTAGAAGACGTGTAGGGGACTCCTCAATCCTAATTGGCGAATGAAAAACTCCTGTCGTGTTTGCGACGATTTTATTTTCCCGGTGAGTAGTTCCAATAATTGTGATGTATTTTGCCTGGTGAGGAAGCAGAACGTGTTGCTATATAGGAACTCCACCGTGGTCAATTGTAGACCGGGAAGGGTATCTATAATATGTTTCAGGATATTAAACCGTTTACCTAGCGTTGTCTCGTCTGTAGATCTGAGTTTAGAACGGAGTTAATGTTTTAAACTCAGATCTACAAACGTGACAAACTTATGTCTATAATGAATATTTTGTAAATCGTGAGTATAATAACAGACGCCAATACTCAATATATTATGCCATTGAGTGATTTTTTAATTAAACAATTCATTTTATTATTCGCTTATCACTAATCAACATACTACAGAGAACATTACAGAAAACCAATACATTGAGCAGTGAAATTAATTAAAAAATATAAATTTAAATACTAACAATCTGATAAAAACGCATTATTATTCCCCTGTAATCTAAGCCGATGGCGGGTTTTGTGTAAAAGTTTTTTAGAGTATCACCATTTAACCTTTTTTAAATATCCTAGTTAAAGTAGTTGCCGGGAGGCACCGGGTAGTACCACAAATAACTTCGAGTTTATTTTCGGGGGAATGGGGGGTAAATTTTCAATAAATGCCTATTAGGCTATCTCGGGTTGACGTATTACTCAACGTATTATCTATAGTGAGATTTAGGTAAACGATTTGGCTAGCTAGATCGACCAAATACCCCTTAGTGCTTCACCAGCTACAATGTTTCTCATTAATTTTCGGTAATTTCTCTTGCGAATCAAGGAGGCTCAGAAAAGGTCAGGATAACTTGAAGAGTGTCTCGAAAAAGAGGGAAGTTTTTATAAATTTAATAAAGCGGCTTAGTCCGAGGCGATAGGGAAAAAGACTTGAGGTCACTGGCTACTATGACTCTTGTATCCTTCTGCGAGTACAGGCTTTCAGTTCTGCTCCATCTAGCTTACATCCAGTGGAATGGTTGTCTCGCTCAAGATGAATTACGCAACATTTTTCTTTGTTTAGCTTGATAAACCTGCCATCGGTCCAACACTAGCTGCTGAGAGGATAGCAGGATTATTTGTGTTTTCTATTATTTTCAGTATGCAGTGGAAATGCTGCGTCCCTGAATGATAATCCAACTACCATTCGAACGTCCGGGGAAATTATTGGTATAGAATCAAATTTTATTATACCTTATACCGGGGAAAATAAAAATATCCCATTGACTGTTTTTTTTTATTATTTCATATATACCCTTAATTTTAATATATCTTCCTCCTACAAGAAAAATCCGATCAGTGACGAAATCGTTATTTTTGTCTTATTGTATGTACCTTCCAGAAAACTTTTGTCGCTTTCTCTGCGGCAAAAGCCCGATTTCTCCTATATATGACTTCTTGTTCGTTCTCTAACCGTTTAAAATTTATTTTCTGAATAAATAAGTATTCTTTACTGCGACAATACGATTAAATACTATACCGAATTTCCCTTATATCAAGAGCCATAAAAAACTAATAATATATATATATATATATATATTACAAAGCTTAAACGATATTATATGGTTTATTGTGTATTATTTTGTTACTTTATTTTGGAAAAATATTGACAAGCACCATATGCTATGTGCAAATAGCTAGGCTTTTCTGAACGGACCGAGAAATAATAATCTAGGTATGCACTAGCGAAAATGAGTAGAAATACAACATCGCGGTTAGTTGATCACTTTCAACGGTAACGATACCACTCAACAAGAAAAATCAATGAGTGACATATACTCAATAGAATTTATATACTGAATCGCGTTGAGACAAAAAAGTCAAAATCAAAATACTCGATTAGCAATTTAAATATTACAACTAGTAAGTATGATATATTAACAAGAATAAAAAAATACGACTGGTGTTACAGAAAGTGTTGACATTAATTGGACATTTAGACAGGTGTTTTTTGACATTTGGACAGTTTAGATACCCTATGACGCTCGAGATGACATAACGATTCTAACAAATTCGCACACTTCTATATCGGTTCAAGCGTTTAGAAGTTATGGTGGAATAAAAAATCAGGGTTTCATCATTATTACATACCGGATTTATTCCGAGTAAAATTGCGTAGTTTTATAATTTTCAAAATGTTGGATTGGACTAAATTCGTATGAGCCAAAATCGGTTTTAAAAAATAGGTAAAATTGCGTGGAGAATAATAAAATAAACATTGTATAATTTATTTTACTAAATTGATAGTCCAAATATTTTTCTTTTTCACTCGGCCTCGAAGAGGGAAAACGAAAAAAAACTGTACTTTCATATGATGAATGTCAACACGTACCGCATAATACATCGATTTATTTTAAAGACGCTGCTTTCTCCTTAAATGAGATCAAGGGGTCGTGGAACGTAGCCAATGACACTCGGGAGTACAAAACAATTCTAACAATTCGACACACTTCTAAATCGGCAAGCTTTACAACATTCAATGCACTGATTATAATACAAAAATGACATCCGAAATTATATAGCAAAAAGTCGCAAGTGAATATAATTTAACCTTTAATGAGCCTTGGAAAGACAAAAGAGTATTTTCTTCAAACTACAATACAGCCGGTGGTGACGATAAGAAAAAATAAAAGAAACTTACAATAAAATTCAAAAAGAAAAAGCGAAATTTAATACCAAAAATGGAAAAAATATATTATATTTAACCCTTGGAGTAAATGGGTATTTTCATGGATGCATCTGTCTCTTTTGCAGGATTTTCGGCGACATCGACCTTAAAGTACTATAACTACGAAACTACTACACCAATCATAAAAAGAACAACTGCACAATGATTGCATTGAAATTTGGAATATAGAATATTGAAATATCATTTTGTAAAACAATTAGATAATTATGAATAAATATGAGAACGTCAAAGAAGTGAAAAAAACGCGGAACCAGATCTGGTCGTATCATACTCAACGGATAATTGTTTCAGAACCAGATTTGGTCGTATCATACTCAAGGGGTTAAGGCTCGCAAGAAATCTAATATAATTAGCTAGCTTTGAAAAAGAAATTGTAACTAAGGCTATCGGAGGCAGCGGTAGTATTTGGGTGGCTGCCACGTGCATAGCGGCGTGTGAACCCTTTTTGTTATATATTTTATTCAAATATGAATAGAATATAGAACAAAATGTATCATTAGGATATGTTCATGGGGCCGCTATTTAAGTTAGCTTAGTTTTATTATTAAAAAAAAAAAATATCTAATTTCAGGCGCATGGTAAGATGTCCTCGAGCCGGCTGGTGATAAGAGAGACAATAACTCTCGCACTAAACTCACCCTACGCACCTGATGAAGGAAATATGTAGCGGGCACTCCTCATTGGTGAATGAGAAACTCCAGGTGTGCGATGATTTTATTGTCCCGGTGAGTAGTTGCAATCATTGTATGTGTGTATGTATGTGTATGTATATATGTATATTTATGTATGTGTGTATGTATGTGTATGTATATATGTATATATTCTTATGTATTATGCAATGCAACGTAAGTTCATAACATCAAAAGAGTCAGCTCATCGATACCATTGATTTTTTTAAATCAATGTCGATACCTTTAAACAAAAAGCAGCATCCCTAGATACGGGTCTCTGACCTAGTTAGGAATGCGGATAGACATTTTCACCATAGGATGTGCTCAATCTCTCCCAACTCAACCATAGTATGTTAATGGTGTGTATATGACATAATTATAAAGTTATTGTAAATTAATAAATAAAATTAAAAAAAATAAAAAAAAAATAAAAAAAAAATTGTGATGTCTTTTACCCTGGTGAGGAAGCAGAACTATATAGGAACTCCACACCGGTCAATTGTGGACCTGCTGTGTTTTGGCCCATTTCAATAATTTCGGTGAGGGGTATGTATAAAATGTCTCAGGATATTATACCGTTTACCTAGCGTCATCTTTGTTTTAAACTCAGATCGACATACGAGACAAACCTATTTTATTGTAATACCTATTTATTTATTGCTTGCGATCGAGCACGATGCTTATTATTAGGCACAAAGAGATCCTCTTTATATAACAAGTTAGAGTTATGGTCGATCTAGCTGGCCAAAAGTATTTTTGTAGTGTAATTGTTTTAGGGCTCATTTTTAAATTTAATAATTTTGTTATGATTACGTCATTGGAAGTACATGTTGAAAAAAAAACACGGATATGACGTCCTTATTTACAACATCCTTTATTATAAGCGGTTTATACAAAGATGCTGTAGCCTATATTAAATATTTGGCTTTCTATATCTCTGTATTCACCGAGCTGCAGGTTAAACGGCTCAACCGATTGACTTGAGATTTGAAACATAAACATCTTTGGGGTCAAGTAATCGGTTTGATTTATGAAAAGTTTCCAAAAAATCAAAATGGTTAAAAAATTACAAATTTACAAAAGTTCAAAAATATGTCTTGCTGGCGCGGGCTAAATATTGAAATTTGAAACATAGACTCTTAAGGGGTCAAGCAAGCAATGTGATTCATAAAAAGTATTAAAAAAGTTAAAGATTTTTAATTTAAAATAGTACCAACGTCAAATGAATACCAAAACTTTTATGGTGATATATGCCCTGCAGGCCCGGGCTAAACATTGAAATGTAGGTATTACGTAAACACAGAAATTTTACAGCATTCAATGCACCGATTATAATAGAAAACCAGCACTCGAAATTATATAGCTGAAAATCGCAAGTCAGTTAAATTTGACTTACAAGTTCACACCTGTAATAACAGAAGTTCCAGAAATAAAACTCCCCCCTCTGTTATGAGTCAAAATGCTGGGTTCAAAAGCTTCACGAGACTTTGATGGAAATTTTCTAGAAGCCTCTGGAAGTATCTTCTAGTGTAAAATAACCTAAACTATACTTAGGATAGGTAGCAATTTCAGAGGAAATATACTCTTGGTACTGCACTATTAAAGAGGAAAAGGAATAAATTATCTGAACCGTCGAATCCCCATTTCTAAGCTACCGGTACAATGAATCATGCACACTCGCTAAGCCGTCGCGTAATCTGCTTATTCCGCAGCTTGGTCTGCGACTTCTCAGAATACAAGGGTAGTACTTTCAAACAGACACTGCTTTATATTTTGCTCTGTTTCAGGCGAAGCACGTTCAACATGACCGGTCTCCAATACTTAATTTGGATCGCGTTCAGCTCACCTCTCTTCAGCCAAACTTCACTAAATAAATACCTGTTTTCGAAGATCAACATAATCCACCACCACTACCGCACGCAATTACCTATATCGGTAGAATTTTAAAACATTGTATACATTGTAATATATACATACTTTATTGCAAATAATAATTGATTATGACTCTAGCATTTTTTAATCAATCCTAGGGTTTCTTGGCGATTCTTTCACAATTTAAGTATGGTATTATTTGATATGCGGATTTACTTAAATAATGGTATTTTAAAATAAATTTTCAAGTTTGTATAATTTCCCAATTGTCACTCATATTAAAGATTATTGCGTATATCCACATTCTACTGAGAGTTATATTTTAAATGTTATTTCAATTGCATAATTTAGTATCCCATTTTGACTGTCCGGTTTACATAATATACTACTTAGATTATTTGCTTTCCCATTTTATTAAAACATATTAAATAGGTAGCACATTGCGGCACGTACGTTTATGTCTGAAAACTCGGATGAATCAAAGACTATTTGACTATATGGCTCTTTGAAAAGTCGGTATTATAAATATATAATGGATGGCAAATATTAACTTTTCTGTTTTATCTTCCAAGTATTTTCTCTGCAACTCTACCACACCACGAATGATTTTCCACTAGTAGGACACCACATTTTTATCCACATTATTTTCTTGCGGAATAATAATATCCTAAGGAAATTCTAGTAATTTTGTGTCACCGTGAATTTGGTCTAACATTATTACTGTTTTATTGTGCATTTCAATGCTCTTTAATGGCTAATAGCTAATATTGCCCCTGTCGAATTTCAAATTTCCCGCCTATCAGCACATGGTTATCAAATCTCGCAGTATTTTTTTTTAATTATTGTCTCCGATCGCTATTAATAATGTTTTTTTTTATAAATATATATTTCTAAGTTTATTCTGTCGTTTTAAAGATCGTTTATCATAAAGTAATTTTATGCTTTAAAAAACCAGTTTTTTTTAATAAATTATAGAACGGCGGTAAAGTCTATACTCTTCGGCTAACAGAGTCTATAAATATCGTTAGCATAGCAACGAGTTTGTTTATTCTCATAGAAGGATTTGTGTGACAGATCGCTTTCAACAAGGTCTTCCTAATCTATTCTAATCAACTAAAAGAATGAATAGGGGCTGCGTAAACGCGATCGAAAAAGGGGAGAAGACTCCAGGGAAGCGAGAGATGGTAAAATTCGGCGATCCTCTGAAGGACATAAGGTATTTATACGAAGACGAGGTGAAACGTGTTCGATTTGAGTGTCCACCTGTCAGGGTTGTGTATTATTATGCAGCCGACGACGAGGAAGAGGAATATTACGACGAGGAAGAGGTGGATATTGCCGCGAAGAAAAAGAAGTCACGGATTTCGCGATTATTCGGATGTTGCTGTAGATGTAAAAGAATAATCGCGAACATCTTCTTTTTCTCGACTTCCACCTGTCGCTGAGATCGCCATCCCAATTATGATATAATAATACTTAACCCTCGCCTGCAGGCGCTGAAGTCGTAGCTTCTTCGGATTCGAATGCTTACTAACCTGCGGGTCTCTTTCTTGACCGTCGCTTCGGAGGCTCGCGTCGAATCTATGTAATATAATTAGCTAGCTTTGAAAAAGAAAATGTACCTAAGGCTAGCCGGAGGCAGCGGTAGGATTTTGGTGGCTGCCACGTGTATAGCGGCGTGGGAACCCTTTTTGTTATATATACTATTTTAATATAAATAGTATGTATCACAAAAGGGATCAGTAGGATTTGTTCATGGGGCCGCTATTTAAGTTAGCTTGGTTTTATTTGTCTAAAAAATAAAAAAATACCTTCTTTCAGGCGCACGGTAAGAAGTCCACGAGCCGTGAAGGGCAAAGAGAGTCAATATATCCCGCACTAAACTCACCCCACGCACCTGAAGGTGGAAATAAGTAGAAGACGTGTAGGGGACTCCTCAATCCTAATTGGCGAATGAAAAACTCCTGCCGTGTTTGCGACGATTTTATTTTCCCGGTGAGTAGTTCCAATAATTGTGATGTATTTTGCCTGGTGAGGAAGCAGAACGTGTTGCTATATAGGAACTCCACCGTGGTCAATTGTAGACCGGGAAGGGTATCTATAATATGTTTCAGGATATTAAACCGTTTACCTACCGTTGTCTCGTCTGTAGATCTGAGTTTAGAACGGAGTTAATGTTTTAAACTCAGATCTACAAACGTGACAAACTTATGTCTATAATGAATATTTTGTAAATCGTGAGTATAATAACAGACGCCAATACTCAATATATTATGCCATTGAGTGATTTTTTAATTAAACAATTCATTTTATTATTCGCTTATCACTAATCAACATACTACAGAGAACATTACAGAAAACCAATACATTGAGCAGTGAAATTAATTAAAAAATATAAATTTAAATACTAACAATCTGATAAAAACGCATTATTATTCCCCTGTAATCTAAGCCGATGGCGGGTTTTGTGCAAAAGTTTTTTAGAGTATCACCATTTAACCTTTTTTAAATATCCTAGTTAAAGTAGTTGCCGGGAGGCACCGGGTAGTACCACAAATAACTTCGAGTTTATTTTCGGGGGAATGGGGGGTAAATTTTCAATAAATGCCTATTAGGCTATCTCGGGTTGACGTATTACTCAACGTATTATCTATAGTGAGATTTAGGTAAACGATTTGGCTAGCTAGATCGACCAAATACCCCTTAGTGCTTCACCAGCTACAATGTTTCTCATTAATTTTCGGTAATTTCTCTTGCGAATCAAGGAGGCTCAGAAAAGGTCAGGATAACTTGAAGAGTGTCTCGAAAAAGAGGGAAGTTTTTATAAATTTAATAAAGCGGCTTAGTCCGAGGCGATAGGGAAAAAGACTTGAGGTCACTGGCTACTATGACTCTTGTATCCTTCTGCGAGTACAGGCTTTCAGTTCTGCTCCATCTAGCTTACATCCAGTGGAATGGTTGTCTCGCTCAAGATGAATTACGCAACATTTTTCTTTGTTTAGCTTGATAAACCTGCCATCGGTCCAACACTAGCTGCTGAGAGGATAGCAGGATTATTTGTGTTTTCTATTATTTTCAGTATGCAGTGGAAATGCTGCGTCCCTGAATGATAATCCAACTACCATTCGACCGTCCGGGGAAATTATTGGTATAGAATCAAATTTTATTATACCTTATACCGGGGAAAATAAAAATATCCCATTGACTGTTTTTTTTTATTATTTCATATATACCCTTAATTTTAATATATCTTCCTCCTACAAGAAAAATCCGATCAGTGACGAAATCGTTATTTTTGTCTTATTGTATGTACCTTCCAGAAAACTTTTGTCGCTTTCTCTGCGGCAAAAGCCCGATTTCTCCTATATATGACTTCTTGTTCGTTCTCTAACCGTTTAAAATTTATTTTCTGAATAAATAAGTATTCTTTACTGCGACAATACGATTAAATACTATACCGAATTTCCCTTATATCAAGAGCCATAAAAAACTAATAATATATATATATATATATATATATTACAAAGCTTAAACGATATTACATGGTTTATTGTGTATTATTTTGTTACTTTATTTTGGAAAAATATTGACAAGCACCATATGCTATGTGCAAATAGCTAGGCTTTTCTGAACGGACCGAGAAATAATAATCTAGGTATGCACTAGCGAAAATGAGTAGAAATACAACATCGCGGTTAGTTGATCACTTTCAACGGTAACGATACCACTCAACAAGAAAAATCAATGAGTGACATATACTCAATAGAATTTATATACTGAATCGCGTTGAGACAAAAAAGTCAAAATCAAAATACTCGATTAGCAATTTAAATATTACAACTAGTAAGTATGATATATTAACAAGAATAAAAAAATACGACTGGTGTTACAGAAAGTGTTGACATGAATTGGACATTTAGACAGGTGTTTTTTGACATTTGGACAGTTTAGATACCCTATGACGCTCGAGATGACATAACGATTCTAACAAATTCGCACACTTCTATATCGGTTCAAGCGTTTAGAAGTTATGGTGGAATAAAAAATCAGGGTTTCATCATTATTACATACCGGATTTATTCCGAGTAAAATTGCGTAGTTTTATAATTTTCAAAATGTTGGATTGGACTAAATTCGTATGAGCCAAAATCGGTTTTAAAAAATAGGTAAAATTGCGTGGAGAATAATAAAATAAACATTGTATAATTTATTTTACTAAATTGATAGTCCAAATATTTTTCTTTTTCACTCGGCCTCGAAGAGGGAAAACGAAAAAAAACTGTACTTTCATATGATGAATGTCAACACGTACCGCATAATACATCGATTTATTTTAAAGACGCTGCTTTCTCCTTAAATGAGATCAAGGGGTCGCGGAACGTAGCCAATGGCACTCGGGAGTACAAAACAATTCTAACAATTCGACACACTTCTAAATCGGCAAGCTTTACAACATTCAATGCACTGATTATAATACAAAAATGACATCCGAAATTATATAGCAAAAAGTCGCAAGTGAATATAATTTGACCTTTAATGAGCCTTGGAAAGACAAAAGAGTATTTTCTTCAAACTACAATACAGCCGGTGGTGACGATAAGAAAAAATAAAAGAAACTTACAATAAAATTCAAAAAGAAAAAGCGAAATTGAATACCAAAAATGGAAAAAATATATTATATTTAAGGCTCGCAAGAAATTTAATATAATTAGCTAGCTTTGAAAAAGAAATTGTAACTAAGGCTATCGGAGGCAGCGGTAGTATTTGGGTGGCTGCCACGTGCATAGCGACGTGGGAACCCTTTTTGTTATATATTTTATTCAAATATGAATAGAATATAGAACAAAATGTATCATTAGGAAATGTTCATGGGGCCGCTATTTAAGTTAGCTTAGTTTTATTTTTCAAAAAAAAAAAAACTTAATTTCAGGCGCATGGTAAGATGTCCTCGAGCCGGCTGGTGATAAGAGAGACAATAACTCTCGCACTAAACTCACCCTACGCACCTGATGAAGGAAATATGTAGCGGGCACTCCTCATTGGTGAATGAGAAACTCCTACCGTGTGTGCGATGATTTTATTGTCCCGGTGAGTAGTTGCAATCATTGTGATGTCTTTTACCCTGGTGAGGAAGCAGAACTGTTACTATATAGGAACTCCACACCGGTCAATTGTGGACCTGCTGTGTTTTGGCCCATTTCAATAATTTCGGTGAGGGGTATGTATAAAATGTCTCAGGATATTATACCGTTTACCTAGCGTCATCTTTGTTTTAAACTCAGATCGACATACGAGACAAACCTATTTTATTGTAATACCTATTTATTTATTGCTTGCGATCGAGCACGAAGCTTATTATTAGGCACAAAGAGATCCTCTTTATATAACAAGTTAGAGTTATGGTCGATCTAGCTGGCCAAAAGTATTTTTGTAGTGTAATTGTTTTAGGGCTCATTTTTAAATTTAATAATTTTGTTATGATTACGTCATTGGAAGTACATGTTGAAAAAAAAAACACGGATATGACGTCCTTATTTACAACATCCTTTATTATAAGCGGTTTATACAAAGATGCTGTAACCTATATTAAATATTTGGCTTTCTATATCTCTGTATTCACCGAGCTGCAGGTTAAACGGCTCAACCGATTGACTTGAGATTTGAAACATAAACATCTTTGGGGTCAAGTAATCGGTTTGATTTATGAAAAGTTTCCAAAAAATCAAAATGGTTAAAAAATTACAAATTTACAAAAGTTCAAAAATATGTCTTGCTGGCGCGGGCTAAATATTGAAATTTGAAACATAGACTCTTAAGGGGTCAAGCAAGCAATGTGATTCATAAAAAGTATTAAAAAAGTTAAAGATTTTTAATTTAAAATAGTACCAACGTCAAATGAATACCAAAACTTTTATGGTGATATATGCCCTGCAGGCCCGGGCTAAACATTGAAATGTAGGTATTACGTAAACACAGAAATTTTACAGCATTCAATGCACCGATTATAATAGAAAACCAGCACTCGAAATTATATAGCTGAAAATCGCAAGTCAGTTAAATTTGACTTACAAGTTCACACCTGTAATAACAGAAGTTCCAGAAATAAAACTCCCCCCTGTGTTATGAGTCAAAATGCTGGGTTCAAAAGCTTCACGAGACTTTGATGGAAATTTTCTAGAAGCCTCTGGAAGTATCTTCTAGTGTAAAATAACCTAAACTATACTTAGGATAGGTAGCAATTTCAGAGGAAATATACTCTTGGTACTGCACCATTAAAGAGGAAAAGGAATAAATTATCTGAACCGTCGAATCCCCATTTCTAAGCTACCGGTACAATGAATCATGCACACTCGCTAAGCCGTCGCGTAATCTGCTTATTCCGCAGCTTGGTCTGCGACTTCTCAGAATACAAGGGTAGTACTTTCAAACAGACACTGCTTTATATTTTGCTCTGTTTCAGGCGAAGCACGTTCAACATGACCGGTCTCCAATACTTAATTTGGATCGCGTTCAGCTCACCTCTCTTCAGCCAAACTTCACTAAATAAATACCTGTTTTCGAAGATCAACATAATCCACCACCACTACCGCACGCAATTACCTATATCGGTAGAATTTTAAAACATTGTATACATTGTAATATATACATACTTTATTGCAAATAATAATTGATTATGACTCTAGCATTTTTTAATCAATCCTAGGGTTTCTTGGCGATTCTTTCACAATTTAAGTATGGTATTATTTGATATGCGGATTTACTTAAATAATGGTATTTTAAAATAAATTTTCAAGTTTGTATAATTTCCCAATTGTCACTCATAATAAAGATTATTGCGTATATCCACATTCTACTGAGAGTTATATTTTAAATGTTATTTCAATTGCATAATTTAGTATCCCATTTTGACTGTCCGGTTTACATAATATACTACTTAGATTATTTGCTTTCCCATTTTATTAAAACATATTAAATAGGTAGCACATTGCGGCACGTACGTTTATGTCTGAAAACTCGGATGAATCAAAGACTATTTGACTATATGGCTCTTTGAAAAGTCGGTATTATAAATATATGGCAAATATTAACTTTTCTGTTTAATCTTCCAAGTATTTTCTCTGCAACTCTACCACACCACGAATGATTTTCCACTAGTAGGACACCACATTTTTATCCACATTATTTTCTTGCGGAATAATAATATCCTAAGGAAATTCTAGTAATTTTGTGTCACCGTGAATTTGGTCTAACATTATTACTGTTTTATTGTGCATTTCAATGCTCTCTAATGGCTAAAAGCTAATATTGCCCCTGTCGAATTTCAAATTTCCCGCCTATCAGCACATGGTTATCAAATCTCGCAGTATTTTTTTTAAATTATTGTCTCTGATCGCTATTAATAATGTTTTTTTTTTATAAATATATATTTCTAAGTTTATTCTGTCGTTTTAAAGGTCGTTTATCATATAGTAATTTTATGCTTTAAAAAACCAGTTTTTTTTAATAAATTATAGAACGGCGGTAAAGTCTATACTCTTCGGCTAACAGAGTCTATAAATATCGTTAGCATAGCAACGAGTTTGTTTATTCTCATAGAAGGATTTGTGTGACAGATCGCTTTCAACAAGGTCTTCCTAATCTATTCTAATCAACTAAAAGAATGAATAGGGGCTGCGTAAACGCGATCGAAAAAGGGGAGAAGACTCCAGAGGAGCGAGAGATGGTAAAATTCGGCGATCCTCTGAAGGACATAAGGTATTTATACGAAGACGAGGTGAAACGTGTTCGATTTGAGTGTCCACCTGTCAGGGTTGTGTATTATTATGCAGCCGACGACGAGGAAGAGGAATATTACGACGAGGAAGAGGTGGATATTGCCGCGAAGAAAAAGAAGTCACGGATTTCGCGATTATTCGGATGTTGCTGTAGATGTAAAAGAATAATCGCGAACATCTTCTTTTTCGCGACTTCCACCTGTCGCTGAGATCGCCATCCCAATTATGATATAATAATACTTAACCCTCGCCTGCAGGCGCTGAAGTCGTAGCTTCTTCGGATTCGAATGCTTACTAACCTGCGGGTCTCTTTCTTGACCGTCGCTTCGGAGGCTCGCGTCGAATCTATGTAATATAATTAGCTAGCTTTGAAAAAGAAAATGTACCTAAGGCTAGCCGGAGGCAGCGGTAGGATTTTGGTGGCTGCCACGTGTATAGCGGCGTGGGAACCCTTTTTGTTATATATACTATTTTAATATAAATAGTATGTATCACAAAAGGGATCAGTAGGATTTGTTCATGGGGCCGCTATTTAAGTTAGCTTGGTTTTATTTGTCTAAAAAATAAAAAAATACCTTCTTTCAGGCGCACGGTAAGAAGTCCACGAGCCGTGAAGGGCAAAGAGAGTCAATATATCCCGCACTAAACTCACCCCACGCACCTGAAGGTGGAAATAAGTAGAAGACGTGTAGGGGACTCCTCAATCCTAATTGGCGAATGAAAAACTCCTGTCGTGTTTGCGACGATTTTATTTTCCCGGTGAGTAGTTCCAATAATTGTGATGTATTTTGCCTGGTGAGGAAGCAGAACGTGTTGCTATATAGGAACTCCACCGTGGTCAATTGTAGACCGGGAAGGGTATCTATAATATGTTTCAGGATATTAAACCGTTTACCTAGCGTTGTCTCGTCTGTAGATCTGAGTTTAGAACGGAGTTAATGTTTTAAACTCAGATCTACAAACGTGACAAACTTATGTCTATAATGAATATTTTGTAAATCGTGAGTATAATAACAGACGCCAATACTCAATATATTATGCCATTGAGTGATTTTTTAATTAAACAATTCATTTTATTATTCGCTTATCACTAATCAACATACTACAGAGAACATTACAGAAAACCAATACATTGAGCAGTGAAATTAATTAAAAAATATAAATTTAAATACTAACAATCTGATAAAAACGCATTATTATTCCCCTGTAATCTAAGCCGATGGCGGGTTTTGTGCAAAAGTTTTTTAGAGTATCACCATTAAACCTTTTTTAAATATCCTAGTTAAAGTAGTTGCCGGGAGGCACCGGGTAGTACCACAAATAACTTTGAGTTTATTTTCGCGGGAATGGGGGGTAAATTTTCAATAAATGCCTATTAGGCTATCTCGGGTTGACGTATTACTCAACGTATTATCTATAGTGAGATTTAGGTAAACGATTTGGCTAGCTAGATCGACCAAATACCCCTTAGTGCTTCACCAGCTACAATGTTTCTCATTAATTTTCGGTAATTTCTCTTGCGAATCAAGGAGGCTCAGAAAAGGTCAGGATAACTTGAAGAGTGTCTCGAAAAAGAGGGAAGTTTTTATAAATTTAATAAAGCGGCTTAGTCCGAGGCGATAGGGAAAAAGACTTGAGGTCACTGGCTACTATGACTCTTGTATCCTTCTGCGAGTACAGGCTTTCAGTTCTGCTCCATCTAGCTTACATCCAGTGGAATGGTTGTCTCGCTCAAGATGAATTACGCAACATTTTTCTTTGTTTAGCTTGATAAACCTGCCATCGGTCCAACACTAGCTGCTGAGAGGATAGCAGGATTATTTGTGTTTTCTATTATTTTCAGTATGCAGTGGAAATGCTGCGTCCCTGAATGATAATCCAACTACCATTCGACCGTCCGGGGAAATTATTGGTATAGAATCAAATTTTATTATACCTTATACCGGGGAAAATAAAAATATCCCATTGACTGTTTTTTTTTTATTATTTCATATATACCCTTAATTTTAATATATCTTCCTCCTACAAGAAAAATCCGATCAGTGACGAAATCGTTATTTTTGTCTTATTGTATGTACCTTCCAGAAAACTTTTGTCGCTTTCTCTGCGGCAAAAGCCCGATTTCTCCTATATATGACTTCTTGTTCGTTCTCTAACCGTTTAAAATTTATTTTCTGAATAAATAAGTATTCTTTACTGCGACAATACGATTAAATACTATACCGAATTTCCCTTATATCAAGAGCCATAAAAAACTAATAATATATATATATATATATATTACAAAGCTTAAACAATATTACATGGTTTATTGTGTATTATTTTGTTACTTTATTTTGGAAAAATATTGACAAGCACCATATGCTATGTGCAAATAGCTAGGCTTTTCTGAACGGACCGAGAAATAATAATCTAGGTATGCACTAGCGAAAATGAGTAGAAATACAACATCGCGGTTAGTTGATCACTTTCAACGGTAACGATACCACTCAACAAGAAAAATCAATGAGTGACATATACTCAATAGAATTTATATACTGAATCGCGTTGAGACAAAAAAGTCAAAATCAAAATACTCGATTAGCAATTTAAATATTACAACTAGTAAGTATGATATATTAACAAGAATAAAAAAATACGACTGGTGTTACAGAAAGTGTTGACATGAATTGGACATTTAGACAGGTGTTTTTTGACATTTGGACAGTTTAGATACCCTATGACGCTCGAGATGACATAACGATTCTAACAAATTCGCACACTTCTATATCGGTTCAAGCGTTTAGAAGTTATGGTGGAATAAAAAATCAGGGTTTCATCATTATTACATACCGGATTTATTCCGAGTAAAATTGCGTAGTTTTATAATTTTCAAAATGTTGGATTGGACTAAATTCGTAAGAGCGAAAATCGGTTTTTAAAAAATAGGTAAAATTGCGTGGAGAATAACAAAATAAACATTGTATAATTTATTTTACTAAATTGATAGTCCAAATATTTTTCTTCTTCACTCGGCCTCGAAGAGGGAAAACGAAAAAAAACTGTACTTTCATATGATGAATGTCAACACGTACCGCATAATACATCGATTTATTTTAAAGACGCTGCTTTCTCCTTAAATGAGATCAAGGGGTCGCGGAACGTAGCCAATGACACTCGGGAGTACAAAACAATTCTAACAATTCGACACACTTCTAAATCGGCAAGCTTTACAACATTCAATGCACTGATTATAATACAAAAATGACATCCGAAATTATATAGCAAAAAGTCGCAAGTGAATATAATTTGACCTTTAATGAGCCTTGGAAAGACAAAAGAGTATTTTCTTCAAACTACAATACAGCCGGTGGTGACGATAAGAAAAAATAAAAGAAACTTACAATAAAATTCAAAAAGAAAAAGCGAAATTGAATACCAAAAATGGAAAAAATATATTATATTTAAGGCTCGCAAGAAATCTAATATAATTAGCTAGCTTTGAAAAAGAAATTGTAACTAAGGCTATCGGAGGCAGCGGTAGTATTTGGGTGGCTGCCACGTGCATAGCGGCGTGGGAACCCTTTTTGTTATATATTTTATTCAAATATGAATAGAATATAGAACAAAATGTATCATTAGGATATGTTCATGGGGCCGCTATTTAAGTTAGCTTAGTTTTATTTTTCAAAAAAAAAAAAACTTAATTTCAGGCGCATGGTAAGATGTCCTCGAGCCGGCTGGTGATAAGAGAGACAATAACTCTCGCACTAAACTCACCCTACGCACCTGATGAAGGAAATATGTAGCGGGCACTCCTCATTGGTGAATGAGAAACTCCTACCGTGTGTGCGATGATTTTATTGTCCCGGTGAGTAGTTGCAATCATTGTGATGTCTTTTACCCTGGTGAGGAAGCAGAACTGTTACTATATAGGAACTCCACACCGGTCAATTGTGGACCTGCTGTGTTTTGGCCCATTTCAATAATTTCGGTGAGGGGTATGTATAAAATGTCTCAGGATATTATACCGTTTACCTAGCGTCATCTTTGTTTTAAACTCAGATCGACATACGAGACAAACCTATTTTATTGTAATACCTATTTAGTTATTGCTTGCGATCGAGCACGAAGCTTATTATTAGGCACAAAGAGATCCTCTTTATATAACAAGTTAGAGTTATGGTCGATCTAGCTGGCCAAAAGTATTTTTGTAGTGTAATTGTTTTAGGGCTCATTTTTAAATTTAATAATTTTGTTATGATTACGTCATTGGAAGTACATGTTGAAAAAAAAACACGGATATGACGTCCTTATTTACAACATCCTTTATTATAAGCGGTTTATACAAAGATGCTGTAACCTATATTAAATATTTGGCTTTCTATATCTCTATATTCACCGAGGTGCAGGTTAAACGGCTCAACCGATTGACTTGAGATTTGAAACATAAACATCTTTGGGGTCAAGTAATCGGTTTGATTTATGAAAAGTTTCCAAAAAATCAAAATGGTTAAAAAATTACAAATTTACAAAAGTTCAAAAATATGTCTTGCTGGCGCGGGCTAAATATTGAAATTTGAAACATAGACTCTTAAGGGGTCAAGCAAGCAATGTGATTCATAAAAAGTATTAAAAAAGTTAAAGATTTTTAATTTAAAATAGTACCAACGTCAAATTAATACCAAAACTTTTATGGTGATATATGCCCTGCAGGCCCGGGCTAAACATTGAAATGTACCTAGGTATTACGTAAACACAGAAATTTTACAGCTTTCAATGCACCGATTATAATAGAAAACCAGCACTCGAAATTATATAGCTGAAAATCGCAAGTCAGTTAAATTTGACTTACAAGTTCACACCTGTAATAACAGAAGTTCCAGAAATAAAACTCCCCCCTCTGTTATGAGTCAAAATGCTGGGTTCAAAAGCTTCACGAGACTTTGATGGAAATTTTCTAGAAGCTTCTGGAAGTATCTTCTAGTGTAAAATAACCTAAACTATACTTAGGATAGGTAGCAATTTCAGAGGAAATATACTCTTGGTACTGCACCATTAAAGAGGAAAAGGAATAAATTATCTGAACCGTCGAATCCCCATTTCTAAGCTACCGGTACAATGAATCATGCACACTCGCTAAGCCGTCGCGTAATCTGCTTATTCCGCAGCTTGGTCTGCGACTTCTCAGAATACAAGGGTAGTACTTTCAAACAGACACTGCTTTATATTCTGCTCTGTTTCAGGCGAAGCACGTTCAACATGACCGGTCTCCAATACTTAATTTGGATCGCGTTCAGCTCACCTCTCTTCAGCCAAACTTCACTAAATAAATACCTGTTTTCGAAGATCAACATAATCCACCACCACTACCGCACGCAATTACCTATATCGGTAGAATTTTAAAACATTGTATACATTGTAATATATACATACTTTATTGCAAATGATAATTGATTATGACTCTAGCATTTTTTAATCAATCCTAGGGTTTCTTGGCGATTCTTTCACAATTTAAGTATGGTATTATTTGATATGCGGATTTACTTAAATAATGGTATTTTAAAATAAATTTTCAAGTTTGTATAATTTCCCAATTGTCACTCATATTAAAGATTATTGCGTATATCCACATTCTACTGAGAGTTATATTTTAAATGTTATTTCAATTGCATAATTTAGTATCCCATTTTGACTGTCCGGTTTACATAATATTAGTACTCTTAGATTAGTACTCTTAGATTACTCTTAGATTAATACTACTTAGATTATTTGCTTTCCCATTTTATTAAAACATATTAAATAGGTAGCACATTGCGGCACGTACGTTTATGTCTGAAAACTCGGATGAATCAAAGACTATTTGACTATATGGCTCTTTGAAAAGTCGGTATTATAAATATATAATGGATGGCAAATATTAACTTTTCTGTTTTATCTTCCAAGTATTTTCTCTGCAACTCTACCACACCACGAATGATTTTCCACTAGTAGGACACCACATTTTTATCCACATTATTTTCTTGTGGAATAATAATATCCTAAGGAAATTCTAGTAATTTTGTGTCACCGTGAATTTGGTCTAACATTATTACTGTTTTATTGTGCATTTCAATGCTCTCTAATGGCTAAAAGCTAATATTGCCCCTGTCGAATTTCAAATTTCCCGCCTATCAGCACATGGTTATCAAATCTCGCAGTATTTTTTTTAAATTATTGTCTTTGATCGCTATTAATAATGTTTTTTTTTATAAATATATATTTCTAAGTTTATTCTGTCGTTTTAAAGGTCGTTTATCATAAAGTAATTTTATGCTTTAAAAAAACAGTTTTTTTAATAAATTATAGAACGGCGGTAAAGTCTATACTCTTCGGCTAATAGAGTCTATAAATATCGTTAGCATAGCAACGAGTTTGTTTATTCTCATAGAAGGATTTGTGTGACAGATCGCTTTCAACAAGGTCTTCCTAATCTATTCTAATCAACTAAAAGAATGAATAGGGGCTGCGTAAACGCGATCGAAAAAGGGGAGAAGACTCCAGGGGAGCGAGAGATGGTAAAATTCGGCGATCCTCTGAAGGACATAAGGTATTTATACGAAGACGAGGTGAAACGTGTTCGATTTGAGTGTCCACCTGTCAGGGTTGTGTATTATTATGCAGCCGACGACGAGGAAGAGGAATATTACGACGAGGAAGAGGTGGATATTGCCGCGAAGAAAAAGAAGTCACGGATTTCGCGATTATTCGGATGTTGCTGTAGATGTAAAAGAATAATCGCGAACATCTTCTTTTTCGCGACTTCCACCTGTCGCTGAGATCGCCATCCCAATTATGATATAATAATACTTAACCCTCGCCTGCAGGCGCTGAAGTCGTAGCTTCTTCGGATTCGAATGCTTACTAACCTGCGGGTCTCTTTCTTGACCGTCGCTTCGGAGGCTCGCGTCGAATCTATGTAATATAATTAGCTAGCTTTGAAAAAGAAAATGTACCTAAGGCTAGCCGGAGGCAGCGGTAGGATTTTGGTGGCTGCCACGTGTATAGCGGCGTGGGAACCCTTTTTGTTATATATACTATTTTAATATAAATAGTATGTATCACAAAAGGGATCAGTAGGATTTGTTCATGGGGCCGCTATTTAAGTTAGCTTGGTTTTATTTGTCTAAAAAATAAAAAAATACCTTCTTTCAGGCGCACGGTAAGAAGTCCACGAGCCGTGAAGGGCAAAGAGAGTCAATATATCCCGCACTAAACTCACCCCACGCACCTGAAGGTGGAAATAAGTAGAAGACGTGTAGGGGACTCCTCAATCCTAATTGGCGAATGAAAAACTCCTGTCGTGTTTGCGACGATTTTATTTTCCCGGTGAGTAGTTCCAATAATTGTGATGTATTTTGCCTGGTGAGGAAGCAGAACGTGTTGCTATATAGGAACTCCACCGTGGTCAATTGTAGACCGGGAAGGGTATCTATAATATGTTTCAGGATATTAAACCGTTTACCTAGCGTTGTCTCGTCTGTAGATCTGAGTTTAGAACGGAGTTAATGTTTTAAACTCAGATCTACAAACGTGACAAACTTATGTCTATAATGAATATTTTGTAAATCGTGAGTATAATAACAGACGCCAATACTCAATATATTATGCCATTGAGTGATTTTTTAATTAAACAATTCATTTTATTATTCGCTTATCACTAATCAACATACTACAGAGAACATTACAGAAAACCAATACATTGAGCAGTGAAATTAATTAAAAAATATAAATTTAAATACTAACAATCTGATAAAAACGCATTATTATTCCCCTGTAATCTAAGCCGATGGCGGGTTTTGTGTAAAAGTTTTTTAGAGTATCACCATTTAACCTTTTTTAAATATCCTAGTTAAAGTAGTTGCCGGGAGGCACCGGGTAGTACCACAAATAACTTCGAGTTTATTTTCGGGGGAATGGGGGGTAAATTTTCAATAAATGCCTATTAGGCTATCTCGGGTTGACGTATTACTCAACGTATTATCTATAGTGAGATTTAGGTAAACGATTTGGCTAGCTAGATCGACCAAATACCCCTTAGTGCTTCACCAGCTACAATGTTTCTCATTAATTTTCGGTAATTTCTCTTGCGAATCAAGGAGGCTCAGAAAAGGTCAGGATAACTTGAAGAGTGTCTCGAAAAAGAGGGAAGTTTTTATAAATTTAATAAAGCGGCTTAGTCCGAGGCGATAGGGAAAAAGACTTGAGGTCACTGGCTACTATGACTCTTGTATCCTTCTGCGAGTACAGGCTTTCAGTTCTGCTCCATCTAGCTTACATCCAGTGGAATGGTTGTCTCGCTCAAGATGAATTACGCAACATTTTTCTTTGTTTAGCTTGATAAACCTGCCATCGGTCCAACACTAGCTGCTGAGAGGATAGCAGGATTATTTGTGTTTTCTATTATTTTCAGTATGCAGTGGAAATGCTGCGTCCCTGAATGATAATCCAACTACCATTCGAACGTCCGGGGAAATTATTGGTATAGAATCAAATTTTATTATACCTTATACCGGGGAAAATAAAAATATCCCATTGACTGTTTTTTTTTATTATTTCATATATACCCTTAATTTTAATATATCTTCCTCCTACAAGAAAAATCCGATCAGTGACGAAATCGTTATTTTTGTCTTATTGTATGTACCTTCCAGAAAACTTTTGTCGCTTTCTCTGCGGCAAAAGCCCGATTTCTCCTATATATGACTTCTTGTTCGTTCTCTAACCGTTTAAAATTTATTTTCTGAATAAATAAGTATTCTTTACTGCGACAATACGATTAAATACTATACCGAATTTCCCTTATATCAAGAGCCATAAAAAACTAATAATATATATATATATATATATTACAAAGCTTAAACGATATTATATGGTTTATTGTGTATTATTTTGTTACTTTATTTTGGAAAAATATTGACAAGCACCATATGCTATGTGCAAATAGCTAGGCTTTTCTGAACGGACCGAGAAATAATAATCTAGGTATGCACTAGCGAAAATGAGTAGAAATACAACATCGCGGTTAGTTGATCACTTTCAACGGTAACGATACCACTCAACAAGAAAAATCAATGAGTGACATATACTCAATAGAATTTATATACTGAATCGCGTTGAGACAAAAAAGTCAAAATCAAAATACTCGATTAGCAATTTAAATATTACAACTAGTAAGTATGATATATTAACAAGAATAAAAAAATACGACTGGTGTTACAGAAAGTGTTGACATTAATTGGACATTTAGACAGGTGTTTTTTGACATTTGGACAGTTTAGATACCCTATGACGCTCGAGATGACATAACGATTCTAACAAATTCGCACACTTCTATATCGGTTCAAGCGTTTAGAAGTTATGGTGGAATAAAAAATCAGGGTTTCATCATTATTACATACCGGATTTATTCCGAGTAAAATTGCGTAGTTTTATAATTTTCAAAATGTTGGATTGGACTAAATTCGTATGAGCCAAAATCGGTTTTAAAAAATAGGTAAAATTGCGTGGAGAATAATAAAATAAACATTGTATAATTTATTTTACTAAATTGATAGTCCAAATATTTTTCTTTTTCACTCGGCCTCGAAGAGGGAAAACGAAAAAAAACTGTACTTTCATATGATGAATGTCAACACGTACCGCATAATACATCGATTTATTTTAAAGACGCTGCTTTCTCCTTAAATGAGATCAAGGGGTCGTGGAACGTAGCCAATGACACTCGGGAGTACAAAACAATTCTAACAATTCGACACACTTCTAAATCGGCAAGCTTTACAACATTCAATGCACTGATTATAATACAAAAATGACATCCGAAATTATATAGCAAAAAGTCGCAAGTGAATATAATTTAACCTTTAATGAGCCTTGGAAAGACAAAAGAGTATTTTCTTCAAACTACAATACAGCCGGTGGTGACGATAAGAAAAAATAAAAGAAACTTACAATAAAATTCAAAAAGAAAAAGCGAAATTTAATACCAAAAATGGAAAAAATATATTATATTTAAGGCTCGCAAGAAATCTAATATAATTAGCTAGCTTTGAAAAAGAAATTGTAACTAAGGCTATCGGAGGCAGCGGTAGTATTTGGGTGGCTGCCACGTGCATAGCGGCGTGGGAACCCTTTTTGTTATATATTTTATTCAAATATGAATAGAATATAGAACAAAATGTATCATTAGGATATGTTCATGGGGCCGCTATTTAAGTTAGCTTAGTTTTATTATTAAAAAAAAAAAATATCTAATTTCAGGCGCATGGTAAGATGTCCTCGAGCCGGCTGGTGATAAGAGAGACAATAACTCTCGCACTAAACTCACCCTACGCACCTGATGAAGGAAATATGTAGCGGGCACTCCTCATTGGTGAATGAGAAACTCCAGGTGTGCGATGATTTTATTGTCCCGGTGAGTAGTTGCAATCATTGTATGTGTGTATGTATGTGTATGTATATATGTATATTTATGTATGTGTGTATGTATGTGTATGTATATATGTATATATTCTTATGTATTATGCAATGCAACGTAAGTTCATAACATCAAAAGAGTCAGCTCATCGATACCATTGATTTTTTTAAATCAATGTCGATACCTTTAAACAAAAAGCAGCATCCCTAGATACGGGTCTCTGACCTAGTTAGGAATGCGGATAGACATTTTCACCATAGGATGTGCTCAATCTCTCCCAACTCAACCATAGTATGTTAATGGTGTGTATATGACATAATTATAAAGTTATTGTAAATTAATAAATAAAATTAAAAAAAATAAAAAAAAAATAAAAAAAAAATTGTGATGTCTTTTACCCTGGTGAGGAAGCAGAACTATATAGGAACTCCACACCGGTCAATTGTGGACCTGCTGTGTTTTGGCCCATTTCAATAATTTCGGTGAGGGGTATGTATAAAATGTCTCAGGATATTATACCGTTTACCTAGCGTCATCTTTGTTTTAAACTCAGATCGACATACGAGACAAACCTATTTTATTGTAATACCTATTTATTTATTGCTTGCGATCGAGCACGATGCTTATTATTAGGCACAAAGAGATCCTCTTTATATAACAAGTTAGAGTTATGGTCGATCTAGCTGGCCAAAAGTATTTTTGTAGTGTAATTGTTTTAGGGCTCATTTTTAAATTTAATAATTTTGTTATGATTACGTCATTGGAAGTACATGTTGAAAAAAAAACACGGATATGACGTCCTTATTTACAACATCCTTTATTATAAGCGGTTTATACAAAGATGCTGTAGCCTATATTAAATATTTGGCTTTCTATATCTCTGTATTCACCGAGCTGCAGGTTAAACGGCTCAACCGATTGACTTGAGATTTGAAACATAAACATCTTTGGGGTCAAGTAATCGGTTTGATTTATGAAAAGTTTCCAAAAAATCAAAATGGTTAAAAAATTACAAATTTACAAAAGTTCAAAAATATGTCTTGCTGGCGCGGGCTAAATATTGAAATTTGAAACATAGACTCTTAAGGGGTCAAGCAAGCAATGTGATTCATAAAAAGTATTAAAAAAGTTAAAGATTTTTAATTTAAAATAGTACCAACGTCAAATGAATACCAAAACTTTTATGGTGATATATGCCCTGCAGGCCCGGGCTAAACATTGAAATGTAGGTATTACGTAAACACAGAAATTTTACAGCATTCAATGCACCGATTATAATAGAAAACCAGCACTCGAAATTATATAGCTGAAAATCGCAAGTCAGTTAAATTTGACTTACAAGTTCACACCTGTAATAACAGAAGTTCCAGAAATAAAACTCCCCCCTCTGTTATGAGTCAAAATGCTGGGTTCAAAAGCTTCACGAGACTTTGATGGAAATTTTCTAGAAGCCTCTGGAAGTATCTTCTAGTGTAAAATAACCTAAACTATACTTAGGATAGGTAGCAATTTCAGAGGAAATATACTCTTGGTACTGCACTATTAAAGAGGAAAAGGAATAAATTATCTGAACCGTCGAATCCCCATTTCTAAGCTACCGGTACAATGAATCATGCACACTCGCTAAGCCGTCGCGTAATCTGCTTATTCCGCAGCTTGGTCTGCGACTTCTCAGAATACAAGGGTAGTACTTTCAAACAGACACTGCTTTATATTTTGCTCTGTTTCAGGCGAAGCACGTTCAACATGACCGGTCTCCAATACTTAATTTGGATCGCGTTCAGCTCACCTCTCTTCAGCCAAACTTCACTAAATAAATACCTGTTTTCGAAGATCAACATAATCCACCACCACTACCGCACGCAATTACCTATATCGGTAGAATTTTAAAACATTGTATACATTGTAATATATACATACTTTATTGCAAATAATAATTGATTATGACTCTAGCATTTTTTAATCAATCCTAGGGTTTCTTGGCGATTCTTTCACAATTTAAGTATGGTATTATTTGATATGCGGATTTACTTAAATAATGGTATTTTAAAATAAATTTTCAAGTTTGTATAATTTCCCAATTGTCACTCATATTAAAGATTATTGCGTATATCCACATTCTACTGAGAGTTATATTTTAAATGTTATTTCAATTGCATAATTTAGTATCCCATTTTGACTGTCCGGTTTACATAATATACTACTTAGATTATTTGCTTTCCCATTTTATTAAAACATATTAAATAGGTAGCACATTGCGGCACGTACGTTTATGTCTGAAAACTCGGATGAATCAAAGACTATTTGACTATATGGCTCTTTGAAAAGTCGGTATTATAAATATATAATGGATGGCAAATATTAACTTTTCTGTTTTATCTTCCAAGTATTTTCTCTGCAACTCTACCACACCACGAATGATTTTCCACTAGTAGGACACCACATTTTTATCCACATTATTTTCTTGCGGAATAATAATATCCTAAGGAAATTCTAGTAATTTTGTGTCACCGTGAATTTGGTCTAACATTATTACTGTTTTATTGTGCATTTCAATGCTCTTTAATGGCTAATAGCTAATATTGCCCCTGTCGAATTTCAAATTTCCCGCCTATCAGCACATGGTTATCAAATCTCGCAGTATTTTTTTTTTAATTATTGTCTCCGATCGCTATTAATCATAGATGTAGTATACTACCGTTAGATTGGCAATAGAGTCAGTGAGGCGAGACTAAAATAAAAATACACTGGTGTGCGTGTAATGTGCGTGTGTGCGTGTGGGCGACAAAAATAGTGCTGTGCAATCACTGCCTAAACTGAGATTATCGATAAAAATTGGCTGGTATCTTGTTTCCCGATTTAACGTGTGTGTACAAGTGTCAATAAATAAGAAGAAATAATAATTCAGTATTCAGTATTCAATTTATTCATTCAGAATATACAATAAAAGCATGAATTATTAATTAAAGCTAATTATCGCATAATAGAATTCGTCAGTTTATATGTAGATATAAAACTATTAAAGCATAAATATTAATTCGACAATAGCGTTGACTCAAGTCGGCTTTACACGGCAGACAAATAAAATAAAATAAAAATACGTGTGGCACTCGGGGACTGCCGCGGTAAAGCTATTGCATAGCATTTTTAACAACTTATGCAATTATAATTATTTATTTATTTTATTTTTTCTGATATCAGATAACTGCGCTCTATCGGAAAACATTGAAATTATTCCGAATCATTTGCGGCTGCGGTAGCAAATGATTCGGAATAACGTCTTCCGATAGAGCGCCGCGCACGAATTTTTTATTCGATAAAGCAAAAAAACCGGATTATTCGAAAAAAATCGTAGAAAAAAGATAAATAATTAAATTATCTGATAAATTATAGATAAATGGTGCAGGTTTCATAATAATATGCCAGATAGTATTTGCGTAGTAGTCGTTTTTGTGTTCGGTTAGACCTAATTTCACAAATTATTACACTATGTAACATAAACAAAATCTAAAATATTCAAAGCTAAGAATATTAGGAAAAGGTTCTTGTTTAACATATATTTTTTTCGAATCGTAAACAGTACTCGTTTAGACGTAATTATCAGTTTAAAATCATTAATTTTCGTTAAGAAATTTCTTCATTCGGTCGCCGCGCTGGCCTAGGCCCGCGATAAAAGCTATGCAATAGCTTAAAAAATAGAGCTGAATCCATGTACATGAGTATACATATAAAATAGATAATTATTATAAGAATAATAATAGTCATCAAGCACTTTATATAAAAAATAATCACACAATAGGAAGTATCAAAACAAAATTGGAAAAAACAACGTATGTATATGATCAGGTATGTTACATTACATTTTATCACTTGAGACAATTTTATGACTTTTTCACATGCCCGTTTTTTTTTGTGCCCTTACATTTTTCAGTTTTTTTTGTTTAATGTCTAACCGTCTCCTGAGAATGTCAATTGTTTTCTTCAACTTTTTCTTCCTCGGGGTATTTTCCCAGACCAACAACGTTTGCTGTAGAGGTATTGGCAACCGGAGATATATCTCTGTAGACATATGATGACACTTTGCGTGTTGGTTTCAATTCAACCTGCAAAAGAAATATTATTATTGTATGCATAAGTGGATTTGATTGCGGTCTCATCCTCATGGTATTTACATAAAATATACTCATTCGGGAATAGCGTAACTTTAAATCGGTTAAACAATTTTAAAAATCGGACGTATAACATCCGAGATTACCCTATACCAACAAACAAACTTTACCGCTTTATATTATTAGAAAGTGTAGGTGTATCTGTGTTACACAATATGATTAAAATGAAAGTATATCAGAATAATGAATTTTAATTAATGAATAAGGTTAACGCTGGTAGCGAATACACAGACTGTTGGACATGCATAAACATAATATGCATATCAATAAAAACACATTGACGTTGAGTTTCCTCAATTCCGTAGTAGTGGCGATCATATAACTAGTGCAGGTGTTGCCATTGATCATTGAGCAGACCGTACAGATAATAAAATGAATAATTAGGAAATAACTTACGGGCATGAACAATGTGGGTATTGAACCAGACCGCAGCTTTACTCTTTGAGAGCCTCTATTGGCAAAACATTTTTGTTCAAAGTGTCTGCTGCATAAAGTTGAATGTTTATTTGGACCCCAATTTTCCCTATTTGTCATTTTTAGCCATTTCTGTCGAATATCATAATTTACAGGAAATCTGAAACATTTCAAAATTATATTGTAAGGATATTTATAAGAATGCTATTTGACTCCAGAACCCTAAAAACAGAAATTTGTTAAAATTTCTATCAAGCAGAGATCGGAATAAGTAGAGTATATTTACTTAAACTTTGTGGAATATAGACAAGAAAGGTAAAGTTCGGTGCATTTTCGGTGCATTTTCGGGACAACATTTGAAGAATGTAAAGCACAAAAAAATAATTCGGTCCCTTGTTGTGTGTAGCACAATCTTTAATTACAAATAGAATATACTAAAATAGATTTATATTTTCGTAAGATATTGGCATGCCATTTGAAAACATAAAAAAATCTTTATTGTACCAATTCGTACGGAAATAAATGTAACCTATAAAATATTTTTGTTTACTCGAAATATGGATGCAAAAACTCGCATGAAATAAAAGATTTCAGCCTTGGTGATATCGCGATACTGACTATTCAGGGTAGGCTATTTTTTTGTAATTTTTTAATATTAATTTTTGAACGTGTAGGATTTTTAATATTCTCATTTTTTTATAAACCATCGTATATATCTCACTACCATTAACATTTTTACATTATATAGTATTTTTGCTGTCTACTTTACTTGTTACGATCTCTTCTAATAAGGCCGCATGTACGGCATGCCGTTGTCAGCCAAGTTACATATCGATATGTGGACATCGATATTAGCGCTGTCACTATACATTTGAGGTTAGAAATACTAGCAATTCACGTATTAAATATTACGTTAAATTCAATTCCTACGCATTCCGAGCATTAATATTACAAAATGCAATATTACTACCCATCCATTTCAGGATAATTTTCATGTATAGAGTTCCAAAATATTGCATTTAGATAACTAAATCTTTCAATCGTACTTACATGTGAAATCAATATTTCTGTGGATTTTCTTTCTTTGATGGGTTACATCCAGCTACTGCACAAGTAACCATAATTGATTACGTCTATAAAACACCAAATTACACCTTTAAACGCGAGATTTTGGAAAATTAAGCGGGATTTGTTTCGTTCACAACTGACGTTGGGCCGATACAGGCCGATAGCGTGTACGTGAGTGGTCTCGCCTGTCTATCGCGCTCTAACATACCGGTATCTATGTTCTTTCTCTTTCGCATTGCCAATCTAACGGTAGTATAATACATATATGCTATTAATAATGTTTTTTTTTATAAATATATATTTCTAAGTTTATTCTGTCGTTTTAAAGATCGTTTATCATAAAGTAATTTTATGCTTTAAAAAACCAGTTTTTTTTAATAAATTATAGAACGGCGGTAAAGTCTATACTCTTCGGCTAACAGAGTCTATAAATATCGTTAGCATAGCAACGAGTTTGTTTATTCTCATAGAAGGATTTGTGTGACAGATCGCTTTCAACAAGGTCTTCCTAATCTATTCTAATCAACTAAAAGAATGAATAGGGGCTGCGTAAACGCGATCGAAAAAGGGGAGAAGACTCCAGGGAAGCGAGAGATGGTAAAATTCGGCGATCCTCTGAAGGACATAAGGTATTTATACGAAGACGAGGTGAAACGTGTTCGATTTGAGTGTCCACCTGTCAGGGTTGTGTATTATTATGCAGCCGACGACGAGGAAGAGGAATATTACGACGAGGAAGAGGTGGATATTGCCGCGAAGAAAAAGAAGTCACGGATTTCGCGATTATTCGGATGTTGCTGTAGATGTAAAAGAATAATCGCGAACATCTTCTTTTTCGCGACTTCCACCTGTCGCTGAGATCGCCATCCCAATTATGATATAATAATACTTAACCCTCGCCTGCAGGCGCTGAAGTCGTAGCTTCTTCGGATTCGAATGCTTACTAACCTGCGGGTCTCTTTCTTGACCGTCGCTTCGGAGGCTCGCGTCGAATCTATGTAATATAATTAGCTAGCTTTGAAAAAGAAAATGTACCTAAGGCTAGCCGGAGGCAGCGGTAGGATTTTGGTGGCTGCCACGTGTATATAATAGCGGCGTGGGAACCCTTTTTGTTATATATACTATTTTAATATAAATAGTATGTATCACAAAAGGGATCAGTAGGATTTGTTCATGGGGCCGCTATTTAAGTTAGCTTGGTTTTATTTGTCTAAAAAATAAAAAAATACCTTCTTTCAGGCGCACGGTAAGAAGTCCACGAGCCGTGAAGGGCAAAGAGAGTCAATATATCCCGCACTAAACTCACCCCACGCACCTGAAGGTGGAAATAAGTAGAAGACGTGTAGGGGACTCCTCAATCCTAATTGGCGAATGAAAAACTCCTGTCGTGTTTGCGACGATTTTATTTTCCCGGTGAGTAGTTCCAATAATTGTGATGTATTTTGCCTGGTGAGGAAGCAGAACGTGTTGCTATATAGGAACTCCACCGTGGTCAATTGTAGACCGGGAAGGGTATCTATAATATGTTTCAGGATATTAAACCGTTTACCTAGCGTTGTCTCGTCTGTAGATCTGAGTTTAGAACGGAGTTAATGTTTTAAACTCAGATCTACAAACGTGACAAACTTATGTCTATAATGAATATTTTGTAAATCGTGAGTATAATAACAGACGCCAATACTCAATATATTATGCCATTGAGTGATTTTTTTAATTAAACAATTCATTTTATTATTCGCTTATCACTAATCAACATACTACAGAGAACATTACAGAAAACCAATACATTGAGCAGTGAAATTAATTAAAAAATATAAATTTAAATACTAACAATCTGATAAAAACGCATTATTATTCCCCTGTAATCTAAGCCGATGGCGGGTTTTGTGCAAAAGTTTTTTAGAGTATCACCATTTAACCTTTTTTAAATATCCTAGTTAAAGTAGTTGCCGGGAGGCACCGGGTAGTACCACAAATAACTTCGAGTTTATTTTCGGGGGAATGGGGGGTAAATTTTCAATAAATGCCTATTAGGCTATCTCGGGTTGACGTATTACTCAACGTATTATCTATAGTGAGATTTAGGTAAACGATTTGGCTAGCTAGATCGACCAAATACCCCTTAGTGCTTCACCAGCTACAATGTTTCTCATTAATTTTCGGTAATTTCTCTTGCGAATCAAGGAGGCTCAGAAAAGGTCAGGATAACTTGAAGAGTGTCTCGAAAAAGAGGGAAGTTTTTATAAATTTAATAAAGCGGCTTAGTCCGAGGCGATAGGGAAAAAGACTTGAGGTCACTGGCTACTATGACTCTTGTATTCTTCTGCGAGTACAGGCTTTCAGTTCTGCTCCATCTAGCTTACATCCAGTGGAATGGTTGTCTCGCTCAAGATGAATTACGCAACATTTTTCTTTGTTTAGCTTGATAAACCTGCCATCGGTCCAACACTAGCTGCTGAGAGGATAGCAGGATTATTTGTGTTTTCTATTATTTTCAGTATGCAGTGGAAATGCTGCGTCCCTGAATGATAATCCAACTACCATTCGACCGTCCGGGGAAATTATTGGTATAGAATCAAATTTTATTATACCTTATACCGGGGAAAATAAAAATATCCCATTGACTGTTTTTTTTTATTATTTCATATATACCCTTAATTTTAATATATCTTCCTCCTACAAGAAAAATCCGATCAGTGACGAAATCGTTATTTTTGTCTTATTGTATGTACCTTCCAGAAAACTTTTGTCGCTTTCTCTGCGGCAAAAGCCCGATTTCTCCTATATATGACTTCTTGTTCGTTCTCTAACCGTTTAAAATTTATTTTCTGAATAAATAAGTATTCTTTACTGCGACAATACGATTAAATACTATACCGAATTTCCCTTATATCAAGAGCCATAAAAAACTAATAATATATATATATATTACAAAGCTTAAACGATATTACATGGTTTATTGTGTATTATTTTGTTACTTTATTTTGGAAAAATATTGACAAGCACCATATGCTATGTGCAAATAGCTAGGCTTTTCTGAACGGACCGAGAAATAATAATCTAGGTATGCACTAGCGAAAATGAGTAGAAATACAACATCGCGGTTAGTTGATCACTTTCAACGGTAACGATACCACTCAACAAGAAAAATCAATGAGTGACATATACTCAATAGAATTTATATACTGAATCGCGTTGAGACAAAAAAGTCAAAATCAAAATACTCGATTAGCAATTTAAATATTACAACTAGTAAGTATGATATATTAACAAGAATAAAAAAATACGACTGGTGTTACAGAAAGTGTTGACATTAATTGGACATTTAGACAGGTGTTTTTTGACATTTGGACAGTTTAGATACCCTATGACGCTCGAGATGACATAACGATTCTAACAAATTCGCACACTTCTATATCGGTTCAAGCGTTTAGAAGTTATGGTGGAATAAAAAATCAGGGTTTCATCATTATTACATACCGGATTTATTCCGAGTAAAATTGCGTAGTTTTATAATTTTCAAAATGTTGGATTGGACTAAATTCGTATGAGCCAAAATCGGTTTTAAAAAATAGGTAAAATTGCGTGGAGAATAATAAAATAAACATTGTATAATTTATTTTACTAAATTGATAGTCCAAATATTTTTCTTTTTCACTCGGCCTCGAAGAGGGAAAACGAAAAAAAACTGTACTTTCATATGATGAATGTCAACACGTACCGCATAATACATCGATTTATTTTAAAGACGCTGCTTTCTCCTTAAATGAGATCAAGGGGTCGTGGAACGTAGCCAATGACACTCGGGAGTACAAAACAATTCTAACAATTCGACACACTTCTAAATCGGCAAGCTTTACAACATTCAATGCACTGATTATAATACAAAAATGACATCCGAAATTATATAGCAAAAAGTCGCAAGTGAATATAATTTGACCTTTAATGAGCCTTGGAAAGACAAAAGAGTATTTTCTTCAAACTACAATACAGCCGGTGGTGACGATAAGAAAAAATAAAAGAAACTTACAATAAAATTCAAAAAGAAAAAGCGAAATTTAATACCAAAAATGGAAAAAATATATTATATTTAAGGCTCGCAAGAAATCTAATATAATTAGCTAGCTTTGAAAAAGAAATTGTAACTAAGGCTATCGGAGGCAGCGGTAGTATTTGGGTGGCTGCCACGTGCATAGCGGCGTGGGAACCCTTTTTGTTATATATTTTATTCAAATATGAATAGAATATAGAACAAAATGTATCATTAGGATATGTTCATGGGGCCGCTATTTAAGTTAGCTTAGTTTTATTATTAAAAAAAAAAAATATCTAATTTCAGGCGCATGGTAAGATGTCCTCGAGCCGGCTGGTGATAAGAGAGACAATAACTCTCGCACTAAACTCACCCTACGCACCTGATGAAGGAAATATGTAGCGGGCACTCCTCATTGGTGAATGAGAAACTCCTACCGTGTGTGCGATGATTTTATTGTCCCGGTGAGTAGTTGCAATCATTGTGATGTCTTTTACCCTGGTGAGGAAGCAGAACTGTTACTATATAGGAACTCCACACCGGTCAATTGTGGACCTGCTGTGTTTTGGCCCATTTCAATAATTTCGGTGAGGGGTATGTATAAAATGTCTCAGGATATTATACCGTTTACCTAGCGTCATCTTTGTTTTAAACTCAGATCGACATACGAGACAAACCTATTTTATTGTAATACCTATTTATTTATTGCTTGCGATCGAGCACGAAGCTTATTATTAGGCACAAAGAGATCCTCTTTATATAACAAGTTAGAGTTATGGTCGATCTAGCTGGCCAAAAGTATTTTTGTAGTGTAATTGTTTTAGGGCTCATTTTTAAATTTAATAATTTTGTTATGATTACGTCATTGGAAGTACATGTTGAAAAAAAAAACACGGATATGACGTCCTTATTTACAACATCCTTTATTATAAGCGGTTTATACAAAGATGCTGTAACCTATATTAAATATTTGGCTTTCTATATCTCTGTATTCACCGAGCTGCAGGTTAAACGGCTCAACCGATTGACTTGAGATTTGAAACATAAACATCTTTGGGGTCAAGTAATCGGTTTGATTTATGAAAAGTTTCCAAAAAATCAAAATGGTTAAAAAATTACAAATTTACAAAAGTTCAAAAATATGTCTTGCTGGCGCGGGCTAAATATTGAAATTTGAAACATAGACTCTTAAGGGGTCAAGCAAGCAATGTGATTCATAAAAAGTATTAAAAAAGTTAAAGATTTTTAATTTAAAATAGTACCAACGTCAAATGAATACCAAAACTTTTATGGTGATATATGCCCTGCAGGCCCGGGTTAAACATTGAAATGTAGGTATTACGTAAACACAGAAATTTTACAGCATTCAATGCACCGATTATAATAGAAAACCAGCACTCGAAATTATATAGCTGAAAATCGCAAGTCAGTTAAATTTGACTTACAAGTTCACACCTGTAATAACAGAAGTTCCAGAAATAAAACTCCCCCCTCTGTTATGAGTCAAAATGCTGGGTTCAAAAGCTTCACGAGACTTTGATGGAAATTTTCTAGAAGCCTCTGGAAGTATCTTCTAGTGTAAAATAACCTAAACTATACTTAGGATAGGTAGCAATTTCAGAGGAAATATACTCTTGGTACTGCACCATTAAAGAGGAAAAGGAATAAATTATCTGAACCGTCGAATCCCCATTTCTAAGCTACCGGTACAATGAATCATGCACACTCGCTAAGCCGTCGCGTAATCTGCTTATTCCGCAGCTTGGTCTGCGACTTCTCAGAATACAAGGGTAGTACTTTCAAACAGACACTGCTTTATATTTTGCTCTGTTTCAGGCGAAGCACGTTCAACATGACCGGTCTCCAATACTTAATTTGGATCGCGTTCAGCTCACCTCTCTTCAGCCAAACTTCACTAAATAAATACCTGTTTTCGAAGATCAACATAATCCACCACCACTACCGCACGCAATTACCTATATCGGTAGAATTTTAAAACATTGTATACATTGTAATATATACATACTTTATTGCAAATAATAATTGATTATGACTCTAGCATTTTTTAATCAATCCTAGGGTTTCTTGGCGATTCTTTCACAATTTAAGTATGGTATTATTTGATATGCGGATTTACTTAAATATTGGTATTTTAAAATAAATTTTCAAGTTTGTATAATTTCCCAATTGTCACTCATAATAAAGATTATTGCGTATATCCACATTCTACTGAGAGTTATATTTTAAATGTTATTTCAATTGCATAATTTAGTATCCCATTTTGACTGTCCGGTTTACATAATATTAGTACTCTTAGATTAGTACTCTTAGATTACTCTTAGATTAATACTACTTAGATTATTTGCTTTCCCATTTTATTAAAACATATTAAATAGGTAGCACATTGCGGCACGTACGTTTATGTCTGAAAACTCGGATGAATCAAAGACTATTTGACTATATGGCTCTTTGAAAAGTCGGTATTATAAATATATAATGGATGGCAAATATTAACTTTTCTGTTTTATCTTCCAAGTATTTTCTCTGCAACTCTACCACACCACGAATGATTTTCCACTAGTAGGACACCACATTTTTATCCACATTATTTTCTTGCGGAATAATAATATCCTAAGGAAATTCTAGTAATTTTGTGTCACCGTGAATTTGGTCTAACATTATTACTGTTTTATTGTGCATTTCAATGCTCTTTAATGGCTAATAGCTAATATTGCCCCTGTCGAATTTCAAATTTCCCGCCTATCAGCACATGGTTATCAAATCTCGCAGTATTTTTTTTTTAATTATTGTCTCCGATCGCTATTAATAATGTTTTTTTTTATAAATATATATTTCTAAGTTTATTCTGTCGTTTTAAAGATCGTTTATCATAAAGTAATTTTATGCTTTAAAAAACCAGTTTTTTTTAATAAATTATAGAACGGCGGTAAAGTCTATACTCTTCGGCTAACAGAGTCTATAAATATCGTTAGCATAGCAACGAGTTTGTTTATTCTCATAGAAGGATTTGTGTGACAGATCGCTTTCAACAAGGTCTTCCTAATCTATTCTAATCAACTAAAAGAATGAATAGGGGCTGCGTAAACGCGATCGAAAAAGGGGAGAAGACTCCAGGGGAGCGAGAGATGGTAAAATTCGGCGATCCTCTGAAGGACATAAGGTATTTATACGAAGACGAGGTGAAACGTGTTCGATTTGAGTGTCCACCTGTCAGGGTTGTGTATTATTATGCAGCCGACGACGAGGAAGAGGAATATTACGACGAGGAAGAGGTGGATATTGCCGCGAAGAAAAAGAAGTCACGGATTTCGCGATTATTCGGATGTTGCTGTAGATGTAAAAGAATAATCGCGAACATCTTCTTTTTCGCGACTTCCACCTGTCGCTGAGATCGCCATCCCAATTATGATATAATAATACTTAACCCTCGCCTGCAGGCGCTGAAGTCGTAGCTTCTTCGGATTCGAATGCTTACTAACCTGCGGGTCTCTTTCTTGACCGTCGCTTCGGAGGCTCGCGTCGAATCTATGTAATATAATTAGCTAGCTTTGAAAAAGAAAATGTACCTAAGGCTAGCCGGAGGCAGCGGTAGGATTTTGGTGGCTGCCACGTGTATAGCGGCGTGGGAACCCTTTTTGTTATATATACTATTTTAATATAAATAGTATGTATCACAAAAGGGATCAGTAGGATTTGTTCATGGGGCCGCTATTAAAGTTAGCTTGGTTTTATTTGTCTAAAAAATAAAAAAATACCTTCTTTCAGGCGCACGGTAAGAAGTCCACGAGCCGTGAAGGGCAAAGAGAGTCAATATATCCCGCACTAAACTCACCCCACGCACCTGAAGGTGGAAATAAGTAGAAGACGTGTAGGGGACTCCTCAATCCTAATTGGCGAATGAAAAACTCCTGTCGTGTTTGCGACGATTTTATTTTCCCGGTGAGTAGTTCCAATAATTGTGATGTATTTTGCCTGGTGAGGAAGCAGAACGTGTTGCTATATAGGAACTCCACCGTGGTCAATTGTAGACCGGGAAGGGTATCTATAATATGTTTCAGGATATTAAACCGTTTACCTAGCGTTGTCTCGTCTGTAGATCTGAGTTTAGAACGGAGTTAATGTTTTAAACTCAGATCTACAAACGTGACAAACTTATGTCTATAATGAATATTTTGTAAATCGTGAGTATAATAACAGACGCCAATACTCAATATATTATGCCATTGAGTGATTTTTTAATTAAACAATTCATTTTATTATTCGCTTATCACTAATCAACATACTACAGAGAACATTACAGAAAACCAATACATTGAGCAGTGAAATTAATTAAAAAATATAAATTTAAATACTAACAATCTGATAAAAACGCATTATTATTCCCCTGTAATCTAAGCCGATGGCGGGTTTTGTGTAAAAGTTTTTTAGAGTATCACCATTTAACCTTTTTTAAATATCCTAGTTAAAGTAGTTGCCGGGAGGCACCGGGTAGTACCACAAATAACTTCGAGTTTATTTTCGGGGGAATGGGGGGTAAATTTTCAATAAATGCCTATTAGGCTATCTCGGGTTGACGTATTACTCAACGTATTATCTATAGTGAGATTTAGGTAAACGATTTGGCTAGCTAGATCGACCAAATACCCCTTAGTGCTTCACCAGCTACAATGTTTCTCATTAATTTTCGGTAATTTCTCTTGCGAATCAAGGAGGCTCAGAAAAGGTCAGGATAACTTGAAGAGTGTCTCGAAAAAGAGGGAAGTTTTTATAAATTTAATAAAGCGGCTTAGTCCGAGGCGATAGGGAAAAAGACTTGAGGTCACTGGCTACTATGACTCTTGTATCCTTCTGCGAGTACAGGCTTTCAGTTCTGCTCCATCTAGCTTACATTCAGTGGAATGGTTGTCTCGCTCAAGATGAATTACGCAACATTTTTCTTTGTTTAGCTTGATAAACCTGCCATCGGTCCAACACTAGCTGCTGAGAGGATAGCAGGATTATTTGTGTTTTCTATTATTTTCAGTATGCAGTGGAAATGCTGCGTCCCTGAATGATAATCCAACTACCATTCGAACGTCCGGGGAAATTATTGGTATAGAATCAAATTTTATTATACCTTATACCGGGGAAAATAAAAATATCCCATTGACTGTTTTTTTTTATTATTTCATATATACCCTTAATTTTAATATATCTTCCTCCTACAAGAAAAATCCGATCAGTGACGAAATCGTTATTTTTGTCTTATTGTATGTACCTTCCAGAAAACTTTTGTCGCTTTCTCTGCGGCAAAAGCCCGATTTCTCCTATATATGACTTCTTGTTCGTTCTCTAACCGTTTAAAATTTATTTTCTGAATAAATAAGTATTCTTTACTGCGACAATACGATTAAATACTATACCGAATTTCCCTTATATCAAGAGCCATAAAAAACTAATAATATATATATATATTACAAAGCTTAAACGATATTACATGGTTTATTGTGTATTATTTTGTTACTTTATTTTGGAAAAATATTGACAAGCACCATATGCTATGTGCAAATAGCTAGGCTTTTCTGAACGGACCGAGAAATAATAATCTAGGTATGCACTAGCGAAAATGAGTAGAAATACAACATCGCGGTTAGTTGATCACTTTCAACGGTAACGATACCACTCAACAAGAAAAATCAATGAGTGACATATACTCAATAGAATTTATATACTGAATCGCGTTGAGACAAAAAAGTCAAAATCAAAATACTCGATTAGCAATTTAAATATTACAACTAGTAAGTATGATATATTAACAAGAATAAAAAAATACGACTGGTGTTACAGAAAGTGTTGACATTAATTGGACATTTAGACAGGTGTTTTTTGACATTTGGACAGTTTAGATACCCTATGACGCTCGAGATGACATAACGATTCTAACAAATTCGCACACTTCTATATCGGTTCAAGCGTTTAGAAGTTATGGTGGAATAAAAAATCAGGGTTTCATCATTATTACATACCGGATTTATTCCGAGTAAAATTGCGTAGTTTTATAATTTTCAAAATGTTGGATTGGACTAAATTCGTATGAGCCAAAATCGGTTTTAAAAAATAGGTAAAATTGCGTGGAGAATAATAAAATAAACATTGTATAATTTATTTTACTAAATTGATAGTCCAAATATTTTTCTTTTTCACTCGGCCTCGAAGAGGGAAAACGAAAAAAAACTGTACTTTCATATGATGAATGTCAACACGTACCGCATAATACATCGATTTATTTTAAAGACGCTGCTTTCTCCTTAAATGAGATCAAGGGGTCGTGGAACGTAGCCAATGACACTCGGGAGTACAAAACAATTCTAACAATTCGACACACTTCTAAATCGGCAAGCTTTACAACATTCAATGCACTGATTATAATACAAAAATGACATCCGAAATTATATAGCAAAAAGTCGCAAGTGAATATAATTTGACCTTTAATGAGCCTTGGAAAGACAAAAGAGTATTTTCTTCAAACTACAATACAGCCGGTGGTGACGATAAGAAAAAATAAAAGAAACTTACAATAAAATTCAAAAAGAAAAAGCGAAATTTAATACCAAAAATGGAAAAAATATATTATATTTAAGGCTCGCAAGAAATCTAATATAATTAGCTAGCTTTGAAAAAGAAATTGTAACTAAGGCTATCGGAGGCAGCGGTAGTATTTGGGTGGCTGCCACGTGCATAGCGGCGTGGGAACCCTTTTTGTTATATATTTTATTCAAATATGAATAGAATATAGAACAAAATGTATCATTAGGATATGTTCATGGGGCCGCTATTTAAGTTAGCTTAGTTTTATTATTAAAAAAAATATATATCTAATTTCAGGCGCATGGTAAGATGTCCTCGAGCCGGCTGGTGATAAGAGAGACAATAACTCTCGCACTAAACTCACCCTACGCACCTGATGAAGGAAATATGTAGCGGGCACTCCTCATTGGTGAATGAGAAACTCCTACCGTGTGTGCGATGATTTTATTGTCCCGGTGAGTAGTTGCAATCATTGTGATGTCTTTTACCCTGGTGAGGAAGCAGAACTGTTACTATATAGGAACTCCACACCGGTCAATTGTGGACCTGCTGTGTTTTGGCCCATTTCAATAATTTCGGTGAGGGGTATGTATAAAATGTCTCAGGATATTATACCGTTTACCTAGCGTCATCTTTGTTTTAAACTCAGATCGACATACGAGACAAACCTATTTTATTGTAATACCTATTTATTTATTGCTTGCGATCGAGCACGAAGCTTATTATTAGGCACAAAGAGATCCTCTTTATATAACAAGTTAGAGTTATGGTCGATCTAGCTGGCCAAAAGTATTTTTGTAGTGTAATTGTTTTAGGGCTCATTTTTAAATTTAATAATTTTGTTATGATTACGTCATTGGAAGTACATGTTGAAAAAAAAAACACGGATATGACGTCCTTATTTACAACATCCTTTATTATAAGCGGTTTATACAAAGATGCTGTAACCTATATTAAATATTTGGCTTTCTATATCTCTGTATTCACCGAGCTGCAGGTTAAACGGCTCAACCGATTGACTTGAGATTTGAAACATAAACATCTTTGGGGTCAAGTAATCGGTTTGATTTATGAAAAGTTTCCAAAAAATCAAAATGGTTAAAAAATTACAAATTTACAAAAGTTCAAAAATATGTCTTGCTGGCGCGGGCTAAATATTGAAATTTGAAACATAGACTCTTAAGGGGTCAAGCAAGCAATGTGATTCATAAAAAGTATTAAAAAAGTTAAAGATTTTTAATTTAAAATAGTACCAACGTCAAATGAATACCAAAACTTTTATGGTGATATATGCCCTGCAGGCCCGGGCTAAACATTGAAATGTAGGTATTACGTAAACACAGAAATTTTACAGCATTCAATGCACCGATTATAATAGAAAACCAGCACTCGAAATTATATAGCTGAAAATCGCAAGTCAGTTAAATTTGACTTACAAGTTCACACCTGTAATAACAGAAGTTCCAGAAATAAAACTCCCCCCTCTGTTATGAGTCAAAATGCTGGGTTCAAAAGCTTCACGAGACTTTGATGGAAATTTTCTAGAAGCCTCTGGAAGTATCTTCTAGTGTAAAATAACCTAAACTATACTTAGGATAGGTAGCAATTTCAGAGGAAATATACTCTTGGTACTGCACCATTAAAGAGGAAAAGGAATAAATTATCTGAACCGTCGAATCCCCATTTCTAAGCTACCGGTACAATGAATCATGCACACTCGCTAAGCCGTCGCGTAATCTGCTTATTCCGCAGCTTGGTCTGCGACTTCTCAGAATACAAGGGTAGTACTTTCAAACAGACACTGCTTTATATTTTGCTCTGTTTCAGGCGAAGCACGTTCAACATGACCGGTCTCCAATACTTAATTTGGATCGCGTTCAGCTCACCTCTCTTCAGCCAAACTTCACTAAATAAATACCTGTTTTCGAAGATCAACATAATCCACCACCACTACCGCACGCAATTACCTATATCGGTAGAATTTTAAAACATTGTATACATTGTAATATATACATACTTTATTGCAAATAATAATTGATTATGACTCTAGCATTTTTTAATCAATCCTAGGGTTTCTTGGCGATTCTTTCACAATTTAAGTATGGTATTATTTGATATGCGGATTTACTTAAATATTGGTATTTTAAAATAAATTTTCAAGTTTGTATAATTTCCCAATTGTCACTCATAATAAAGATTATTGCGTATATCCACATTCTACTGAGAGTTATATTTTAAATGTTATTTCAATTGCATAATTTAGTATCCCATTTTGACTGTCCGGTTTACATAATATTAGTACTCTTAGATTAGTACTCTTAGATTACTCTTAGATTAATACTACTTAGATTATTTGCTTTCCCATTTTATTAAAACATATTAAATAGGTAGCACATTGCGGCACGTACGTTTATGTCTGAAAACTCGGATGAATCAAAGACTATTTGACTATATGGCTCTTTGAAAAGTCGGTATTATAAATATATAATGGATGGCAAATATTAACTTTTCTGTTTTATCTTCCAAGTATTTTCTCTGCAACTCTACCACACCACGAATGATTTTCCACTAGTAGGACACCACATTTTTATCCACATTATTTTCTTGTGGAATAATAATATCCTAAGGAAATTCTAGTAATTTTGTGTCACCGTGAATTTGGTCTAACATTATTACTGTTTTATTGTGCATTTCAATGCTCTCTAATGGCTAAAAGCTAATATTGCCCCTGTCGAATTTCAAATTTCCCGCCTATCAGCACATGGTTATCAAATCTCGCAGTATTTTTTTTAAATTATTGTCTCTGATCGCTATTAATAATGTTTTTTTTTATAAATATATATTTCTAAGTTTATTCTGTCGTTTTAAAGGTCGTTTATCATAAAGTAATTTTATGCTTTAAAAAAACAGTTTTTTTAATAAATTATAGAACGGCGGTAAAGTCTATACTCTTCGGCTAATAGAGTCTATAAATATCGTTAGCATAGCAACGAGTTTGTTTATTCTCATAGAAGGATTTGTGTGACAGATCGCTTTCAACAAGGTCTTCCTAATCTATTCTAATCAACTAAAAGAATGAATAGGGGCTGCGTAAACGCGATCGAAAAAGGGGAGAAGACTCCAGGGGAGCGAGAGATGGTAAAATTCGGCGATCCTCTGAAGGACATAAGGTATTTATACGAAGACGAGGTGAAACGTGTTCGATTTGAGTGTCCACCTGTCAGGGTTGTGTATTATTATGCAGCCGACGACGAGGAAGAGGAATATTACGACGAGGAAGAGGTGGATATTGCCGCGAAGAAAAAGAAGTCACGGATTTCGCGATTATTCGGATGTTGCTGTAGATGTAAAAGAATAATCGCGAACATCTTCTTTTTCGCGACTTCCACCTGTCGCTGAGATCGCCATCCCAATTATGATATAATAATACTTAACCCTCGCCTGCAGGCGCTGAAGTCGTAGCTTCTTCGGATTCGAATGCTTACTAACCTGCGGGTCTCTTTCTTGACCGTCGCTTCGGAGGCTCGCGTCGAATCTATGTAATATAATTAGCTAGCTTTGAAAAAGAAAATGTACCTAAGGCTAGCCGGAGGCAGCGGTAGGATTTTGGTGGCTGCCACGTGTATAGCGGCGTGGGAACCCTTTTTGTTATATATACTATTTTAATATAAATAGTATGTATCACAAAAGGGATCAGTAGGATTTGTTCATGGGGCCGCTATTAAAGTTAGCTTGGTTTTATTTGTCTAAAAAATAAAAAAATACCTTCTTTCAGGCGCACGGTAAGAAGTCCACGAGCCGTGAAGGGCAAAGAGAGTCAATATATCCCGCACTAAACTCACCCCACGCACCTGAAGGTGGAAATAAGTAGAAGACGTGTAGGGGACTCCTCAATCCTAATTGGCGAATGAAAAACTCCTGTCGTGTTTGCGACGATTTTATTTTCCCGGTGAGTAGTTCCAATAATTGTGATGTATTTTGCCTGGTGAGGAAGCAGAACGTGTTGCTATATAGGAACTCCACCGTGGTCAATTGTAGACCGGGAAGGGTATCTATAATATGTTTCAGGATATTAAACCGTTTACCTAGCGTTGTCTCGTCTGTAGATCTGAGTTTAGAACGGAGTTAATGTTTTAAACTCAGATCTACAAACGTGACAAACTTATGTCTATAATGAATATTTTGTAAATCGTGAGTATAATAACAGACGCCAATACTCAATATATTATGCCATTGAGTGATTTTTTAATTAAACAATTCATTTTATTATTCGCTTATCACTAATCAACATACTACAGAGAACATTACAGAAAACCAATACATTGAGCAGTGAAATTAATTAAAAAATATAAATTTAAATACTAACAATCTGATAAAAACGCATTATTATTCCCCTGTAATCTAAGCCGATGGCGGGTTTTGTGTAAAAGTTTTTTAGAGTATCACCATTTAACCTTTTTTAAATATCCTAGTTAAAGTAGTTGCCGGGAGGCACCGGGTAGTACCACAAATAACTTCGAGTTTATTTTCGGGGGAATGGGGGGTAAATTTTCAATAAATGCCTATTAGGCTATCTCGGGTTGACGTATTACTCAACGTATTATCTATAGTGAGATTTAGGTAAACGATTTGGCTAGCTAGATCGACCAAATACCCCTTAGTGCTTCACCAGCTACAATGTTTCTCATTAATTTTCGGTAATTTCTCTTGCGAATCAAGGAGGCTCAGAAAAGGTCAGGATAACTTGAAGAGTGTCTCGAAAAAGAGGGAAGTTTTTATAAATTTAATAAAGCGGCTTAGTCCGAGGCGATAGGGAAAAAGACTTGAGGTCACTGGCTACTATGACTCTTGTATCCTTCTGCGAGTACAGGCTTTCAGTTCTGCTCCATCTAGCTTACATTCAGTGGAATGGTTGTCTCGCTCAAGATGAATTACGCAACATTTTTCTTTGTTTAGCTTGATAAACCTGCCATCGGTCCAACACTAGCTGCTGAGAGGATAGCAGGATTATTTGTGTTTTCTATTATTTTCAGTATGCAGTGGAAATGCTGCGTCCCTGAATGATAATCCAACTACCATTCGAACGTCCGGGGAAATTATTGGTATAGAATCAAATTTTATTATACCTTATACCGGGGAAAATAAAAATATCCCATTGACTGTTTTTTTTTATTATTTCATATATACCCTTAATTTTAATATATCTTCCTCCTACAAGAAAAATCCGATCAGTGACGAAATCGTTATTTTTGTCTTATTGTATGTACCTTCCAGAAAACTTTTGTCGCTTTCTCTGCGGCAAAAGCCCGATTTCTCCTATATATGACTTCTTGTTCGTTCTCTAACCGTTTAAAATTTATTTTCTGAATAAATAAGTATTCTTTACTGCGACAATACGATTAAATACTATACCGAATTTCCCTTATATCAAGAGCCATAAAAAACTAATAATATATATATATATATATATATTACAAAGCTTAAACGATATTATATGGTTTATTGTGTATTATTTTGTTACTTTATTTTGGAAAAATATTGACAAGCACCATATGCTATGTGCAAATAGCTAGGCTTTTCTGAACGGACCGAGAAATAATAATCTAGGTATGCACTAGCGAAAATGAGTAGAAATACAACATCGCGGTTAGTTGATCACTTTCAACGGTAACGATACCACTCAACAAGAAAAATCAATGAGTGACATATACTCAATAGAATTTATATACTGAATCGCGTTGAGACAAAAAAGTCAAAATCAAAATACTCGATTAGCAATTTAAATATTACAACTAGTAAGTATGATATATTAACAAGAATAAAAAAATACGACTGGTGTTACAGAAAGTGTTGACATTAATTGGACATTTAGACAGGTGTTTTTTGACATTTGGACAGTTTAGATACCCTATGACGCTCGAGATGACATAACGATTCTAACAAATTCGCACACTTCTATATCGGTTCAAGCGTTTAGAAGTTATGGTGGAATAAAAAATCAGGGTTTCATCATTATTACATACCGGATTTATTCCGAGTAAAATTGCGTAGTTTTATAATTTTCAAAATGTTGGATTGGACTAAATTCGTATGAGCCAAAATCGGTTTTAAAAAATAGGTAAAATTGCGTGGAGAATAATAAAATAAACATTGTATAATTTATTTTACTAAATTGATAGTCCAAATATTTTTCTTTTTCACTCGGCCTCGAAGAGGGAAAACGAAAAAAAACTGTACTTTCATATGATGAATGTCAACACGTACCGCATAATACATCGATTTATTTTAAAGACGCTGCTTTCTCCTTAAATGAGATCAAGGGGTCGTGGAACGTAGCCAATGACACTCGGGAGTACAAAACAATTCTAACAATTCGACACACTTCTAAATCGGCAAGCTTTACAACATTCAATGCACTGATTATAATACAAAAATGACATCCGAAATTATATAGCAAAAAGTCGCAAGTGAATATAATTTGACCTTTAATGAGCCTTGGAAAGACAAAAGAGTATTTTCTTCAAACTACAATACAGCCGGTGGTGACGATAAGAAAAAATAAAAGAAACTTACAATAAAATTCAAAAAGAAAAAGCGAAATTTAATACCAAAAATGGAAAAAATATATTATATTTAAGGCTCGCAAGAAATCTAATATAATTAGCTAGCTTTGAAAAAGAAATTGTAACTAAGGCTATCGGAGGCAGCGGTAGTATTTGGGTGGCTGCCACGTGCATAGCGGCGTGGGAACCCTTTTTGTTATATATTTTATTCAAATATGAATAGAATATAGAACAAAATGTATCATTAGGATATGTTCATGGGGCCGCTATTTAAGTTAGCTTAGTTTTATTATTCAAAAAAAAAATATATCTAATTTCAGGCGCATGGTAAGATGTCCTCGAGCCGGCTGGTGATAAGAGAGACAATAACTCTCGCACTAAACTCACCCTACGCACCTGATGAAGGAAATATGTAGCGGGCACTCCTCATTGGTGAATGAGAAACTCCAGGTGTGCGATGATTTTATTGTCCCGGTGAGTAGTTGCAATCATTGTATGTGTGTATGTATGTGTATGTATATATGTATATTTATGTATGTGTGTATGTATGTGTATGTATATATGTATATATTCTTATGTATTATGCAATGCAACGTAAGTTCATAACATCAAAAGAGTCAGCTCATCGATACCATTGATTTTTTTAAATCAATGTCGATACCTTTAAACAAAAAGCAGCATCCCTAGATACGGGTCTCTGACCTAGTTAGGAATGCGGATAGACATTTTCACCATAGGATGTGCTCAATCTCTCCCAACTCAACCATAGTATGTTAATGGTGTGTATATGACATAATTATAAAGTTATTGTAAATTAATAAATAAAATTAAAAAAAATAAAAAAAAAATAAAAAAAAAATTGTGATGTCTTTTACCCTGGTGAGGAAGCAGAACTATATAGGAACTCCACACCGGTCAATTGTGGACCTGCTGTGTTTTGGCCCATTTCAATAATTTCGGTGAGGGGTATGTATAAAATGTCTCAGGATATTATACCGTTTACCTAGCGTCATCTTTGTTTTAAACTCAGATCGACATACGAGACAAACCTATTTTATTGTAATACCTATTTATTTATTGCTTGCGATCGAGCACGATGCTTATTATTAGGCACAAAGAGATCCTCTTTATATAACAAGTTAGAGTTATGGTCGATCTAGCTGGCCAAAAGTATTTTTGTAGTGTAATTGTTTTAGGGCTCATTTTTAAATTTAATAATTTTGTTATGATTACGTCATTGGAAGTACATGTTGAAAAAAAAACACGGATATGACGTCCTTATTTACAACATCCTTTATTATAAGCGGTTTATACAAAGATGCTGTAGCCTATATTAAATATTTGGCTTTCTATATCTCTGTATTCACCGAGCTGCAGGTTAAACGGCTCAACCGATTGACTTGAGATTTGAAACATAAACATCTTTGGGGTCAAGTAATCGGTTTGATTTATGAAAAGTTTCCAAAAAATCAAAATGGTTAAAAAATTACAAATTTACAAAAGTTCAAAAATATGTCTTGCTGGCGCGGGCTAAATATTGAAATTTGAAACATAGACTCTTAAGGGGTCAAGCAAGCAATGTGATTCATAAAAAGTATTAAAAAAGTTAAAGATTTTTAATTTAAAATAGTACCAACGTCAAATGAATACCAAAACTTTTATGGTGATATATGCCCTGCAGGCCCGGGCTAAACATTGAAATGTAGGTATTACGTAAACACAGAAATTTTACAGCATTCAATGCACCGATTATAATAGAAAACCAGCACTCGAAATTATATAGCTGAAAATCGCAAGTCAGTTAAATTTGACTTACAAGTTCACACCTGTAATAACAGAAGTTCCAGAAATAAAACTCCCCCCTCTGTTATGAGTCAAAATGCTGGGTTCAAAAGCTTCACGAGACTTTGATGGAAATTTTCTAGAAGCCTCTGGAAGTATCTTCTAGTGTAAAATAACCTAAACTATACTTAGGATAGGTAGCAATTTCAGAGGAAATATACTCTTGGTACTGCACTATTAAAGAGGAAAAGGAATAAATTATCTGAACCGTCGAATCCCCATTTCTAAGCTACCGGTACAATGAATCATGCACACTCGCTAAGCCGTCGCGTAATCTGCTTATTCCGCAGCTTGGTCTGCGACTTCTCAGAATACAAGGGTAGTACTTTCAAACAGACACTGCTTTATATTTTGCTCTGTTTCAGGCGAAGCACGTTCAACATGACCGGTCTCCAATACTTAATTTGGATCGCGTTCAGCTCACCTCTCTTCAGCCAAACTTCACTAAATAAATACCTGTTTTCGAAGATCAACATAATCCACCACCACTACCGCACGCAATTACCTATATCGGTAGAATTTTAAAACATTGTATACATTGTAATATATACATACTTTATTGCAAATAATAATTGATTATGACTCTAGCATTTTTTAATCAATCCTAGGGTTTCTTGGCGATTCTTTCACAATTTAAGTATGGTATTATTTGATATGCGGATTTACTTAAATAATGGTATTTTAAAATAAATTTTCAAGTTTGAATAATTTCCCAATTGTCACTCATATTAAAGATTATTGCGTATATCCACATTCTACTGAGAGTTATATTTTAAATGTTATTTCAATTGCATAATTTAGTATCCCATTTTGACTGTCCGGTTTACATAATATACTACTTAGATTATTTGCTTTCCCATTTTATTAAAACATATTAAATAGGTAGCACATTGCGGCACGTACGTTTATGTCTGAAAACTCGGATGAATCAAAGACTATTTGACTATATGGCTCTTTGAAAAGTCGGTATTATAAATATATAATGGATGGCAAATATTAACTTTTCTGTTTTATCTTCCAAGTATTTTCTCTGCAACTCTACCACACCACGAATGATTTTCCACTAGTAGGACACCACATTTTTATCCACATTATTTTCTTGCGGAATAATAATATCCTAAGGAAATTCTAGTAATTTTGTGTCACCGTGAATTTGGTCTAACATTATTACTGTTTTATTGTGCATTTCAATGCTCTTTAATGGCTAATAGCTAATATTGCCCCTGTCGAATTTCAAATTTCCCGCCTATCAGCACATGGTTATCAAATCTCGCAGTATTTTTTTTTTAATTATTGTCTCCGATCGCTATTAATAATGTTTTTTTTTATAAATATATATTTCTAAGTTTATTCTGTCGTTTTAAAGATCGTTTATCATAAAGTAATTTTATGCTTTAAAAAACCAGTTTTTTTTAATAAATTATAGAACGGCGGTAAAGTCTATACTCTTCGGCTAACAGAGTCTATAAATATCGTTAGCATAGCAACGAGTTTGTTTATTCTCATAGAAGGATTTGTGTGACAGATCGCTTTCAACAAGGTCTTCCTAATCTATTCTAATCAACTAAAAGAATGAATAGGGGCTGCGTAAACGCGATCGAAAAAGGGGAGAAGACTCCAGGGGAGCGAGAGATGGTAAAATTCGGCGATCCTCTGAAGGACATAAGGTATTTATACGAAGACGAGGTGAAACGTGTTCGATTTGAGTGTCCACCTGTCAGGGTTGTGTATTATTATGCAGCCGACGACGAGGAAGAGGAATATTACGACGAGGAAGAGGTGGATATTGCCGCGAAGAAAAAGAAGTCACGGATTTCGCGATTATTCGGATGTTGCTGTAGATGTAAAAGAATAATCGCGAACATCTTCTTTTTCGCGACTTCCACCTGTCGCTGAGATCGCCATCCCAATTATGATATAATAATACTTAACCCTCGCCTGCAGGCGCTGAAGTCGTAGCTTCTTCGGATTCGAATGCTTACTAACCTGCGGGTCTCTTTCTTGACCGTCGCTTCGGAGGCTCGCGTCGAATCTATGTAATATAATTAGCTAGCTTTGAAAAAGAAAATGTACCTAAGGCTAGCCGGAGGCAGCGGTAGGATTTTGGTGGCTGCCACGTGTATAGCGGCGTGGGAACCCTTTTTGTTATATATACTATTTTAATATAAATAGTATGTATCACAAAAGGGATCAGTAGGATTTGTTCATGGGGCCGCTATTTAAGTTAGCTTGGTTTTATTTGTCTAAAAAATAAAAAAATACCTTCTTTCAGGCGCACGGTAAGAAGTCAACGAGCCGTGAAGGGCAAAGAGAGTCAATATATCCCGCACTAAACTCACCCCACGCACCTGAAGGTGGAAATAAGTAGAAGACGTGTAGGGGACTCCTCAATCCTAATTGGCGAATGAAAAACTCCTGTCGTGTTTGCGACGATTTTATTTTCCCGGTGAGTAGTTCCAATAATTGTGATGTATTTTGCCTGGTGAGGAAGCAGAACGTGTTGCTATATAGGAACTCCACCGTGGTCAATTGTAGACCGGGAAGGGTATCTATAATATGTTTCAGGATATTAAACCGTTTACCTAGCGTTGTCTCGTCTGTAGATCTGAGTTTAGAACGGAGTTAATGTTTTAAACTCAGATCTACAAACGTGACAAACTTATGTCTATAATGAATATTTTGTAAATCGTGAGTATAATAACAGACTCCAATACTCAATATATTATGCCATTGAGTGATTTTTTAATTAAACAATTCATTTTATTATTCGCTTATCACTAATCAACATACTACAGAGAACATTACAGAAAACCAATACATTGAGCAGTGAAATTAATTAAAAAATATAAATTTAAATACTAACAATCTGATAAAAACGCATTATTATTCCCCTGTAATCTAAGCCGATGGCGGGTTTTGTGTAAAAGTTTTTTAGAGTATCACCATTTAACCTTTTTTAAATATCCTAGTTAAAGTAGTTGCCGGGAGGCACCGGGTAGTACCACAAATAACTTCGAGTTTATTTTCGGGGGAATGGGGGGTAAATTTTCAATAAATGCCTATTAGGATATCTCGGGTTGACGTATTACTCAACGTATTATCTATAGTGAGATTTAGGTAAACGATTTGGCTAGCTAGATCGACCAAATACCCCTTAGTGCTTCACCAGCTACAATGTTTCTCATTAATTTTCGGTAATTTCTCTTGCGAATCAAGGAGGCTCAGAAAAGGTCAGGATAACTTGAAGAGTGTCTCGAAAAAGAGGGAAGTTTTTATAAATTTAATAAAGCGGCTTAGTCCGAGGCGATAGGGAAAAAGACTTGAGGTCACTGGCTACTATGACTCTTGTATCCTTCTGCGAGTACAGGCTTTCAGTTCTGCTCCATCTAGCTTACATCCAGTGGAATGGTTGTCTCGCTCAAGATGAATTACGCAACATTTTTCTTTGTTTAGCTTGATAAACCTGCCATCGGTCCAACACTAGCTGCTGAGAGGATAGCAGGATTATTTGTGTTTTCTATTATTTTCAGTATGCAGTGGAAATGCTGCGTCCCTGAATGATAATCCAACTACCATTCGAACGTCCGGGGAAATTATTGGTATAGAATCAAATTTTATTATACCTTATACCGGGGAAAATAAAAATATCCCATTGACTGTTTTTTTTTATTATTTCATATATACCCTTAATTTTAATATATCTTCCTCCTACAAGAAAAATCCGATCAGTGACGAAATCGTTATTTTTGTCTTATTGTATGTACCTTCCAGAAAACTTTTGTCGCTTTCTCTGCGGCAAAAGCCCGATTTCTCCTATATATGACTTCTTGTTCGTTCTCTAACCGTTTAAAATTTATTTTCTGAATAAATAAGTATTCTTTACTGCGACAATACGATTAAATACTATACCGAATTTCCCTTATATCAAGAGCCATAAAAAACTAATAATATATATATATATATTACAAAGCTTAAACGATATTATATGGTTTATTGTGTATTATTTTGTTACTTTATTTTGGAAAAATATTGACAAGCACCATATGCTATGTGCAAATAGCTAGGCTTTTCTGAACGGACCGAGAAATAATAATCTAGGTATGCACTAGCGAAAATGAGTAGAAATACAACATCGCGGTTAGTTGATCACTTTCAACGGTAACGATACCACTCAACAAGAAAAATCAATGAGTGACATATACTCAATAGAATTTATATACTGAATCGCGTTGAGACAAAAAAGTCAAAATCAAAATACTCGATTAGCAATTTAAATATTACAACTAGTAAGTATGATATATTAACAAGAATAAAAAAATACGACTGGTGTTACAGAAAGTGTTGACATTAATTGGACATTTAGACAGGTGTTTTTTGACATTTGGACAGTTTAGATACCCTATGACGCTCGAGATGACATAACGATTCTAACAAATTCGCACACTTCTATATCGGTTCAAGCGTTTAGAAGTTATGGTGGAATAAAAAATCAGGGTTTCATCATTATTACATACCGGATTTATTCCGAGTAAAATTGCGTAGTTTTATAATTTTCAAAATGTTGGATTGGACTAAATTCGTATGAGCCAAAATCGGTTTTAAAAAATAGGTAAAATTGCGTGGAGAATAATAAAATAAACATTGTATAATTTATTTTACTAAATTGATAGTCCAAATATTTTTCTTTTTCACTCGGCCTCGAAGAGGGAAAACGAAAAAAAACTGTACTTTCATATGATGAATGTCAACACGTACCGCATAATACATCGATTTATTTTAAAGACGCTGCTTTCTCCTTAAATGAGATCAAGGGGTCGCGGAACGTAGCCAATGACACTCGGGAGTACAAAACAATTCTAACAATTCGACACACTTCTAAATCGGCAAGCTTTACAACATTCAATGCACTGATTATAATACAAAAATGACATCCGAAATTATATAGCAAAAAGTCGCAAGTGAATATAATTTGACCTTTAATGAGCCTTGGAAAGACAAAAGAGTATTTTCTTCAAACTACAATACAGCCGGTGGTGACGATAAGAAAAAATAAAAGAAACTTACAATAAAATTCAAAAAGAAAAAGCGAAATTTAATACCAAAAATGGAAAAAATATATTATATTTAAGGCTCGCAAGAAATCTAATATAATTAGCTAGCTTTGAAAAAGAAATTGTAACTAAGGCTATCGGAGGCAGCGGTAGTATTTGGGTGGCTGCCACGTGCATAGCGGCGTGGGAACCCTTTTTGTTATATATTTTATTCAAATATGAATAGAATATAGAACAAAATGTATCATTAGGATATGTTCATGGGGCCGCTATTTAAGTTAGCTTAGTTTTATTATTCAAAAAAAAAAAATATCTAATTTCAGGCGCATGGTAAGATGTCCTCGAGCCGGCTGGTGATAAGAGAGACAATAACTCTCGCACTAAACTCACCCTACGCACCTGATGAAGGAAATATGTAGCGGGCACTCCTCATTGGTGAATGAGAAACTCCAGGTGTGCGATGATTTTATTGTCCCGGTGAGTAGTTGCAATCATTGTATGTGTGTATGTATGTGTATGTATATATGTATATATTCTTATGTATTATGCAATGCAACGTAAGTTCATAACATCAAAAGAGTCAGCTCATCGATACCATTGATTTTTTTAAATCAATGTCGATACCTTTAAACAAAAAGCAGCATCCCTAGATACGGGTCTCTGACCTAGTTAGGAATGCGGATAGACATTTTCACCATAGGATGTGCTCAATCTCTCCCAACTCAACCATAGTATGTTAATGGTGTGTATATGACATAATTATAAAGTTATTGTAAATTAATAAATAAAATTAAAAAAAATAAAAAAAAAATAAAAAAAAAATTGTGATGTCTTTTACCCTGGTGAGGAAGCAGAACTATATAGGAACTCCACACCGGTCAATTGTGGACCTGCTGTGTTTTGGCCCATTTCAATAATTTCGGTGAGGGGTATGTATAAAATGTCTCAGGATATTATACCGTTTACCTAGCGTCATCTTTGTTTTAAACTCAGATCGACATACGAGACAAACCTATTTTATTGTAATACCTATTTATTTATTGCTTGCGATCGAGCACGATGCTTATTATTAGGCACAAAGAGATCCTCTTTATATAACAAGTTAGAGTTATGGTCGATCTAGCTGGCCAAAAGTATTTTTGTAGTGTAATTGTTTTAGGGCTCATTTTTAAATTTAATAATTTTGTTATGATTACGTCATTGGAAGTACATGTTGAAAAAAAAACACGGATATGACGTCCTTATTTACAACATCCTTTATTATAAGCGGTTTATACAAAGATGCTGTAGCCTATATTAAATATTTGGCTTTCTATATCTCTGTATTCACCGAGCTGCAGGTTAAACGGCTCAACCGATTGACTTGAGATTTGAAACATAAACATCTTTGGGGTCAAGTAATCGGTTTGATTTATGAAAAGTTTCCAAAAAATCAAAATGGTTAAAAAATTACAAATTTACAAAAGTTCAAAAATATGTCTTGCTGGCGCGGGCTAAATATTGAAATTTGAAACATAGACTCTTAAGGGGTCAAGCAAGCAATGTGATTCATAAAAAGTATTAAAAAAGTTAAAGATTTTTAATTTAAAATAGTACCAACGTCAAATGAATACCAAAACTTTTATGGTGATATATGCCCTGCAGGCCCGGGCTAAACATTGAAATGTAGGTATTACGTAAACACAGAAATTTTACAGCATTCAATGCACCGATTATAATAGAAAACCAGCACTCGAAATTATATAGCTGAAAATCGCAAGTCAGTTAAATTTGACTTACAAGTTCACACCTGTAATAACAGAAGTTCCAGAAATAAAACTCCCCCCTCTGTTATGAGTCAAAATGCTGGGTTCAAAAGCTTCACGAGACTTTGATGGAAATTTTCTAGAAGCCTCTGGAAGTATCTTCTAGTGTAAAATAACCTAAACTATACTTAGGATAGGTAGCAATTTCAGAGGAAATATACTCTTGGTACTGCACTATTAAAGAGGAAAAGGAATAAATTATCTGAACCGTCGAATCCCCATTTCTAAGCTACCGGTACAATGAATCATGCACATTCGCTAAGCCGTCGCGTAATCTGCTTATTCCGCAGCTTGGTCTGCGACTTCTCAGAATACAAGGGTAGTACTTTCAAACAGACACTGCTTTATATTTTGCTCTGTTTCAGGCGAAGCACGTTCAACATGACCGGTCTCCAATACTTAATTTGGATCGCGTTCAGCTCACCTCTCTTCAGCCAAACTTCACTAAATAAATACCTGTTTTCGAAGATCAACATAATCCACCACCACTACCGCACGCAATTACCTATATCGGTAGAATTTTAAAACATTGTATACATTGTAATATATACATACTTTATTGCAAATAATAATTGATTATGACTCTAGCATTTTTTAATCAATCCTAGGGTTTCTTGGCGATTCTTTCACAATTTAAGTATGGTATTATTTGATATGCGGATTTACTTAAATAATGGTATTTTAAAATAAATTTTCAAGTTTGTATAATTTCCCAATTGTCACTCATATTAAAGATTATTGCGTATATCCACATTCTACTGAGAGTTATATTTTAAATGTTATTTCAATTGCATAATTTAGTATCCCATTTTGACTGTCCGGTTTACATAATATACTACTTAGATTATTTGCTTTCCCATTTTATTAAAACATATTAAATAGGTAGCACATTGCGGCACGTACGTTTATGTCTGAAAACTCGGATGAATCAAAGACTATTTGACTATATGGCTCTTTGAAAAGTCGGTATTATAAATATATAATGGATGGCAAATATTAACTTTTCTGTTTTATCTTCCAAGTATTTTCTCTGCAACTCTACCACACCACGAATGATTTTCCACTAGTAGGACACCACATTTTTATCCACATTATTTTCTTGCGGAATAATAATATCCTAAGGAAATTCTAGTAATTTTGTGTCACCGTGAATTTGGTCTAACATTATTACTGTTTTATTGTGCATTTCAATGCTCTTTAATGGCTAATAGCTAATATTGCCCCTGTCGAATTTCAAATTTCCCGCCTATCAGCACATGGTTATCAAATCTCGCAGTATTTTTTTTTTAATTATTGTCTCCGATCGCTATTAATAATGTTTTTTTTTATAAATATATATTTCTAAGTTTATTCTGTCGTTTTAAAGATCGTTTATCATAAAGTAATTTTATGCTTTAAAAAACCAGTTTTTTTTAATAAATTATAGAACGGCGGTAAAGTCTATACTCTTCGGCTAACAGAGTCTATAAATATCGTTAGCATAGCAACGAGTTTGTTTATTCTCATAGAAGGATTTGTGTGACAGATCGCTTTCAACAAGGTCTTCCTAATCTATTCTAATCAACTAAAAGAATGAATAGGGGCTGCGTAAACGCGATCGAAAAAGGGGAGAAGACTCCAGGGGAGCGAGAGATGGTAAAATTCGGCGATCCTCTGAAGGACATAAGGTATTTATACGAAGACGAGGTGAAACGTGTTCGATTTGAGTGTCCACCTGTCAGGGTTGTGTATTATTATGCAGCCGACGACGAGGAAGAGGAATATTACGACGAGGAAGAGGTGGATATTGCCGCGAAGAAAAAGAAGTCACGGATTTCGCGATTATTCGGATGTTGCTGTAGATGTAAAAGAATAATCGCGAACATCTTCTTTTTCGCGACTTCCACCTGTCGCTGAGATCGCCATCCCAATTATGATATAATAATACTTAACCCTCGCCTGCAGGCGCTGAAGTCGTAGCTTCTTCGGATTCGAATGCTTACTAACCTGCGGGTCTCTTTCTTGACCGTCGCTTCGGAGGCTCGCGTCGAATCTATGTAATATAATTAGCTAGCTTTGAAAAAGAAAATGTACCTAAGGCTAGCCGGAGGCAGCGGTAGGATTTTGGTGGCTGCCACGTGTATAGCGGCGTGGGAACCCTTTTTGTTATATATACTATTTTAATATAAATAGTATGTATCACAAAAGGGATCAGTAGGATTTGTTCATGGGGCCGCTATTTAAGTTAGCTTGGTTTTATTTGTCTAAAAAATAAAAAAATACCTTCTTTCAGGCGCACGGTAAGAAGTCCACGAGCCGTGAAGGGCAAAGAGAGTCAATATATCCCGCACTAAACTCACCCCACGCACCTGAAGGTGGAAATAAGTAGAAGACGTGTAGGGGACTCCTCAATCCTAATTGGCGAATGAAAAACTCCTGTCGTGTTTGCGACGATTTTATTTTCCCGGTGAGTAGTTCCAATAATTGTGATGTATTTTGCCTGGTAAGGAAGCAGAACGTGTTGCTATATAGGAACTCCACCGTGGTCAATTGTAGACCGGGAAGGGTATCTATAATATGTTTCAGGATATTAAACCGTTTACCTAGCGTTGTCTCGTCTGTAGATCTGAGTTTAGAACGGAGTTAATGTTTTAAACTCAGATCTACAAACGTGACAAACTTATGTCTATAATGAATATTTTGTAAATCGTGAGTATAATAACAGACGCCAATACTCAATATATTATGCCATTGAGTGATTTTTTAATTAAACAATTCATTTTATTATTCGCTTATCACTAATCAACATACTACAGAGAACATTACAGAAAACCAATACATTGAGCAGTGAAATTAATTAAAAAATATAAATTTAAATACTAACAATCTGATAAAAACGCATTATTATTCCCCTGTAATCTAAGCCGATGGCGGGTTTTGTGTAAAAGTTTTTTAGAGTATCACCATTTAACCTTTTTTAAATATCCTAGTTAAAGTAGTTGCCGGGAGGCACCGGGTAGTACCACAAATAACTTCGAGTTTATTTTCGGGGGAATGGGGGGTAAATTTTCAATAAATGCCTATTAGGCTATCTCGGGTTGACGTATTACTCAACGTATTATCTATAGTGAGATTTAGGTAAACGATTTGGCTAGCTAGATCGACCAAATACCCCTTAGTGCTTCACCAGCTACAATGTTTCTCATTAATTTTCGGTAATTTCTCTTGCGAATCAAGGAGGCTCAGAAAAGGTCAGGATAACTTGAAGAGTGTCTCGAAAAAGAGGGAAGTTTTTATAAATTTAATAAAGCGGCTTAGTCCGAGGCGATAGGGAAAAAGACTTGAGGTCACTGGCTACTATGACTCTTGTATCCTTCTGCGAGTACAGGCTTTCAGTTCTGCTCCATCTAGCTTACATCCAGTGGAATGGTTGTCTCGCTCAAGATGAATTACGCAACATTTTTCTTTGTTTAGCTTGATAAACCTGCCATCGGTCCAACACTAGCTGCTGAGAGGATAGCAGGATTATTTGTGTTTTCTATTATTTTCAGTATGCAGTGGAAATGCTGCGTCCCTGAATGATAATCCAACTACCATTCGAACGTCCGGGGAAATTATTGGTATAGAATCAAATTTTATTATACCTTATACCGGGGAAAATAAAAATATCCCATTGACTGTTTTTTTTTATTATTTCATATATACCCTTAATTTTAATATATCTTCCTCCTACAAGAAAAATCCGATCAGTGACGAAATCGTTATTTTTGTCTTATTGTATGTACCTTCCAGAAAACTTTTGTCGCTTTCTCTGCGGCAAAAGCCCGATTTCTCCTATATATGACTTCTTGTTCGTTCTCTAACCGTTTAAAATTTATTTTCTGAATAAATAAGTATTCTTTACTGCGACAATACGATTAAATACTATACCGAATTTCCCTTATATCAAGAGCCATAAAAAACTAATAATATATATATATATATATATTACAAAGCTTAAACGATATTATATGGTTTATTGTGTATTATTTTGTTACTTTATTTTGGAAAAATATTGACAAGCACCATATGCTATGTGCAAATAGCTAGGCTTTTCTGAACGGACCGAGAAATAATAATCTAGGTATGCACTAGCGAAAATGAGTAGAAATACAACATCGCGGTTAGTTGATCACTTTCAACGGTAACGATACCACTCAACAAGAAAAATCAATGAGTGACATATACTCAATAGAATTTATATACTGAATCGCGTTGAGACAAAAAAGTCAAAATCAAAATACTCGATTAGCAATTTAAATATTACAACTAGTAAGTATGATATATTAACAAGAATAAAAAAATACGACTGGTGTTACAGAAAGTGTTGACATTAATTGGACATTTAGACAGGTGTTTTTTGACATTTGGACAGTTTAGATACCCTATGACGCTCGAGATGACATAACGATTCTAACAAATTCGCACACTTCTATATCGGTTCAAGCGTTTAGAAGTTATGGTGGAATAAAAAATCAGGGTTTCATCATTATTACATACCGGATTTATTCCGAGTAAAATTGCGTAGTTTTATAATTTTCAAAATGTTGGATTGGACTAAATTCGTATGAGCCAAAATCGGTTTTAAAAAATAGGTAAAATTGCGTGGAGAATAATGAAATAAACATTGTATAATTTATTTTACTAAATTGATAGTCCAAATATTTTTCTTTTTCACTCGGCCTCGAAGAGGGAAAACGAAAAAAAACTGTACTTTCATATGATGAATGTCAACACGTACCGCATAATACATCGATTTATTTTAAAGACGCTGCTTTCTCCTTAAATGAGATCAAGGGGTCGCGGAACGTAGCCAATGACACTCGGGAGTACAAAACAATTCTAACAATTCGACACACTTCTAAATCGGCAAGCTTTACAACATTCAATGCACTGATTATAATACAAAAATGACATCCGAAATTATATAGCAAAAAGTCGCAAGTGAATATAATTTGACCTTTAATGAGCCTTGGAAAGACAAAAGAGTATTTTCTTCAAACTACAATACAGCCGGTGGTGACGATAAGAAAAAATAAAAGAAACTTACAATAAAATTCAAAAAGAAAAAGCGAAATTTAATACCAAAAATGGAAAAAATATATTATATTTAAGGCTCGCAAGAAATCTAATATAATTAGCTAGCTTTGAAAAAGAAATTGTAACTAAGGCTATCGGAGGCAGCGGTAGTATTTGGGTGGCTGCCACGTGCATAGCGGCGTGGGAACCCTTTTTGTTATATATTTTATTCAAATATGAATAGAATATAGAACAAAATGTATCATTAGGATATGTTCATGGGGCCGCTATTTAAGTTAGCTTAGTTTTATTATTCAAAAAAAAAATATATCTAATTTCAGGCGCATGGTAAGATGTCCTCGAGCCGGCTGGTGATAAGAGAGACAATAACTCTCGCACTAAACTCACCCTACGCACCTGATGAAGGAAATATGTAGCGGGCACTCCTCATTGGTGAATGAGAAACTCCAGGTGTGCGATGATTTTATTGTCCCGGTGAGTAGTTGCAATCATTGTATGTGTGTATGTATGTGTATGTATATATGTATATATTCTTATGTATTATGCAATGCAACGTAAGTTCATAACATCAAAAGAGTCAGCTCATCGATACCATTGATTTTTTTAAATCAATGTCGATACCTTTAAACAAAAAGCAGCATCCCTAGATACGGGTCTCTGACCTAGTTAGGAATGCGGATAGACATTTTCACCATAGGATGTGCTCAATCTCTCCCAACTCAACCATAGTATGTTAATGGTGTGTATATGACATAATTATAAAGTTATTGTAAATTAATAAATAAAATTAAAAAAAATAAAAAAAAAATAAAAAAAAAATTGTGATGTCTTTTACCCTGGTGAGGAAGCAGAACTATATAGGAACTCCACACCGGTCAATTGTGGACCTGCTGTGTTTTGGCCCATTTCAATAATTTCGGTGAGGGGTATGTATAAAATGTCTCAGGATATTATACCGTTTACCTAGCGTCATCTTTGTTTTAAACTCAGATCGACATACGAGACAAACCTATTTTATTGTAATACCTATTTATTTATTGCTTGCGATCGAGCACGATGCTTATTATTAGGCACAAAGAGATCCTCTTTATATAACAAGTTAGAGTTATGGTCGATCTAGCTGGCCAAAAGTATTTTTGTAGTGTAATTGTTTTAGGGCTCATTTTTAAATTTAATAATTTTGTTATGATTACGTCATTGGAAGTACATGTTGAAAAAAAAACACGGATATGACGTCCTTATTTACAACATCCTTTATTATAAGCGGTTTATACAAAGATGCTGTAGCCTATATTAAATATTTGGCTTTCTATATCTCTGTATTCACCGAGCTGCAGGTTAAACGGCTCAACCGATTGACTTGAGATTTGAAACATAAACATCTTTGGGGTCAAGTAATCGGTTTGATTTATGAAAAGTTTCCAAAAAATCAAAATGGTTAAAAAATTACAAATTTACAAAAGTTCAAAAATATGTCTTGCTGGCGCGGGCTAAATATTGAAATTTGAAACATAGACTCTTAAGGGGTCAAGCAAGCAATGTGATTCATAAAAAGTATTAAAAAAGTTAAAGATTTTTAATTTAAAATAGTACCAACGTCAAATGAATACCAAAACTTTTATGGTGATATATGCCCTGCAGGCCCGGGCTAAACATTGAAATGTAGGTATTACGTAAACACAGAAATTTTACAGCATTCAATGCACCGATTATAATAGAAAACCAGCACTCGAAATTATATAGCTGAAAATCGCAAGTCAGTTAAATTTGACTTACAAGTTCACACCTGTAATAACAGAAGTTCCAGAAATAAAACTCCCCCCTCTGTTATGAGTCAAAATGCTGGGTTCAAAAGCTTCACGAGACTTTGATGGAAATTTTCTAGAAGCCTCTGGAAGTATCTTCTAGTGTAAAATAACCTAAACTATACTTAGGATAGGTAGCAATTTCAGAGGAAATATACTCTTGGTACTGCACTATTAAAGAGGAAAAGGAATAAATTATCTGAACCGTCGAATCCCCATTTCTAAGCTACCGGTACAATGAATCATGCACATTCGCTAAGCCGTCGCGTAATCTGCTTATTCCGCAGCTTGGTCTGCGACTTCTCAGAATACAAGGGTAGTACTTTCAAACAGACACTGCTTTATATTTTGCTCTGTTTCAGGCGAAGCACGTTCAACATGACCGGTCTCCAATACTTAATTTGGATCGCGTTCAGCTCACCTCTCTTCAGCCAAACTTCACTAAATAAATACCTGTTTTCGAAGATCAACATAATCCACCACCACTACCGCACGCAATTACCTATATCGGTAGAATTTTAAAACATTGTATACATTGTAATATATACATACTTTATTGCAAATAATAATTGATTATGACTCTAGCATTTTTTAATCAATCCTAGGGTTTCTTGGCGATTCTTTCACAATTTAAGTATGGTATTATTTGATATGCGGATTTACTTAAATAATGGTATTTTAAAATAAATTTTCAAGTTTGTATAATTTCCCAATTGTCACTCATATTAAAGATTATTGCGTATATCCACATTCTACTGAGAGTTATATTTTAAATGTTATTTCAATTGCATAATTTAGTATCCCATTTTGACTGTCCGGTTTACATAATATACTACTTAGATTATTTGCTTTCCCATTTTATTAAAACATATTAAATAGGTAGCACATTGCGGCACGTACGTTTATGTCTGAAAACTCGGATGAATCAAAGACTATTTGACTATATGGCTCTTTGAAAAGTCGGTATTATAAATATATAATGGATGGCAAATATTAACTTTTCTGTTTTATCTTCCAAGTATTTTCTCTGCAACTCTACCACACCACGAATGATTTTCCACTAGTAGGACACCACATTTTTATCCACATTATTTTCTTGCGGAATAATAATATCCTAAGGAAATTCTAGTAATTTTGTGTCACCGTGAATTTGGTCTAACATTATTACTGTTTTATTGTGCATTTCAATGCTCTTTAATGGCTAATAGCTAATATTGCCCCTGTCGAATTTCAAATTTCCCGCCTATCAGCACATGGTTATCAAATCTCGCAGTATTTTTTTTTTAATTATTGTCTCCGATCGCTATTAATAATGTTTTTTTTTATAAATATATATTTCTAAGTTTATTCTGTCGTTTTAAAGATCGTTTATCATAAAGTAATTTTATGCTTTAAAAAACCAGTTTTTTTTAATAAATTATAGAACGGCGGTAAAGTCTATACTCTTCGGCTAACAGAGTCTATAAATATCGTTAGCATAGCAACGAGTTTGTTTATTCTCATAGAAGGATTTGTGTGACAGATCGCTTTCAACAAGGTCTTCCTAATCTATTCTAATCAACTAAAAGAATGAATAGGGGCTGCGTAAACGCGATCGAAAAAGGGGAGAAGACTCCAGGGGAGCGAGAGATGGTAAAATTCGGCGATCCTCTGAAGGACATAAGGTATTTATACGAAGACGAGGTGAAACGTGTTCGATTTGAGTGTCCACCTGTCAGGGTTGTGTATTATTATGCAGCCGACGACGAGGAAGAGGAATATTACGACGAGGAAGAGGTGGATATTGCCGCGAAGAAAAAGAAGTCACGGATTTCGCGATTATTCGGATGTTGCTGTAGATGTAAAAGAATAATCGCGAACATCTTCTTTTTCGCGACTTCCACCTGTCGCTGAGATCGCCATCCCAATTATGATATAATAATACTTAACCCTCGCCTGCAGGCGCTGAAGTCGTAGCTTCTTCGGATTCGAATGCTTACTAACCTGCGGGTCTCTTTCTTGACCGTCGCTTCGGAGGCTCGCGTCGAATCTATGTAATATAATTAGCTAGCTTTGAAAAAGAAAATGTACCTAAGGCTAGCCGGAGGCAGCGGTAGGATTTTGGTGGCTGCCACGTGTATAGCGGCGTGGGAACCCTTTTTGTTATATATACTATTTTAATATAAATAGTATGTATCACAAAAGGGATCAGTAGGATTTGTTCATGGGGCCGCTATTTAAGTTAGCTTGGTTTTATTTGTCTAAAAAATAAAAAAATACCTTCTTTCAGGCGCACGGTAAGAAGTCCACGAGCCGTGAAGGGCAAAGAGAGTCAATATATCCCGCACTAAACTCACCCCACGCACCTGAAGGTGGAAATAAGTAGAAGACGTGTAGGGGACTCCTCAATCCTAATTGGCGAATGAAAAACTCCTGTCGTGTTTGCGACGATTTTATTTTCCCGGTGAGTAGTTCCAATAATTGTGATGTATTTTGCCTGGTAAGGAAGCAGAACGTGTTGCTATATAGGAACTCCACCGTGGTCAATTGTAGACCGGGAAGGGTATCTATAATATGTTTCAGGATATTAAACCGTTTACCTAGCGTTGTCTCGTCTGTAGATCTGAGTTTAGAACGGAGTTAATGTTTTAAACTCAGATCTACAAACGTAACAAACTTATGTCTATAATGAATATTTTGTAAATCGTGAGTATAATAACAGACGCCAATACTCAATATATTATGCCATTGAGTGATTTTTTAATTAAACAATTCATTTTATTATTCGCTTATCACTAATCAACATACTACAGAGAACATTACAGAAAACCAATACATTGAGCAGTGAAATTAATTAAAAAATATAAATTTAAATACTAACAATCTGATAAAAACGCATTATTATTCCCCTGTAATCTAAGCCGATGGCGGGTTTTGTGTAAAAGTTTTTTAGAGTATCACCATTTAACCTTTTTTAAATATCCTAGTTAAAGTAGTTGCCGGGAGGCACCGGGTAGTACCACAAATAACTTCGAGTTTATTTTCGGGGGAATGGGGGGTAAATTTTCAATAAATGCCTATTAGGCTATCTCGGGTTGACGTATTACTCAACGTATTATCTATAGTGAGATTTAGGTAAACGATTTGGCTAGCTAGATCGACCAAATACCCCTTAGTGCTTCACCAGCTACAATGTTTCTCATTAATTTTCGGTAATTTCTCTTGCGAATCAAGGAGGCTCAGAAAAGGTCAGGATAACTTGAAGAGTGTCTCGAAAAAGAGGGAAGTTTTTATAAATTTAATAAAGCGGCTTAGTCCGAGGCGATAGGGAAAAAGACTTGAGGTCACTGGCTACTATGACTCTTGTATCCTTCTGCGAGTACAGGCTTTCAGTTCTGCTCCATCTAGCTTACATCCAGTGGAATGGTTGTCTCGCTCAAGATGAATTACGCAACATTTTTCTTTGTTTAGCTTGATAAACCTGCCATCGGTCCAACACTAGCTGCTGAGAGGATAGCAGGATTATTTGTGTTTTCTATTATTTTCAGTATGCAGTGGAAATGCTGCGTCCCTGAATGATAATCCAACTACCATTCGAACGTCCGGGGAAATTATTGGTATAGAATCAAATTTTATTATACCTTATACCGGGGAAAATAAAAATATCCCATTGACTGTTTTTTTTTATTATTTCATATATACCCTTAATTTTAATATATCTTCCTCCTACAAGAAAAATCCGATCAGTGACGAAATCGTTATTTTTGTCTTATTGTATGTACCTTCCAGAAAACTTTTGTCGCTTTCTCTGCGGCAAAAGCCCGATTTCTCCTATATATGACTTCTTGTTCGTTCTCTAACCGTTTAAAATTTATTTTCTGAATAAATAAGTATTCTTTACTGCGACAATACGATTAAATACTATACCGAATTTCCCTTATATCAAGAGCCATAAAAAACTAATAATATATATATATATATATATATTACAAAGCTTAAACGATATTATATGGTTTATTGTGTATTATTTTGTTACTTTATTTTGGAAAAATATTGACAAGCACCATATGCTATGTGCAAATAGCTAGGCTTTTCTGAACGGACCGAGAAATAATAATCTAGGTATGCACTAGCGAAAATGAGTAGAAATACAACATCGCGGTTAGTTGATCACTTTCAACGGTAACGATACCACTCAACAAGAAAAATCAATGAGTGACATATACTCAATAGAATTTATATACTGAATCGCGTTGAGACAAAAAAGTCAAAATCAAAATACTCGATTAGCAATTTAAATATTACAACTAGTAAGTATGATATATTAACAAGAATAAAAAAATACGACTGGTGTTACAGAAAGTGTTGACATTAATTGGACATTTAGACAGGTGTTTTTTGACATTTGGACAGTTTAGATACCCTATGACGCTCGAGATGACATAACGATTCTAACAAATTCGCACACTTCTATATCGGTTCAAGCGTTTAGAAGTTATGGTGGAATAAAAAATCAGGGTTTCATCATTATTACATACCGGATTTATTCCGAGTAAAATTGCGTAGTTTTATAATTTTCAAAATGTTGGATTGGACTAAATTCGTATGAGCCAAAATCGGTTTTAAAAAATAGGTAAAATTGCGTGGAGAATAATGAAATAAACATTGTATAATTTATTTTACTAAATTGATAGTCCAAATATTTTTCTTTTTCACTCGGCCTCGAAGAGGGAAAACGAAAAAAAACTGTACTTTCATATGATGAATGTCAACACGTACCGCATAATACATCGATTTATTTTAAAGACGCTGCTTTCTCCTTAAATGAGATCAAGGGGTCGCGGAACGTAGCCAATGACACTCGGGAGTACAAAACAATTCTAACAATTCGACACACTTCTAAATCGGCAAGCTTTACAACATTCAATGCACTGATTATAATACAAAAATGACATCCGAAATTATATAGCAAAAAGTCGCAAGTGAATATAATTTGACCTTTAATGAGCCTTGGAAAGACAAAAGAGTATTTTCTTCAAACTACAATACAGCCGGTGGTGACGATAAGAAAAAATAAAAGAAACTTACAATAAAATTCAAAAAGAAAAAGCGAAATTTAATACCAAAAATGGAAAAAATATATTATATTTAAGGCTCGCAAGAAATCTAATATAATTAGCTAGCTTTGAAAAAGAAATTGTAACTAAGGCTATCGGAGGCAGCGGTAGTATTTGGGTGGCTGCCACGTGCATAGCGGCGTGGGAACCCTTTTTGTTATATATTTTATTCAAATATGAATAGAATATAGAACAAAATGTATCATTAGGATATGTTCATGGGGCCGCTATTTAAGTTAGCTTAGTTTTATTATTCAAAAAAAAAAAATATCTAATTTCAGGCGCATGGTAAGATGTCCTCGAGCCGGCTGGTGATAAGAGAGACAATAACTCTCGCACTAAACTCACCCTACGCACCTGATGAAGGAAATATGTAGCGGGCACTCCTCATTGGTGAATGAGAAACTCCAGGTGTGCGATGATTTTATTGTCCCGGTGAGTAGTTGCAATCATTGTATGTGTGTATGTATGTGTATGTATATATGTATATATTCTTATGTATTATGCAATGCAACGTAAGTTCATAACATCAAAAGAGTCAGCTCATCGATACCATTGATTTTTTTAAATCAATGTCGATACCTTTAAACAAAAAGCAGCATCCCTAGATACGGGTCTCTGACCTAGTTAGGAATGCGGATAGACATTTTCACCATAGGATGTGCTCAATCTCTCCCAACTCAACCATAGTATGTTAATGGTGTGTATATGACATAATTATAAAGTTATTGTAAATTAATAAATAAAATTAAAAAAAATAAAAAAAAAATAAAAAAAAAATTGTGATGTCTTTTACCCTGGTGAGGAAGCAGAACTATATAGGAACTCCACACCGGTCAATTGTGGACCTGCTGTGTTTTGGCCCATTTCAATAATTTCGGTGAGGGGTATGTATAAAATGTCTCAGGATATTATACCGTTTACCTAGCGTCATCTTTGTTTTAAACTCAGATCGACATACGAGACAAACCTATTTTATTGTAATACCTATTTATTTATTGCTTGCGATCGAGCACGATGCTTATTATTAAGCACAAAGAGATCCTCTTTATATAACAAGTTAGAGTTATGGTCGATCTAGCTGGCCAAAAGTATTTTTGTAGTGTAATTGTTTTAGGGCTCATTTTTAAATTTAATAATTTTGTTATGATTACGTCATTGGAAGTACATGTTGAAAAAAAAACACGGATATGACGTCCTTATTTACAACATCCTTTATTATAAGCGGTTTATACAAAGATGCTGTAGCCTATATTAAATATTTGGCTTTCTATATCTCTGTATTCACCGAGCTGCAGGTTAAACGGCTCAACCGATTGACTTGAGATTTGAAACATAAACATCTTTGGGGTCAAGTAATCGGTTTGATTTATGAAAAGTTTCCAAAAAATCAAAATGGTTAAAAAATTACAAATTTACAAAAGTTCAAAAATATGTCTTGCTGGCGCGGGCTAAATATTGAAATTTGAAACATAGACTCTTAAGGGGTCAAGCAAGCAATGTGATTCATAAAAAGTATTAAAAAAGTTAAAGATTTTTAATTTAAAATAGTACCAACGTCAAATGAATACCAAAACTTTTATGGTGATATATGCCCTGCAGGCCCGGGCTAAACATTGAAATGTAGGTATTACGTAAACACAGAAATTTTACAGCATTCAATGCACCGATTATAATAGAAAACCAGCACTCGAAATTATATAGCTGAAAATCGCAAGTCAGTTAAATTTGACTTACAAGTTCACACCTGTAATAACAGAAGTTCCAGAAATAAAACTCCCCCCTCTGTTATGAGTCAAAATGCTGGGTTCAAAAGCTTCACGAGACTTTGATGGAAATTTTCTAGAAGCCTCTGGAAGTATCTTCTAGTGTAAAATAACCTAAACTATACTTAGGATAGGTAGCAATTTCAGAGGAAATATACTCTTGGTACTGCACTATTAAAGAGGAAAAGGAATAAATTATCTGAACCGTCGAATCCCCATTTCTAAGCTACCGGTACAATGAATCATGCACACTCGCTAAGCCGTCGCGTAATCTGCTTATTCCGCAGCTTGGTCTGCGACTTCTCAGAATACAAGGGTAGTACTTTCAAACAGACACTGCTTTATATTTTGCTCTGTTTCAGGCGAAGCACGTTCAACATGACCGGTCTCCAATACTTAATTTGGATCGCGTTCAGCTCACCTCTCTTCAGCCAAACTTCACTAAATAAATACCTGTTTTCGAAGATCAACATAATCCACCACCACTACCGCACGCAATTACCTATATCGGTAGAATTTTAAAACATTGTATACATTGTAATATATACATACTTTATTGCAAATAATAATTGATTATGACTCTAGCATTTTTTAATCAATCCTAGGGTTTCTTGGCGATTCTTTCACAATTTAAGTATGGTATTATTTGATATGCGGATTTACTTAAATAATGGTATTTTAAAATAAATTTTCAAGTTTGTATAATTTCCCAATTGTCACTCATATTAAAGATTATTGCGTATATCCACATTCTACTGAGAGTTATATTTTAAATGTTATTTCAATTGCATAATTTAGTATCCCATTTTGACTGTCCGGTTTACATAATATACTACTTAGATTATTTGCTTTCCCATTTTATTAAAACATATTAAATAGGTAGCACATTGCGGCACGTACGTTTATGTCTGAAAACTCGGATGAATCAAAGACTATTTGACTATATGGCTCTTTGAAAAGTCGGTATTATAAATATATAATGGATGGCAAATATTAACTTTTCTGTTTTATCTTCCAAGTATTTTCTCTGCAACTCTACCACACCACGAATGATTTTCCACTAGTAGGACACCACATTTTTATCCACATTATTTTCTTGCGGAATAATAATATCCTAAGGAAATTCTAGTAATTTTGTGTCACCGTGAATTTGGTCTAACATTATTACTGTTTTATTGTGCATTTCAATGCTCTTTAATGGCTAATAGCTAATATTGCCCCTGTCGAATTTCAAATTTCCCGCCTATCAGCACATGGTTATCAAATCTCGCAGTATTTTTTTTTTAATTATTGTCTCCGATCGCTATTAATAATGTTTTTTTTTATAAATATATATTTCTAAGTTTATTCTGTCGTTTTAAAGATCGTTTATCATAAAGTAATTTTATGCTTTAAAAAACCAGTTTTTTTTAATAAATTATAGAACGGCGGTAAAGTCTATACTCTTCGGCTAACAGAGTCTATAAATATCGTTAGCATAGCAACGAGTTTGTTTATTCTCATAGAAGGATTTGTGTGACAGATCGCTTTCAACAAGGTCTTCCTAATCTATTCTAATCAACTAAAAGAATGAATAGGGGCTGCGTAAACGCGATCGAAAAAGGGGAGAAGACTCCAGGGAAGCGAGAGATGGTAAAATTCGGCGATCCTCTGAAGGACATAAGGTATTTATACGAAGACGAGGTGAAACGTGTTCGATTTGAGTGTCCACCTGTCAGGGTTGTGTATTATTATGCAGCCGACGACGAGGAAGAGGAATATTACGACGAGGAAGAGGTGGATATTGCCGCGAAGAAAAAGAAGTCACGGATTTCGCGATTATTCGGATGTTGCTGTAGATGTAAAAGAATAATCGCGAACATCTTCTTTTTCTCGACTTCCACCTGTCGCTGAGATCGCCATCCCAATTATGATATAATAATACTTAACCCTCGCCTGCAGGCGCTGAAGTCGTAGCTTCTTCGGATTCGAATGCTTACTAACCTGCGGGTCTCTTTCTTGACCGTCGCTTCGGAGGCTCGCGTCGAATCTATGTAATATAATTAGCTAGCTTTGAAAAAGAAAATGTACCTAAGGCTAGCCGGAGGCAGCGGTAGGATTTTGGTGGCTGCCACGTGTATAGCGGCGTGGGAACCCTTTTTGTTATATATACTATTTTAATATAAATAGTATGTATCACAAAAGGGATCAGTAGGATTTGTTCATGGGGCCGCTATTTAAGTTAGCTTGGTTTTATTTGTCTAAAAAATAAAAAAATACCTTCTTTCAGGCGCACGGTAAGAAGTCCACGAGCCGTGAAGGGCAAAGAGAGTCAATATATCCCGCACTAAACTCACCCCACGCACCTGAAGGTGGAAATAAGTAGAAGACGTGTAGGGGACTCCTCAATCCTAATTGGCGAATGAAAAACTCCTGTCGTGTTTGCGACGATTTTATTTTCCCGGTGAGTAGTTCCAATAATTGTGATGTATTTTGCCTGGTGAGGAAGCAGAACGTGTTGCTATATAGGAACTCCACCGTGGTCAATTGTAGACCGGGAAGGGTATCTATAATATGTTTCAGGATATTAAACCGTTTACCTAGCGTTGTCTCGTCTGTAGATCTGAGTTTAGAACGGAGTTAATGTTTTAAACTCAGATCTACAAACGTGACAAACTTATGTCTATAATGAATATTTTGTAAATCGTGAGTATAATAACAGACGCCAATACTCAATATATTATGCCATTGAGTGTTTTTTTACTTAAACAATTCATTTTATTATTCGCTTATCACTAATCAACATACTACAGAGAACATTACAGAAAACCAATACATTGAGCAGTGAAATTAATTAAAAAATATAAATTTAAATACTAACAATCTGATAAAAACGCATTATTATTCCCCTGTAATCTAAGCCGATGGCGGGTTTTGTGCAAAAGTTTTTTAGAGTATCACCATTTAACCTTTTTTAAATATCCTAGTTAAAGTAGTTGCCGGGAGGCACCGGGTAGTACCACAAATAACTTCGAGTTTATTTTCGGGGGAATGGGGGGTAAATTTTCAATAAATGCCTATTAGGCTATCTCGGGTTGACGTATTACTCAACGTATTATCTATAGTGAGATTTAGGTAAACGATTTGGCTAGCTAGATCGACCAAATACCCCTTAGTGCTTCACCAGCTACAATGTTTCTCATTAATTTTCGGTAATTTCTCTTGCGAATCAAGGAGGCTCAGAAAAGGTCAGGATAACTTGAAGAGTGTCTCGAAAAAGAGGGAAGTTTTTATAAATTTAATAAAGCGGCTTAGTCCGAGGCGATAGGGAAAAAGACTTGAGGTCACTGGCTACTATGACTCTTGTATCCTTCTGCGAGTACAGGCTTTCAGTTCTGCTCCATCTAGCTTACATCCAGTGGAATGGTTGTCTCGCTCAAGATGAATTACGCAACATTTTTCTTTGTTTAGCTTGATAAACCTGCCATCGGTCCAACACTAGCTGCTGAGAGGATAGCAGGATTATTTGTGTTTTCTATTATTTTCAGTATGCAGTGGAAATGCTGCGTCCCTGAATGATAATCCAACTACCATTCGACCGTCCGGGGAAATTATTGGTATAGAATCAAATTTTATTATACCTTATACCGGGGAAAATAAAAATATCCCATTGACTGTTTTTTTTTATTATTTCATATATACCCTTAATTTTAATATATCTTCCTCCTACAAGAAAAATCCGATCAGTGACGAAATCGTTATTTTTGTCTTATTGTATGTACCTTCCAGAAAACTTTTGTCGCTTTCTCTGCGGCAAAAGCCCGATTTCTCCTATATATGACTTCTTGTTCGTTCTCTAACCGTTTAAAATTTATTTTCTGAATAAATAAGTATTCTTTACTGCGACAATACGATTAAATACTATACCGAATTTCCCTTATATCAAGAGCCATAAAAAACTAATAATATATATATATATATATATATATTACAAAGCTTAAACGATATTATATGGTTTATTGTGTATTATTTTGTTACTTTATTTTGGAAAAATATTGACAAGCACCATATGCTATGTGCAAATAGCTAGGCTTTTCTGAACGGACCGAGAAATAATAATCTAGGTATGCACTAGCGAAAATGAGTAGAAATACAACATCGCGGTTAGTTGATCACTTTCAACGGTAACGATACCACTCAACAAGAAAAATCAATGAGTGACATATACTCAATAGAATTTATATACTGAATCGCGTTGAGACAAAAAAGTCAAAATCAAAATACTCGATTAGCAATTTAAATATTACAACTAGTAAGTATGATATATTAACAAGAATAAAAAAATACGACTGGTGTTACAGAAAGTGTTGACATTAATTGGACATTTAGACAGGTGTTTTTTGACATTTGGACAGTTTAGATACCCTATGACGCTCGAGATGACATAACGATTCTAACAAATTCGCACACTTCTATATCGGTTCAAGCGTTTAGAAGTTATGGTGGAATAAAAAATCAGGGTTTCATCATTATTACATACCGGATTTATTCCGAGTAAAATTGCGTAGTTTTATAATTTTCAAAATGTTGGATTGGACTAAATTCGTATGAGCCAAAATCGGTTTTAAAAAATAGGTAAAATTGCGTGGAGAATAATAAAATAAACATTGTATAATTTATTTTACTAAATTGATAGTCCAAATATTTTTCTTTTTCACTCGGCCTCGAAGAGGGAAAACGAAAAAAAACTTTACTTTCATATGATGAATGTCAACACGTACCGCATAATACATCGATTTATTTTAAAGACGCTGCTTTCTCCTTAAATGAGATCAAGGGGTCGTGGAACGTAGCCAATGACACTCGGGAGTACAAAACAATTCTAACAATTCGACACACTTCTAAATCGGCAAGCTTTACAACATTCAATGCACTGATTATAATACAAAAATGACATCCGAAATTATATAGCAAAAAGTCGCAAGTGAATATAATTTGACCTTTAATGAGCCTTGGAAAGACAAAAGAGTATTTTCTTCAAACTACAATACAGCCGGTGGTGACGATAAGAAAAAATAAAAGAAACTTACAATAAAATTCAAAAAGAAAAAGCGAAATTTAATACCAAAAATGGAAAAAATATATTATATTTAAGGCTCGCAAGAAATCTAATATAATTAGCTAGCTTTGAAAAAGAAATTGTAACTAAGGCTATCGGAGGCAGCGGTAGTATTTGGGTGGCTGCCACGTGCATAGCGGCGTGGGAACCCTTTTTGTTATATATTTTATTCAAATATGAATAGAATATAGAACAAAATGTATCATTAGGATATGTTCATGGGGCCGCTATTTAAGTTAGCTTAGTTTTATTTTTCAAAAAAAAAAAAACTTAATTTCAGGCGCATGGTAAGATGTCCTCGAGCCGGCTGGTGATAAGAGAGACAATAACTCTCGCACTAAACTCACCCTACGCACCTGATGAAGGAAATATGTAGCGGGCACTCCTCATTGGTGAATGAGAAACTCCTACCGTGTGTGCGATGATTTTATTGTCCCGGTGAGTAGTTGCAATCATTGTGATGTCTTTTACCCTGGTGAGGAAGCAGAACTGTTACTATATAGGAACTCCACACCGGTCAATTGTGGACCTGCTGTGTTTTGGCCCATTTCAATAATTTCGGTGAGGGGTATGTATAAAATGTCTCAGGATATTATACCGTTTACCTAGCGTCATCTTTGTTTTAAACTCAGATCGACATACGAGACAAACCTATTTTATTGTAATACCTATTTAGTTATTGCTTGCGATCGAGCACGAAGCTTATTATTAGGCACAAAGAGATCCTCTTTATATAACAAGTTAGAGTTATGGTCGATCTAGCTGGCCAAAAGTATTTTTGTAGTGTAATTGTTTTAGGGCTCATTTTTAAATTTAATAATTTTGTTATGATTACGTCATTGGAAGTACATGTTGAAAAAAAAACACGGATATGACGTCCTTATTTACAACATCCTTTATTATAAGCGGTTTATACAAAGATGCTGTAACCTATATTAAATATTTGGCTTTCTATATCTCTATATTCACCGAGGTGCAGGTTAAACGGCTCAACCGATTGACTTGAGATTTGAAACATAAACATCTTTGGGGTCAAGTAATCGGTTTGATTTATGAAAAGTTTCCAAAAAATCAAAATGGTTAAAAAATTACAAATTTACAAAAGTTCAAAAATATGTCTTGCTGGCGCGGGCTAAATATTGAAATTTGAAACATAGACTCTTAAGGGGTCAAGCAAGCAATGTGATTCATAAAAAGTATTAAAAAAGTTAAAGATTTTTAATTTAAAATAGTACCAACGTCAAATGAATACCAAAACTTTTATGGTGATATATACCCTGCAGGCCCGGGCTAAACATTGAAATGTACCTAGGTATTACGTAAACACAGAAATTTTACAGCATTCAATGCACCGATTATAATAGAAAACCAGCACTCGAAATTATATAGCTGAAAATCGCAAGTCAGTTAAATTTGACTTACAAGTTCACACCTGTAATAACAGAAGTTCCAGAAATAAAACTCCCCCCTCTGTTATGAGTCAAAATGCTGGGTTCAAAAGCTTCACGAGACTTTGATGGAAATTTTCTAGAAGCTTCTGGAAGTATCTTCTAGTGTAAAATAACCTAAACTATACTTAGGATAGGTAGCAATTTCAGAGGAAATATACTCTTGGTACTGCACCATTAAAGAGGAAAAGGAATAAATTATCTGAACCGTCGAATCCCCATTTCTAAGCTACCGGTACAATGAATCATGCACACTCGCTAAGCCGTCGCGTAATCTGCTTATTCCGCAGCTTGGTCTGCGACTTCTCAGAATACAAGGGTAGTACTTTCAAACAGACACTGCTTTATATTCTGCTCTGTTTCAGGCGAAGCACGTTCAACATGACCGGTCTCCAATACTTAATTTGGATCGCGTTCAGCTCACCTCTCTTCAGCCAAACTTCACTAAATAAATACCTGTTTTCGAAGATCAACATAATCCACCACCACTACCGCACGCAATTACCTATATCGGTAGAATTTTAAAACATTGTATACATTGTAATATATACATACTTTATTGCAAATAATAATTGATTATGACTCTAGCATTTTTTAATCAATCCTAGGGTTTCTTGGCGATTCTTTCACAATTTAAGTATGGTATTATTTGATATGCGGATTTACTTAAATAATGGTATTTTAAAATAAATTTTCAAGTTTGTATAATTTCCCAATTGTCACTCATATTAAAGATTATTGCGTATATCCACATTCTACTGAGAGTTATATTTTAAATGTTATTTCAATTGCATAATTTAGTATCCCATTTTGACTGTCCGGTTTACATAATATTAGTACTCTTAGATTAGTACTCTTAGATTACTCTTAGATTAATACTACTTAGATTATTTGCTTTCCCATTTTATTAAAACATATTAAATAGGTAGCACATTGCGGCACGTACGTTTATGTCTGAAAACTCGGATGAATCAAAGACTATTTGACTATATGGCTCTTTGAAAAGTCGGTATTATAAATATATAATGGATGGCAAATATTAACTTTTCTGTTTTATCTTCCAAGTATTTTCTCTGCAACTCTACCACACCACGAATGATTTTCCACTAGTAGGACACCACATTTTTATCCACATTATTTTCTTGTGGAATAATAATATCCTAAGGAAATTCTAGTAATTTTGTGTCACCGTGAATTTGGTCTAACATTATTACTGTTTTATTGTGCATTTCAATGCTCTCTAATGGCTAAAAGCTAATATTGCCCCTGTCGAATTTCAAATTTCCCGCCTATCAGCACATGGTTATCAAATCTCGCAGTATTTTTTTTAAATTATTGTCTCTGATCGCTATTAATAATGTTTTTTTTTATAAATATATATTTCTAAGTTTATTCTGTCGTTTTAAAGGTCGTTTATCATAAAGTAATTTTATGCTTTAAAAAAACAGTTTTTTTAATAAATTATAGAACGGCGGTAAAGTCTATACTCTTCGGCTAATAGAGTCTATAAATATCGTTAGCATAGCAACGAGTTTGTTTATTCTCATAGAAGGATTTGTGTGACAGATCGCTTTCAACAAGGTCTTCCTAATCTATTCTAATCAACTAAAAGAATGAATAGGGGCTGCGTAAACGCGATCGAAAAAGGGGAGAAGACTCCAGGGGAGCGAGAGATGGTAAAATTCGGCGATCCTCTGAAGGACATAAGGTATTTATACGAAGACGAGGTGAAACGTGTTCGATTTGAGTGTCCACCTGTCAGGGTTGTGTATTATTATGCAGCCGACGACGAGGAAGAGGAATATTACGACGAGGAAGAGGTGGATATTGCCGCGAAGAAAAAGAAGTCACGGATTTCGCGATTATTCGGATGTTGCTGTAGATGTAAAAGAATAATCGCGAACATCTTCTTTTTCGCGACTTCCACCTGTCGCTGAGATCGCCATCCCAATTATGATATAATAATACTTAACCCTCGCCTGCAGGCGCTGAAGTCGTAGCTTCTTCGGATTCGAATGCTTACTAACCTGCGGGTCTCTTTCTTGACCGTCGCTTCGGAGGCTCGCGTCGAATCTATGTAATATAATTAGCTAGCTTTGAAAAAGAAAATGTACCTAAGGCTAGCCGGAGGCAGCGGTAGGATTTTGGTGGCTGCCACGTGTATAGCGGCGTGGGAACCCTTTTTGTTATATATACTATTTTAATATAAATAGTATGTATCACAAAAGGGATCAGTAGGATTTGTTCATGGGGCCGCTATTTAAGTTAGCTTGGTTTTATTTGTCTAAAAAATAAAAAAATACCTTCTTTCAGGCGCACGGTAAGAAGTCCACGAGCCGTGAAGGGCAAAGAGAGTCAATATATCCCGCACTAAACTCACCCCACGCACCTGAAGGTGGAAATAAGTAGAAGACGTGTAGGGGACTCCTCAATCCTAATTGGCGAATGAAAAACTCCTGTCGTGTTTGCTACGATTTTATTTTCCCGGTGAGTAGTTCCAATAATTGTGATGTATTTTGCCTGGTGAGGAAGCAGAACGTGTTGCTATATAGGAACTCCACCGTGGTCAATTGTAGACCGGGAAGGGTATCTATAATATGTTTCAGGATATTAAACCGTTTACCTAGCGTTGTCTCGTCTGTAGATCTGAGTTTAGAACGGAGTTAATGTTTTAAACTCAGATCTACAAACGTGACAAACTTATGTCTATAATGAATATTTTGTAAATCGTGAGTATAATAACAGACGCCAATACTCAATATATTATGCCATTGAGTGATTTTTTAATTAAACAATTCATTTTATTATTCGCTTATCACTAATCAACATACTACAGAGAACATTACAGAAAACCAATACATTGAGCAGTGAAATTAATTAAAAAATATAAATTTAAATACTAACAATCTGATAAAAACGCATTATTATTCCCCTGTAATCTAAGCCGATGGCGGGTTTTGTGTAAAAGTTTTTTAGAGTATCACCATTTAACCTTTTTTAAATATCCTAGTTAAAGTAGTTGCCGGGAGGCACCGGGTAGTACCACAAATAACTTCGAGTTTATTTTCGGGGGAATGGGGGGTAAATTTTCAATAAATGCCTATTAGGCTATCTCGGGTTGACGTATTACTCAACGTATTATCTATAGTGAGATTTAGGTAAACGATTTGGCTAGCTAGATCGACCAAATACCCCTTAGTGCTTCACCAGCTACAATGTTTCTCATTAATTTTCGGTAATTTCTCTTGCGAATCAAGGAGGCTCAGAAAAGGTCAGGATAACTTGAAGAGTGTCTCGAAAAAGAGGGAAGTTTTTATAAATTTAATAAAGCGGCTTAGTCCGAGGCGATAGGGAAAAAGACTTGAGATCACTGGCTACTATGACTCTTGTATCCTTCTGCGAGTACAGGCTTTCAGTTCTGCTCCATCTAGCTTACATCCAGTGGAATGGTTGTCTCGCTCAAGATGAATTACGCAACATTTTTCTTTGTTTAGCTTGATAAACCTGCCATCGGTCCAACACTAGCTGCTGAGAGGATAGCAGGATTATTTGTGTTTTCTATTATTTTCAGTATGCAGTGGAAATGCTGCGTCCCTGAATGATAATCCAACTACCATTCGACCGTCCGGGGAAATTATTGGTATAGAATCAAATTTTATTATACCTTATACCGGGGAAAATAAAAATATCAAATTGACTGTTTTTTTTTATTATTTCATATATACCCTTAATTTTAATATATCTTCCTCCTACAAGAAAAATCCGATCAGTGACGAAATCGTTATTTTTGTCTTATTGTATGTACCTTCCAGAAAACTTTTGTCGCTTTCTCTGCGGCAAAAGCCCGATTTCTCCTATATATGACTTCTTGTTCGTTCTCTAACCGTTTAAAATTTATTTTCTGAATAAATAAGTATTCTTTACTGCGACAATACGATTAAATACTATACCGAATTTCCCTTATATCAAGAGCCATAAAAAACTAATAATATATATATATATATATATATTACAAAGCTTAAACGATATTATATGGTTTATTGTGTATTATTTTGTTACTTTATTTTGGAAAAATATTGACAAGCACCATATGCTATGTGCAAATAGCTAGGCTTTTCTGAACGGACCGAGAAATAATAATCTAGGTATGCACTAGCGAAAATGAGTAGAAATACAACATCGCGGTTAGTTGATCACTTTCAACGGTAACGATACCACTCAACAAGAAAAATCAATGAGTGACATATACTCAATAGAATTTATATACTGAATCGCGTTGAGACAAAAAAGTCAAAATCAAAATACTCGATTAGCAATTTAAATATTACAACTAGTAAGTATGATATATTAACAAGAATAAAAAAATACGACTGGTGTTACAGAAAGTGTTGACATTAATTGGACATTTAGACAGGTGTTTTTTGACATTTGGACAGTTTAGATACCCTATGACGCTCGAGATGACATAACGATTCTAACAAATTCGCACACTTCTATATCGGTTCAAGCGTTTAGAAGTTATGGTGGAATAAAAAATCAGGGTTTCATCATTATTACAAATCAGGGTTTCATCATTATTTATTCCGAGTAAAATTGCGTAGTTTTATAATTTTCAAAATGTTGGATTGGACTAAATTCGTATGAGCCAAAATCGGTTTTAAAAAATAGGTAAAATTGCGTGGAGAATAATAAAATAAACATTGTATAATTTATTTTACTAAATTGATAGTCCAAATATTTTTCTTTTTCACTCGGCCTCGAAGAGGGAAAACGAAAAAAAACTGTACTTTCATATGATGAATGTCAACACGTACCGCATAATACATCGATTTATTTTAAAGACGCTGCTTTCTCCTTAAATGAGATCAAGGGGTCGTGGAACGTAGCCAATGACACTCGGGAGTACAAAACAATTCTAACAATTCGATACACTTCTAAATCGGCAAGCTTTACAACATTCAATGCACTGATTATAATACAAAAATGACATCCGAAATTATATAGCAAAAAGTCGCAAGTGAATATAATTTGACCTTTAATGAGCCTTGGAAAGACAAAAGAGTATTTTCTTCAAACTACAATACAGCCGGTGGTGACGATAAGAAAAAATAAAAGAAACTTACAATAAAATTCAAAAAGAAAAAGCGAAATTTAATACCAAAAATGGAAAAAATATATTATATTTAAGGCTCGCAAGAAATCTAATATAATTAGCTAGCTTTGAAAAAGAAATTGTAACTAAGGCTATCGGAGGCAGCGGTAGTATTTGGGTGGCTGCCACGTGCATAGCGGCGTGGGAACCCTTTTTGTTATATATTTTATTCAAATATGAATAGAATATAGAACAAAATGTATCATTAGGGTATGTTCATGGGGCCGCTATTTAAGTTAGTTAGTTTTATTTTTCAAAAAAAAAAAAATACCTAATTTCAGGCGCATGGTAAGATGTCCTCGAGCCGGCTGGTGATAAGAGAGACAATAACTCTCGCACTAAACTCACCCTACGCACCTGATGAAGGAAATATGTAGCGGGCACTCCTCATTGGTGAATGAGAAACTCCAGGTGTGCGATGATTTTATTGTCCCGGTGAGTAGTTGCAATCATTGTATGTGTGTATGTATGTGTATGTATATATGTATATTTATGTATGTGTGTATGTATGTGTATGTATATATGTATATATTCTTATGTATTATGCAATGCAACGTAAGTTCATAACATCAAAAGAGTCAGCTCATCGATACCATTGATTTTTTTAAATCAATGTCGATACCTTTAAACAAAAAGCAGCATCCCTAGATACGGGTCTCTGACCTAGTTAGGAATGCGGATAGACATTTTCACCATAGGATGTGCTCAATCTCTCCCAACTCAACCATAGTATGTTAATGGTGTGTATATGACATAATTATAAAGTTAATGTATATTAATAAATAAAATAAAAAAAAATAAAAAAAAAAAAAAAAAAAAATTGTGATGTCTTTTACCCTGGTGAGGAAGCAGAACTATATAGGAACTCCACACCGGTCAATTGTGGACCTGCTGTGTTTTGGCCCATTTCAATAATTTCGGTGAGGGGTATGTATAAAATGTCTCAGGATATTATACCGTTTACCTAGCGTCATCTTTGTTTTAAACTCAGATCGACATACGAGACAAACCTATTTTATTGTAATACCTATTTATTTATTGCTTGCGATCGAGCACGATGCTTATTATTAGGCACAAAGAGATCTCTTTATATAACAAGTTAGAGTTATGGTCGATCTAGCTGGCCAAAAGTATTTTTGTAGTGTAATTGTTTTAGGGCTCTTTTTTAAATTTAATAATTTTGTTATGATTACGTCATTGGAAGTACATGTTGAAAAAAAAAACACGGATATGACGTCCTTATTTACAACATCCTTTATTATAAGCGGTTTATACAAAGATGCTGTAACCTATATTAAATATTTGGCTTTCTATATCTCTGTATTCACCGAGCTGCAGGTTAAACGGCTCAACCGATTGACTTGAGATTTGAAACATAAACATCTTTGGGGTCAAGTAATCGGTTTGATTTATGAAAAGTTTCCAAAAAATCAAAATGGTTAAAAAATTACAAATTTACAAAAGTTCAAAAATATGTCTTGCTGGCGCGGGCTAAATATTGAAATTTGAAACATAGACTCTTAAGGGGTCAAGCAAGCAATGTGATTCATAAAAAGTATTAAAAAAGTTAAAGATTTTTAATTTAAAATAGTACCAACGTCAAATGAATACCAAAACTTTTATGGTGATATATGCCCTGCAGGCCCGGGCTAAACATTGAAATGTAGGTATTACGTAAACACAGAAATTTTACAGCATTCAATGCACCGATTATAATAGAAAACCAGCACTCGAAATTATATAGCTGAAAATCGCAAGTCAGTTAAATTTGACTTACAAGTTCACACCTGTAATAACAGAAGTTCCAGAAATAAAACTCCCCCCTCTGTTATGAGTCAAAATGCTGGGTTCAAAAGCTTCACGAGACTTTGATGGAAATTTTCTAGAAGCCTCTGGAAGTATCTTCTAGTGTAAAATAACCTAAACTATACTTAGGATAGGTAGCAATTTCAGAGGAAATATACTCTTGGTACTGCACTATTAAAGAGGAAAAGGAATAAATTATCTGAACCGTCGAATCCCCATTTCTAAGCTACCGGTACAATGAATCATGCACACTCGCTAAGCCGTCGCGTAATCTGCTTATTCCGCAGCTTGGTCTGCGACTTCTCAGAATACAAGGGTAGTACTTTCAAACAGACACTGCTTTATATTTTGCTCTGTTTCAGGCGAAGCACGTTCAACATGACCGGTCTCCAATACTTAATTTGGATCGCGTTCAGCTCACCTCTCTTCAGCCAAACTTCACTAAATAAATACCTGTTTTCGAAGATCAACATAATCCACCACCACTACCGCACGCAATTACCTATATCGGTAGAATTTTAAAACATTGTATACATTGTAATATATACATACTTTATTGCAAATAATAATTGATTATGACTCTAGCATTTTTTAATCAATCCTAGGGTTTCTTGGCGATTCTTTCACAATTTAAGTATGGTATTATTTGATATGCGGATTTACTTAAATAATGGTATTTTAAAATAAATTTTCAAGTTTGTATAATTTCCCAATTGTCACTCATATTAAAGATTATTGCGTATATCCACATTCTACTGAGAGTTATATTTTAAATGTTATTTCAATTGCATAATTTAGTATCCCATTTTGACTGTCCGGTTTACATAATATACTACTTAGATTATTTGCTTTCCCATTTTATTAAAACATATTAAATAGGTAGCACATTGCGGCACGTACGTTTATGTCTGAAAACTCGGATGAATCAAAGACTATTTGACTATATGGCTCTTTGAAAAGTCGGTATTATAAATATATAATGGATGGCAAATATTAACTTTTCTGTTTTATCTTCCAAGTATTTTCTCTGCAACTCTACCACACCACGAATGATTTTCCACTAGTAGGACACCACATTTTTATCCACATTATTTTCTTGCGGAATAATAATATCCTAAGGAAATTCTAGTAATTTTGTGTCACCGTGAATTTGGTCTAACATTATTACTGTTTTATTGTGCATTTCAATGCTCTTTAATGGCTAATAGCTAATATTGCCCCTGTCGAATTTCAAATTTCCCGCCTATCAGCACATGGTTATCAAATCTCGCAGTATTTTTTTTTTAATTATTGTCTCCGATCGCTATTAATAATGTTTTTTTTTATTTTATTTATTTTATTTATTTATTAAAGAAAAACACATTTTTTTATGGCAGTACATTGTAAGTTTAACAATATAGGCTTAAATGTAAATAATAGCAAAATAGAAAGCACCGCAGACCAATTTTTTTAAAATCAACGCCGCCTAACTAGGCCTAGGCCCGTACTAAGGCAAGCGTACCAAGTAGAGTGGCTTGTGCATACTTTAGAATACTTAATTTAAAAGATATGCTAGGTATCAAATAATATAAAAAATTAACTAATAATAATAAACATTGTAATTTGAGTGTAGTGTGATGTAACTGTAGTGTAGTGTAGTGTGATGTAAATGTAGCTGTAGTGTGCTGGAAAAATAACATTCAGTAAATGGTGAAATAATTAAACTGAATAATAATAATATAATGTCGTAATAAATACAATAAAATATAAAAATATTATTAATGAATCGAAATCGAAATAAAGGAAAAAATTATATCTCAATAAATATTTAAAGAATCATATTTAAATAGTCCGAGGATACAATTATATATAAAATGTCCATGTTACAAGTTAAAATATATATTTCAATATAATTCAATTAAGAAAAGAGAAAAACAAGAATAGCGATTTAATAAAATAATAATAATAGTAATTCAATTTATTTTAAATTAAATTACATAAGAATATCAAATATTTGGTGGCTAATATCCCGACCTTCATTCAGAAGCCACCTGTGACACCGTTTGTTAAATTGGTCTTTACTGTATACGATTTTTATCGACTCATCCAATTCGTTGTATATCCTGGGGCCTATACTCATAAGATGCCTCTGACCAAAAGATGTTTTCGTTCGACGGACGTCTAACATATCCGCCACGGATCGCCTTGTTCGGTGTGCTTGTTGTGTGGGCGCTCTCTTAATTTGAAATTGAATAAAATCCAGACAAAATTTTAAATAAAGTTGCCTTACTTCAAGTACACTGAACTCTTCAAAAAGTTTTTCTGACGAGTATCTGTATGGTTTACGGGTGATAATTTTAATTATCAGCTTCTGTGCTACCTCTACTTGATGGATAATTGTTTTGGAGCAACCTCCCCACCCAATGATCCCGTAACTCAAAATGCTTTGACACAAGGCGTAATAGGTAGTTTTTAATGTTTTGGGGTCTAGAATATTCCTTAAATCTTTAAATATGTATGCCAGACGTCTGATCCTTGAAGACAATAAGTCTATATGATCAGCCCATCTCAGCTTATTATCTACGACTATGCCCAAGTATTTTAAGGACAGCACTTTTTTTAAGGGCTCACAATTGCATTGACGGTTCATGCATTGATGAATAGTTATCGAATTGGCATCTGGTGGTTGTCCTCTCTTATCTATGCTGAAAGTTAAGTACTTAGTTTTTTCGGTATTAAGTGTGAGTAGTGAGTCGTCCAGCCACTCTTTAACAATGTCCATTTCTTTATTGGCCTTTGAGAAAACATGCTGCCAGCTACTGCCGTTAAAGATGATTACCGTATCATCTGCAAATGATATAGCTTTACTGGGCGTCAGGTTGTAGAGGTCATTTATGTATATAAGGAATAAAATAGGCCCCAAAACACTTCCCTGTGGCACGCCGTATGAGAGACTTTTCACGTCGCTGGAAGTATCAGCGATCGAAGTGATTTGCGTCCTTTCGGATATATAGCTTTCAAACCATTTCAAATTTTGATCTTTTACACCTATGGTCAGTAGTCTTTTTAAAAGGATATCGTGAGATACAGTATCGAACGCCTTGGATAAGTCGAGAAAAATAGCAAGACATTTCTCTCCCTTGTCGACAAGCGCTGTTATGGTTTTCGTGGCCTCTGCAATAGCATCAGCCGTACCCATTTCCTGCCTAAAGCCATATTGGTTGGACGATAAAAGACTATTGATATCCAGATATTCTACTAGCCTATTTTTAACAACTTTCTCAATGATTTTAGAGAGAGTACACAGTAGTGAAATGGGCCTATAATTATTTACATCGAGTTTATCGCCGCACTTGAAAACAGGTACGATTTTTGCGCATTTAAGTCTTGTTGGAAATAATCCTAGTTTAAAACTTAGATTTATTATAAATGATATCGGTGAGCTTAAATAATCCTTTCCAATTCTATAAATATCACTAGTTAGACCATCCATACCTGAGGAACGAGACTGTTTTAATGAGTTAATGCTTTTACAAACTTCATTTGGCGATGTTGGAGTTAGGGAAAACACAGTAGTAGGTATCCCTTCAGTAAAGTTTTTGTCCTCACGGCCGATTTTTTTTCGATCTAATATTTTGTGTGCCAGTTTTGAACCTACACTGGCAAAGTGCGTGTTAAATGCATTTACGATTTCTTGCATATTCTCTGGGGCATTGACTACTCGATTTTCAATGACTAACTTATCGATGGTGTGCATGTTATTGGAAATGTTAGCTGCTTCCTTGATTAGCTGCCAAACCTTCTTAGAATCACTGCTATTTTCAGCAATTTTATTTTTGTAGTAGTCTTCTTTGGTTTTCTTTATTAACCGTTTGCATAAATTCCTATAAATTACAAATTTGGTTTTTAAACTTAAGTTATGAGGGTTATTTTTTGATGCTAGGTGTAGTTTATCTCGCCGACGGATGCAAAACAGTAGTCCATCGGAAATCCATGGCTTTAATTTTTTATTTTTGTGTGTTGTCACATGGTATTGGGTGCATGTGTTTTTATCGGCAATCGAGGTTAAAGTTTTGACAAAATACTCAGTAGCAGAGTCTACATTAGTTGCACTGTATAGGTGAGACCAATCAACCTGCCCCAGGTCATAAAGTACCTTTCCTAAATCTGTTTTGTTTTTCTTAAATCCTTTTTTATGAATGGCTGTATCCGTTTTATACTGGGAAAATTTAACCATAATGGGATAGTGATCAGTAATTGCCGTTTCATATATTATTGAGGCCGATTGTAGCTTTGATCGACACATAACATGATCAAGGCAATTGTTTCCTCTTGTAGGTTTATTTACCAGACACTGCAAACCATGAAGAGACAACACTTCTAAGTAATCGTTAATTTGATTATGTTTTTTGCCACATAATGAGATATTAAAATCCCCACAAAGAACTAGGTCATTAGATTTGTTTTTACGCAGTAAATTATCAAGCGTCTCTAAAAAGATCGAAATATTAGAGACAGATGGACTTCTATAAACTCCAATAATGTTGATTGTGTTGTTAAGGTTTATCTGCAGACAGTTGGCCCCTTCTAGTTTCACCTCCGATACTGTAGCATTTTGAATGGTATGATTAACGTAAGCAATAACTCCATCGTTTTGTGTATAATTATTTTTCGTGTAGAATGTTGAATAACCCTTGATATGTTTCTCTACAAAGGAGTTTCCTATCCACGCCTCTGATAGAATAATGATATCTAAATCAGACTGCAGATCTTGAAGCATGAGAATCAAATTATCAAAGTTACAATTAATGCTTCTTATATTTAAGGACAATATTTTTAAGCTACATTTTTCCGACATTATGGATCTACACGTATTTATGTCCGAAGTTACAGTGACATGGTTGGAATCTAAGAAGCTTATAATATCCGTGTTATCCACACGCACGAGTGATATATGTGCCGGAATAGTGCATAGAATGTGTGCAAGGTTGGATGTAGGTTATTTTTCAATATAACTTTTGAACCAAGAGAATATAGAATGTAAAAAATGATCATATTTTCGCTACCAACAAAGACATTCAATCTGAGTATAATGTGTAACTCAAGCGTCCTCTTGTTCCTCTTAAACAGTGTTCTGGGGTCGTTGTATCTAGGTAGAAATTTTGAGATAATCATTAAGAAATGTTTATAAAAATATTCGCCGGAGAGTAACAAAATAGAAACAGTAGATAAAAGATAAAATTTTAAATATATTGTAATCATATAATATAAAACAATTAAAATAGCAATAGATTTATTATAAATGTAATTGAATATAAAAGTAATAAATATTATTAGTGGTAACATACGACTGAATATAAAATAATAACAAAAATAATTGGTAAGTATCAGTATAAAATAACATTGTATAGAAAATAATGGTAGGACTACCCAATATTTTAAAGGAATAATTAGGGTAGGAAAGTATACGAATTTATCGGGATAATTCATCAGTGATAAAATATTTTTTGCGACATTATTTAAATTTAGGTTTACAAATAATATTATGATGGTTATAATGATAAAAAAGATGCCTCACTTTTAATTAAGATTGGTTGCATTCCATCCTCCTTACGCATGAAAATTCTACCACTACTTATCCACACATACTTATATAGTTTTTCTCGGGCGACCATTTTCGCCCTTCCAAAAATATATTTATTTTTCTGTGTGAGATGTTCACTGACATACACAGGAACCGTGCCATTGCCTGAAAGACCGAGATCCGCGGTGTTCAATTTTTTGCTACTATTTTCACATGTTTTATTGTAATTCTTTACTGCCTGCAAAAAACTATTTCTTTTACTAATATTTACAAGTTTTAGAATTATGGGTCGCGGTTTTTTATCCGACTTTCTGGTTGTTGCCCTGGAGATAGACGATACATCCGAAGTAGTGAAGGAACATTTTGTGAGCGTCGCAATTTTTCCAACTATGTTTGTCAGGTTCTCATCATGGCGTTCCGGGATTCCACGTATCTCAATATTGGAGGATCGTTGTTGCTGCTCCTGATAATCCCAACGAGACTGTAGGAGCGATATTTTTTCCAACAGTTCCAGATTAGTTTTCTTTAGTATTGGTATGTTTAAATTTTCGGTTTCTAAATCACCCAACCTTTTATTAATATCATCGTAACGATTGGCTAGGAATTCGGTAGTTTCTAGTATGTCTTTGTTTTGTTTGTTAATTAATTCCATTTTCTTACACAATTTATTCATTTTCTCATCAATATAGGAAACTATCGTGGCTTTAAAGTCCACTAAATGCTTATCAATTAATTCAGTAAGTTCCGTAATATCGATTAGGTCGGATTTTGGTGTCAGTTGAGCCAGTTGAGAAGCCTTTCCAGTTGGAGTTGGATTTGGAGTTACTGCGGGCGAGACATGTAGATTATCTGGACCTGAATTTTTTGCTGGTCTAGGATCTAAAGAACTACAATATTCACAAAGCCGTTGGGACAACTTCTTCTCCGTGAGGCCCTGAAAAGTCATTCTTAGCATGTTCACACAGTTATAGTGGAAGTGCTCTCTGCAATGAACACAAGATAATTTTTCTTTTTTAAGAACAGGTTTCGTGCATTTTTTACAATTCATGGTGACGATATTTTCGTAGATGGTGCTAGTAGATTGACAGTGGCAGTAGTAGAGGAAGCAGATTACGTTTTATTTATTTCATTCACCATCTGTCGGTCATCCGTTTTTATGTTGTGTTTTGATAGTCAAAGCCACCCCTTCATACGGTAGCACGATTTGATTTTATTTACGTATTTCAACGAAATATTATCGACAGTTTATCAAATCGCTGCCAAAGTAAGCCCTGTTTACGGTCAGCAGACGTCGATAGTTCATAAATACTCCGGTAGATGGTGGTAGTCGAATTTCATATGTATATATATATATTTTTTTTCTTTACAGACCATCTGAGGTTTGTGTCTTCGCTTAAAATTAGCTGAATTGATTTTAGCCGTGAAAAGAAAAAACGGATGATAGCGGGATTCGAACTAGGGTCTCCTATATTTAGAGACGACGCCGTAGATAACTGAGCCACGGTGAGCTATGCGGTGCGCTCGCTGAGCGTTGGTTTTATACATCGGCTGACGGTCGATGTGAGACGTTTGACGTTTGGAGTGGGCGTGCCTCGCGCGTCATATGACGCGCAAGCTGAGCAAATTAAATTGTATACCCACAGTTTCAGTTACTCGATAATATAAAGATATTTTCCAAGTTTTAAACTCACTGTAACTCATCGAATATAGCAGGAAACTTCACAATTTTATCACCAGTGGACGTCCCGATTATTCTTCTTGGAACTTTCACCTTTTTAACTTTAATAAACTACTTTGCGAGATAGATATTAATTTAAAAGTTACAAGGAAACGCGAGCTGTTACTAACCGCGATGACGCGACACGAATTATATATTTCTAAGTTTATTCTGTCGTTTTAAAGATCGTTTATCATAAAGTAATTTTATGCTTTAAAAAACCAGTTTTTTTAAATAAATTATAGAACGGCGGTAAAGTCTATACTCTTCGGCTAACAGAGTCTATAAATATCGTTAGCATAGCAACGAGTTTGTTTATTCTCATAGAAGGATTTGTGTGACAGATCGCTTTCAACAAGGTCTTCCTAATCTATTCTAATCAACTAAAAGAATGAATAGGGGCTGCGTAAACGCGATCGAAAAAGGGGAGAAGACTCCAGGGAAGCGAGAGATGGTAAAATTCGGCGATCCTCTGAAGGACATAAGGTATTTATACGAAGACGAGGTGAAACGTGTTCGATTTGAGTGTCCACCTGTCAGGGTTGTGTATTATTATGCAGCCGACGACGAGGAAGAGGAATATTACGACGAGGAAGAGGTGGATATTGCCGCGAAGAAAAAGAAGTCACGGATTTCGCGATTATTCGGATGTTGCTGTAGATGTAAAAGAATAATCGCGAACATCTTCTTTTTCGCGACTTCCACCTGTCGCTGAGATCGCCATCCCAATTATGATATAATAATACTTAACCCTCGCCTGCAGGCGCTGAAGTCGTAGCTTCTTCGGATTCGAATGCTTACTAACCTGCGGGTCTCTTTCTTGACCGTCGCTTCGGAGGCTCGCGTGGAATCTATGTAATATAATTAGCTAGCTTTGAAAAAGAAAATGTACCTAAGGCTAGCCGGAGGCAGCGGTAGGATTTTGGTGGCTGCCACGTGTATAGCGGCGTGGGAACCCTTTTTGTTATATATACTATTTTAATATAAATAGTATGTATCACAAAAGGGATCAGTAGGATTTGTTCATGGGGCCGCTATTTAAGTTAGCTTGGTTTTATTTGTCTAAAAAATAAAAAAATACCTTCTTTCAGGCGCACGGTAAGAAGTCCACGAGCCGTGAAGGGCAAAGAGAGTCAATATATCCCGCACTAAACTCACCCCACGCACCTGAAGGTGGAAATAAGTAGAAGACGTGTAGGGGACTCCTCAATCCTAATTGGCGAATGAAAAACTCCTGTCGTGTTTGCGACGATTTTATTTTCCCGGTGAGTAGTTCCAATAATTGTGATGTATTTTGCCTGGTGAGGAAGCAGAACGTGTTGCTATATAGGAACTCCACCGTGGTCAATTGTAGACCGGGAAGGGTATCTATAATATGTTTCAGGATATTAAACCGTTTACCTAGCGTTGTCTCGTCTGTAGATCTGAGTTTAGAACGGAGTTAATGTTTTAAACTCAGATCTACAAACGTGACAAACTTATGTCTATAATGAATATTTTGTAAATCGTGAGTATAATAACAGACGCCAATACTCAATATGTTATGCCATTGAGTGATTTTTTAATTAAACAATTCATTTTATTATTCGCTTATCACTAATCAACATACTACAGAGAACATTACAGAAAACCAATACATTGAGCAGTGAAATTAATACAAAAATATAAATTTAAATACTAACAATCTGATAAAAACGCATTATTATTCCCCTGTAATCTAAGCCGATGGCGGGTTTTGTGCAAAAGTTTTTTAGAGTATCACCATTAAACCTTTTTTAAATATCCTAGTTAAAGTAGTTGCCGGGAGGCACCGGGTAGTACCACAAATAACTTTGAGTTTATTTTCGCGGGAATGGGGGGTAAATTTTCAATAAATGCCTATTAGGCTATCTCGGGTTGACGTATTACTCAACGTATTATCTATAGTGAGATTTAGGTAAACGATTTGGCTAGCTAGATCGACCAAATACCCCTTAGTGCTTCACCAGCTACAATGTTTCTCATTAATTTTCGGTAATTTCTCTTGCGAATCAAGGAGGCTCAGAAAAGGTCAGGATAACTTGAAGAGTGTCTCGAAAAAGAGGGAAGTTTTTATAAATTTAATAAAGCGGCTTAGTCCGAGGCGATAGGGAAAAAGACTTGAGGTCACTGGCTACTATGACTCTTGTATCCTTCTGCGAGTACAGGCTTTCAGTTCTGCTCCATCTAGCTTACATCCAGTGGAATGGTTGTCTCGCTCAAGATGAATTACGCAACATTTTTCTTTATTTAGCTTGATAAACCTGCCATCGGTCCAAGACTAGCTGCTGAGAGGATAGCTGGATTATTTGTGTTTTCTATTATTTTCAGTATGCAGTGGAAATGCTGCGTCCCTGAATGATAATCCAACTACTATTCGACCGTCCGGGGAAATTATTGGTATAGAATCAAATTTTATTATTCCTTATACCGGGGAAAATAAAAATATCCCATTGACTGTTTTTTTTTTATTATTTCATATATACCCTTAATTTTAATATATCTTCCTCCTACAAGAAAAATCCGATCAGTGACGTAATCGTTATTTTTGTCTTATTGTATGTACCTACCTTCCAGAAAACTTTTGTCGCTTTCTCTGCGGCAATAGCCCGATTTCTCCTATGACTTCTTGTTCTTTCTCTATCATTCGCTAAGTACAAATATTTGACATTTGACTCTCATATTTTACTGATAATTGTCCGTCTTTTGTGTGTGGCAATACCGTTTAAAATTTATTTCCTGAATAAATAAGTATTCTTTACTGCGACAATACGATTAAATACTATACCGAATTTCCCTTATATCAAAAGCCATAAAAAACTAATAATATATATATTACAAAGCTTAAACGATATTATATGGTTTATTGTGTATTATTTTGTTACTTTATTTTGGAAAAATATTGACAAGCACCATATGCTATGTGCAAATAGCTAGGCTTTTCTGAACGGACCGAGAAATAATAATCTAGGTATGCACTAGCGAAAATGAGTAGAAATACAACATCGCGGTTAGTTGATCACTTTCAACGGTAACGATACCACTCAACAAGAAAAATCAATGAGTGACATATACTCAATAAAATTTATATACTGAATCGCGTTGAGACAAAAAAGTCAAAATCAAAATACTCGATTAGCAATTTAAATATTACAACTAGTAAGTATGATATATTAAGAGGCCGTGTACGAAATCGATGTGGGCTTTGATACCTCTATAGTCAATGGTATAATATAACTATAGGTAGGTAGGATTTTCGAAGCCAAAGAGACAAGTCCACCCTTTGAAAGCGCTCGGCGGGGACTAGCTGACTTGAGGCGTGAATCGTATCATAGGCAAGTATCATAACGCGAGAATTAGATTGTTTTAAAAGACTTTATTGGCAATTTTAATTAATATTTTGCATTTTTTTTTTGAGGAAATGGATTGATATTGAACTAAAGTTTATTTCTGTTGTTTTTATTTTATGAACGAGAGTTCTAAAAGGCCAAAATCAAAAGCATTTCTTCGCCCATTTTCTAAAAAATTTGATGAAGTTAAATAATTTTTTTATCAACAATTTTATATGAAAGTAGTAAAAAGTGATTCACTTATTATATAGAGAACTTTCACAACAATACATTGTAATTTTTTTATACCGTTTAGATGTCAAAACGATTAGTAAATATGTTATATTCTAAACCTCTTACAGCAAATATTCACAAACAGTCGCCGGTTTAAGGTCAATTAATCAAAATTCTATGATAATTTTCAAAAAAGTAGCTCACTCATTAGACAATAATATAAATGATCTTTTATGTTGTGCAATAAAACTTATAGAAATACAGTATTTTAAAATTAAATTCACGTCTGCAAAATTACGTAAATTCACGAAATGGGCAAAATTTCGTGTACGGCCTCTTAACAAGAATAAAAAAATACGACTGCTGTTACAGAAAGTATTGACATTAATTGGACATTTAGATAGTTGTTTTTTGGCATTTGGACAGTTTAGATACCCTATGACGCTCGAGATGACATAATGAAATGAAATGAAATGAAATGAAAAATACCTTTATTGTACTAACAAAAAAAAATACATGGGTAAAGAAAAGTTAAATTCTATTTTAACTTAGTACAAACGGCGGGCTTATCGTTTCACGATTTCTTACAGCCAACCGTGTAATATTAAATAAAAGTATCAATACAGCTCACATACATAAACATATACACATAAATATACATATACATACATCCAAATATACATACATACATAAAAAATATAATTTATAATATAATATATATATATATATATTATAATAATAAATACATAGAAACTACAGATAAATAATAATAAAAATAACTGCTTATATAAAATGATAGTTATTATGATAGATATAAAATGAACGATAGATATAAAATAATGATATATATTATAATAATAAATACATAGAAACTACAGATAAATAATAATAAAAATAACTGCTTATATAAAATGATAGATATTACAAAGTTCTTATGATTCTATCCAGTCAACAACCCAACGAAAGGGGGAAGGGGGGAAGGGATAGGGGGAGGGTTGGTTCTTAGTTGATATTTTGAGGGAGAAAATGTTTTTTCAGTAACGCCTTGAAACAGGGCAAGGATGTTGCATAACGATTCTAACAAATTCGCACACTTCTATATCGGTTCAAGCGTTTAGAAGTTATGGTGGAATAAAAAATCAGGGTTTCATCATTATTACATACCGGATTTATTCCGAGTAAAATTGCGTAGTTTTATAATTTTCAAAATGTTGGATTGGACTAAATTCGTATGAGCCAAAATCGGTTTTTAAAAAATAGGTAAAATTGCGTGGAGAATAACAAAATAAACATTGTATAATTTATTTTACTAAATTGATAGTCCAAATATTTTTCTTCTTCACTCGGCCTCGAAGAGGGAAAACGAAAAAAAACTGTACTTTCATATGATGAATGTCAACACGTACCGCATAATACATCGATTTATTTTAAAGACGCTGCTTTCTCCTTAAATGAGATCAAGGGGTCGCGGAACGTAGCCAATGACACTCGGGAGTACAAAACAATTCTAACAATTCGACACACTTCTAAATCGGCAAGCTTTACAACATTCAATGCACTGATTATAATACAAAAATGACATCCGAAATTATATAGCAAAAAGTCGCAAGTGAATATAATTTGACCTTTAATGAGCCTTGGAAAGACAAAAGAGTATTTTCTTCAAACTACAATACAGCCGGTGGTGACGATAAGAAAAAATAAAAGAAACTTACAATAAAATTCAAAAAGAAAAAGCGGAATTGAATACCAAAAATGGAAAAAATATATTATATTTAAGGCTCGCAAGAAATCTAATATAATTAGCTAGCTTTGAAAAAGAAATTGTAACTAAGGCTATCGGAGGCAGCGGTAGTATTTGGGTGGCTGCCACGTGCATAGCGGCGTGGGAACCCTTTTTGTTATATATTTTATTCAAATATGAATAGAATATAGAACAAAATGTATCATTAGGATATGTTCATGGGGCCGCTATTTAAGTTAGCTTAGTTTTATTCTTCAAAAAAAAAAAAATATCTAATTTCAGGCGCATGGTAAGATGTCCTCGAGCCGGCTGGTGATAAGAGAGACAATAACTCTCGCACTAAACTCACCCTACGCACCTGATGAAGGAAATATGTAGCGGGCACTCCTCATTGGTGAATGAGAAACTCCTACCGTGTGTGCGATGATTTTATTGTCCCGGTGAGTAGTTGCAATCATTGTGATGTCTTTTACCCTGGTGAGGAAGCAGAACTGTTACTATATAGGAACGCCACACCGGTCAATTGTGGACCTGCTGTGTTTTGGCCCATTTCAATAATTTCGGTGAGGGGTATGTATAAAATGTCTCAGGATATTATACCGTTTACCTAGCGTCATCTTTGTTTTAAACTCAGATCGACATACGAGACAAACCTATTTTATTGTAATACCTATTTATTTATTGCTTGCGATCGAGCACGAAGCTTATTATTAGGCACAAAGAGATCCTCTTTATATAACAAGTTAGAGTTATGGTCGATCTAGCTGGCCAAAAGTATTTCTGTAGTGTAATTGTTTTAGGGCTCATTTTTAAATTTAATAATTTTGTTATGATTACGTCATTGGAAGTACATGTTGAAAAAAAAACACGGATATGACGTCCTTATTTACAACATCCTTTATTATAAGCGGTTTATACAAAGATGCTGTAACCTATATTAAATATTTGGCTTTCTATATCTCTGTATTCACCGAGCTGCAGGTTAAACGGCTCAACCGATTGACTTGAGATTTGAAACATAAACATCTTTGGGGTCAAGTAATCGGTTTGATTTATGAAAAGTTTCCAAAAAATCAAAATGGTTAAAAAATTACAAATTTACAAAAGTTCAAAAATATGTCTTGCTGGCGCGGGCTAAATATTGAAATTTGAAACATAGACTCTTAAGGGGTCAAGCAAGCAATGTGATTCATAAAAAGTATTAAAAAAGTTAAAGATTTTTAATTTAAAGTAGTACCAACGTCAAATGAATACCAAAACTTTTATGGTGATATATGCCCTGCAGGCCCGGGCTAAACATTGAAATGTAGGTATTACGTAAACACAGAAATTTTACAGCATTCAATGCACCGATTATAATAGAAAACCAGCACTCGAAATTATATAGCTGAAAATCGCAAGTCAGTTAAATTTGACTTACAAGTTCACACCTGTAATAACAGAAGTTCCAGAAATAAAACTCCCCCCTCTGTTATGAGTCAAAATGCTGGGTTCAAAAGCTTCACGAGACTTTGATGGAAATTTTCTAGAAGCCTCTGGAAGTATCTTCTAGTGTAAAATAACCTAAACTATACTTAGGATAGGTAGCAATTTCAGAGGAAATATACTCTTGGTACTGCACCATTAAAGAGGAAAAGGAATAAATTATCTGAACCGTCGAATCCCCATTTCTAAGCTACCGGTACAATGAATCATGCACACTCGCTAAGCCGTCGCGTAATCTGCTTATTCCGCAGCTTGGTCTGCGACTTCTCAGAATACAAGGGTAGTACTTTCAAACAGACACTGCTTTATATTTTGCTCTGTTTCAGGCGAAGCACGTTCAACATGACCGGTCTCCAATACTTAATTTGGATCGCGTTCAGCTCACCTCTCTTCAGCCAAACTTCACTAAATAAATACCTGTTTTCGAAGATCAACATAATCCACCACCACTACCGCACGCAATTACCTATATCGGTAGAATTTTAAAACATTGTATACATTGTAATATATACATACTTTATTGCAAATAATAATTGATTATGACTCTAGCATTTTTTAATCAATCCTAGGGTTTCTTGGCGATTCTTTCACAATTTAAGTATGGTATTATTTGATATGCGGATTTACTTAAATAATGGTATTTTAAAATAAATTTTCAAGTTTGTATAATTTCCCAATTGTCACTCATATTAAAGATTATTGCGTATATCCACATTCTACTGAGAGTTATATTTTAAATGTTATTTCAATTGCATAATTTAGTATCCCATTTTGACTGTCCGGTTTACATAATATACTACTTAGATTATTTGCTTTCCCATTTTATTAAAACATATTAAATAGGTAGCACATTGCGGCACGTACGTTTATGTCTGAAAACTCGGATGAATCAAAGACTATTTGACTATATGGCTCTTTGAAAAGTCGGTATTATAAATATATGGCAAATATTAACTTTTCTGTTTAATCTTCCAAGTATTTTCTCTGCAACTCTACCACACCACGAATGATTTTCCACTAGTAGGACACCACATTTTTATCCACATTATTTTCTTGCGGAATAATAATATCCTAAGGAAATTCTAGTAATTTTGTGTCACCGTGAATTTGGTCTAACATTATTACTGTTTTATTGTGCATTTCAATGCTCTTTAATGGCTAATAGCTAATATTGCCCCTGTCGAATTTCAAATTTCCCGCCTATCAGCACATGGTTATCAAATCTCGCAGTATTTTTTTTTTAATTATTGTCTCCGATCGCTATTAATAATGTTTTTTTTTATAAATATATATTTCTAAGTTTATTCTGTCGTTTTAAAGGTCGTTTATCATAAAGTAATTTTATGCTTTAAAAAACCAGTTTTTTTTAATAAATTATAGAACGGCGGTAAAGTCTATACTCTTCGGCTAATAGAGTCTATAAATATCGTTAGCATAGCAACGAGTTTGTTTATTCTCATAGAAGGATTTGTGTGACAGATCGCTTTCAACAAGGTCTTCCTAATCTATTCTAATCAACTAAAAGAATGAATAGGGGCTGCGTAAACGCGATCGAAAAAGGGGAGAAGACTCCAGGGGAGCGAGAGATGGTAAAATTCGGCGATCCTCTGAAGGACATAAGGTATTTATACGAAGACGAGGTGAAACGTGTTCGATTTGAGTGTCCACCTGTCAGGGTTGTGTATTATTATGCAGCCGACGACGAGGAAGAGGAATATTACGACGAGGAAGAGGTGGATATTGCCGCGAAGAAAAAGAAGTCACGGATTTCGCGATTATTCGGATGTTGCTGTAGATGTAAAAGAATAATAGCGAACATCTTCTTTTTCGCGACTTCCACCTGTCGCTGAGATCGCCATCCCAATTATGATATAATAATACTTAACCCTCGCCTGCAGGCGCTGAAGTCGTAGCTTCTTCGGATTCGAATGCTTACTAACCTGCGGGTCTCTTTCTTGACCGTCGCTTCGGAGGCTCGCGTCGAATCTATGTAATATAATTAGCTAGCTTTGAAAAAGAAAATGTACCTAAGGCTAGCCGGAGGCAGCGGTAGGATTTTGGTGGCTGCCACGTGTATAGCGGCGTGGGAACCCTTTTTGTTATATATACTATTTTAATATAAATAGTATGTATCACAAAAGGGATCAGTAGGATTTGTTCATGGGGCCGCTATTTAAGTTAGCTTGGTTTTATTTGTCTAAAAAATAAAAAAATACCTTCTTTCAGGCGCACGGTAAGAAGTCCACGAGCCGTGAAGGGCAAAGAGAGTCAATATATCCCGCACTAAACTCACCCCACGCACCTGAAGGTGGAAATAAGTAGAAGACGTGTAGGGGACTCCTCAATCCTAATTGGCGAATGAAAAACTCCTGTCGTGTTTGCGACGATTTTATTTTCCCGGTGAGTAGTTCCAATAATTGTGATGTATTTTGCCTGGTGAGGAAGCAGAACGTGTTGCCATATAGGAACTCCACCGTGGTCAATTGTAGACCGGGAAGGGTATCTATAATATGTTTCAGGATATTAAACCGTTTACCTAGCGTTGTCTCGTCTGTAGATCTGAGTTTAGAACGGAGTTAATGTTTTAAACTCAGATCTACAAACGTGACAAACTTATGTCTATAATGAATATTTTGTAAATCGTGAGTATAATAACAGACGCCAATACTCAATATATTATGCCATTGAGTGATTTTTTAATTAAACAATTCATTTTATTATTCGCTTATCACTAATCAACATACTACAGAGAACATTACAGAAAACCAATACATTGAGCACTGAAATTAATTAAAAAATATAAATTTAAATACTAACAATCTGATAAAAACGCATTATTATTCCCCTGTAATCTAAGCCGATGGCGGGTTTTGTGCAAAAGTTTTTTAGAGTATCACCATTTAACCTTTTTTAAATATCCTAGTTAAAGTAGTTGCCGGGAGGCACCGGGTAGTACCACAAATAACTTCGAGTTTATTTTCGGGGGAATGGGGGGTAAATTTTCAATAAATGCCTATTAGGCTATCTCGGGTTGACGTATTACTCAACGTATTATCTATAGTGAGATTTAGGTAAACGATTTGGCTAGCTAGATCGACCAAATACCCCTTAGTGCTTCACCAGCTACAATGTTTCTCATTAATTTTCGGTAATTTCTCTTGCGAATCAAGGAGGCTCAGAAAAGGTCAGGATAACTTGAAGAGTGTCTCGAAAAAGAGGGAAGTTTTTATAAATTTAATAAAGCGGCTTAGTCCGAGGCGATAGGGACAAAGACTTGAGGTCACTGGCTACTATGACTCTTGTATCCTTCTGCGAGTACAGGCTTTCAGTTCTGCTCCATCTAGCTTACATCCAGTGGAATGGTTGTCTCGCTCAAGATGAATTACGCAACATTTTTCTTTATTTAGCTTGATAAACCTGCCATCGGTCCAAGACTAGCTGCTGAGAGGATAGCTGGATTATTTGTGTTTTCTATTATTTTCAGTATGCAGTGGAAATGCTGCGTCCCTGAATGATAATCCAACTACTATTCGACCGTCCGGGGAAATTATTGGTATAGAATCAAATTTTATTATTCCTTATACCGGGGAAAATAAAAATATCCCATTGACTGTTTTTTTTTTATTATTTCATATATACCCTTAATTTTAATATATCTTCCTCCTACAAGAAAAATCCGATCAGTGACGAAATCGTTATTTTTGTCTTATTGTATGTACCTTCCAGAAAACTTTTGTCGCTTTCTCTGCGGCAAAAGCCCGATTTCTCCTATGACTTCTTGTTCGTTCTCTATCATTCGCTAGGTACAAATATTTGACATTTGACTCTCATATTTTACTGATAATTGTCCGTCTTTTGTGTGTGGCAATACCGTTTAAAATTTATTTTCTGAATAAATAAGTATTCTTTACTGCGACAATACGATTAAATACTATACCGAATTTCCCTTATATCAAAAGCCATAAAAAACTAATAATATATATATTACAAAGCTTAAACGATATTATATGGTTTATTGTGTATTATTTTGTTACTTTATTTTGGAAAAATATTGACAAGCACCATATGCTATGTGCAAATAGCTAGGCTTTTCTGAACGGACCGAGAAATAATAATCTAGGTATGCACTAGCGAAAATGAGTAGAAATACAACATCGCGGTTAGTTGATCACTTTCAACGGTAACGATACCACTCAACAAGAAAAATCAATGAGTGACATATACTCAATCGAATTTATATACTGAATCGCGTTGAGACAAAAAAGTCAAAATCAAAATACTCGATTAGCAATTTAAATATTACAACTAGTAAGTATGATATATTAACAAGAATAAAAAAATACGACTGCTGTTACAGAAAGTGTTGACATTAATTGGACATTTAGATAGGTGTTTTTTGGCATTTGGACAGTTTAGATACCCTATGACGCTCGAGATGACATAATGAAATGAAATGAAATGAAATGAAAAATACCTTTATTGTACTAACAAAAAAAAATACATGGGTAAAGAAAACTTAAATTCTATTTTAACTTAGTACAAACGGCGGGCTTATCGTTTCACGATTTCTTACAACCAACCGTGTAATATTAAATAAAAGTATCAATACAGCTCACATACATAAACATATACACATAAATATACATATACATACATACATAAAAAATATAATTTATAATATAATATATATATATATTATAATAATAAATACATAGAAACTACAGATAAATAATAATAAAAATAACTGCTTATATAAAATGATAGATATTATGATAGATATAAAATGAACGATAGATATAAAATAATGATATATATTATAATAATAAATACATAGAAACTACAGATAAATAATAATAAAAATAACTGCTTATATAAAATGATAGATATTACAAAGTTCTTATGCTTCTATCCAGTCAACAACCCAACGAAAGGGGGAAGGGGGAAGGGATAGGGGGAGGGTTGGTTCTTAGTTGATATTTTGAGGGAGAAAATGTTTTTTCAGTAACGCCTTGAAACAGGGCAAGGATGTTGCATAACGATTCTAACAAATTCGCACACTTCTATATCGGTTCAAGCGTTTAGAAGTTATGGTGGAATAAAAAATCAGGGTTTCATCATTATTACATACCGGATTTATTCCGAGTAAAATTGCGTAGTTTTATAATTTTCAAAATGTTGGATTGGACTAAATTCGTATGAGCCAAAATCGGTTTTTAAAAAATAGGTAAAATTGCGTGGAGAATAACAAAATAAACATTGTATAATTTATTTTACTAAATTGATAGTCCAAATATTTTTCTTCTTCACTCGGCCTCGAAGAGGGAAAACGAAAAAAAACTGTACTTTCATATGATGAATGTCAACACGTACCGCATAATACATCGATTTATTTTAAAGACGCTGCTTTCTCCTTAAATGAGATCAAGGGGTCGCGGAACGTAGCCAATGACACTCGGGAGTACAAAACAATTCTAACAATTCGACACACTTCTAAATCGGCAAGCTTTACAACATTCAATGCACTGATTATAATACAAAAATGACATCCGAAATTATATAGCAAAAAGTCGCAAGTGAATATAATTTGACCTTTAATGAGCCTTGGAAAGACAAAAGAGTATTTTCTTCAAACTACAATACAGCCGGTGGTGACGATAAGAAAAAATAAAAGAAACTTACAATAAAATTCAAAAAGAAAAAGCGAAATTTAATACCAAAAATGGAAAAAATATATTATATTTAAGGCTCGCAAGAAATCTAATATAATTAGCTAGCTTTGAAAAAGAAATTGTAACTAAGGCTATCGGAGGCAGCGGTAGTATTTGGGTGGCTGCCACGTGCATAGCGGCGTGGGAACCCTTTTTGTTATATATTTTATTCAAATATGAATAGAATATAGAACAAAATGTATCATTAGGATATGTTCATGGGGCCGCTATTTAAGTTAGCTTAGTTTTATTCTTCAAAAAAAAAAAAATATCTAATTTCAGGCGCATGGTAAGATGTCCTCGAGCCGGCTGGTGATAAGAGAGACAATAACTCTCGCACTAAACTCACCCTACGCACCTGATGAAGGAAATATGTAGCGGGCACTCCTCATTGGTGAATGAGAAACTCCTACCGTGTGTGCGATGATTTTATTGTCCCGGTGAGTAGTTGCAATCATTGTGATGTCTTTTACCCTGGTGAGGAAGCAGAACTGTTACTATATAGGAACTCCACACCGGTCAATTGTGGACCTGCTGTGTTTTGGCCCATTTCAATAATTTCGGTGAGGGGTATGTATAAAATGTCTCAGGATATTATACCGTTTACCTAGCGTCATCTTTGTTTTAAACTCAGATCGACATACGAGACAAACCTATTTTATTGTAATACCTATTTATTTATTGCTTGCGATCGAGCACGAAGCTTATTATTAGGCACAAAGAGATCCTCTTTATATAACAAGTTAGAGTTATGGTCGATCTAGCTGGCCAAAAGTATTTTTGTAGTGTAATTGTTTTAGGGCTCATTTTTAAATTTAATAATTTTGTTATGATTACGTCATTGGAAGTACATGTTGAAAAAAAAACACGGATATGACGTCGTTATTTACAACATCCTTTATTATAAGCGGTTTATACAAAGATGCTGTAACCTATATTAAATATTTGGCTTTCTATATCTCTATATTCACCGAGCTGCAGGTTAAACGGCTCAACCGATTGACTTGAGATATGAAACATAAACATCTTTGGGGTCAAGTAATCGGTTTGATTTATGAAAAGTTTCCAAAAAATCAAAATGGTTAAAAAATTACAAATTTACAAAAGTTCAAAAATATGTCTTGCTGGCGCGGGCTAAATATTGAAATTTGAAACATAGACTCTTAAGGGGTCAAGCAAGCAATGTGATTCATAAAAAGTATTAAAAAAGTTAAAGATTTTTAATTTAAAATAGTACCAACGTCAAATGAATACCAAAACTTTTATGGTGATATATGCCCTGCAGGCCCGGGCTAAACATTGAAATGTAGGTATTACGTAAACACAGAAATTTTACAGCATTCAATGCACCGATTATAATAGAAAACCAGCACTCGAAATTATATAGCTGAAAATCGCAAGTCAGTTAAATTTGACTTACAAGTTCACACCTGTAATAACAGAAGTTCCAGAAATAAAACTCCCCCCTCTGTTATGAGTCAAAATGCTGGGTTCAAAAGCTTCACGAGACTTTGATGGAAATTTTCTAGAAGCCTCTGGAAGTATCTTCTAGTGTAAAATAACCTAAACTATACTTAGGATAGGTAGCAATTTCAGAGGAAATATACTCTTGGTACTGCACCATTAAAGAGGAAAAGGAATAAATTATCTGAACCGTCGAATCCCCATTTCTAAGCTACCGGTACAATGAATCATGCACACTCGCTAAGCCGTCGCGTAATTTGCTTATTCCGCAGCTTGGTCTGCGACTTCTCAGAATACAAGGGTAGTACTTTCAAACAGACACTGCTTTATATTTTGCTCTGTTTCAGGCGAAGCACGTTCAACATGACCGGTCTCCAATACTTAATTTGGATCGCGTTCAGCTCACCTCTCTTCAGCCAAACTTCACTAAATAAATACCTGTTTTCGAAGATCAACATAATCCACCACCACTACCGCACGCAATTACCTATATCGGTAGAATTTTAAAACATTGTATACATTGTAATATATACATACTTTATTGCAAATAATAATTGATTATGACTCTAGCATTTTTTAATCAATCCTAGGGTTTCTTGGCGATTCTTTCACAATTTAAGTATGGTATTATTTGATATGCGGATTTACTTAAATAATGGTATTTTAAAATAAATTTTCAAGTTTGTATAATTTCCCAATTGTCACTCATATTAAAGATTATTGCGTATATCCACATTCTACTGAGAGTTATATTTTAAATGTTATTTCAATTGCATAATTTAGTATCCCATTTTGACTGTCCGGTTTACATAATATACTACTTAGATTATTTGCTTTCCCATTTTATTAAAACATATTAAATAGGTAGCACATTGCGGCACGTACGTTTATGTCTGAAAACTCGGATGAATCAAAGACTATTTGACTATATGGCTCTTTGAAAAGTCGGTATTATAAATATATAATGGATGGCAAATATTAACTTTTCTGTTTTATCTTCCAAGTATTTTCTCTGCAACTCTACCACACCACGAATGATTTTCCACTAGTAGGACACCACATTTTTATCCACATTATTTTCTTGTGGAATAATAATATCCTAAGGAAATTCTAGTAATTTTGTGTCACCGTGAATTTGGTCTAACATTATTACTGTTTTATTGTGCATTTCAATGCTCTCTAATGGCTAAAAGCTAATATTGCCCCTGTCGAATTTCAAATTTCCCGCCTATCAGCACATGGTTATCAAATCTCGCAGTATTTTTTTTAAATTATTGTCTCTGATCGCTATTAATAATGTTTTTTTTTATAAATATATATTTCTAAGTTTATTCTGTCGTTTTAAAGGTCGTTTATCATAAAGTAATTTTATGCTTTAAAAAACCAGTTTTTTTTAATAAATTATAGAACGGCGGTAAAGTCTATACTCTTCGGCTAACAGAGTCTATAAATATCGTTAGCATAGCAACGAGTTTGTTTATTCTCATAGAAGGATTTGTGTGACAGATCGCTTTCAACAAGGTCTTCCTAATCTATTCTAATCAACTAAAAGAATGAATAGGGGCTGCGTAAACGCGATCGAAAAAGGGGAGAAGACTCCAGAGGAGCGAGAGATGGTAAAATTCGGCGATCCTCTGAAGGACATAAGGTATTTATACGAAGACGAGGTGAAACGTGTTCGATTTGAGTGTCCACCTGTCAGGGTTGTGTATTATTATGCAGCCGACGACGAGGAAGAGGAATATTACGACGAGGAAGAGGTGGATATTGCCGCGAAGAAAAAGAAGTCACGGATTTCGCGATTATTCGGATGTTGCTGTAGATGTAAAAGAATAATCGCGAACATCTTCTTTTTCGCGACTTCCACCTGTCGCTGAGATCGCCATCCCAATTATGATATAATAATACTTAACCCTCGCCTGCAGGCGCTGAAGTCGTAGCTTCTTCGGATTCGAATGCTTACTAACCTGCGGGTCTCTTTCTTGACCGTCGCTTCGGAGGCTCGCGTGGAATCTATGTAATATAATTAGCTAGCTTTGAAAAAGAAAATGTACCTAAGGCTAGCCGGAGGCAGCGGTAGGATTTTGGTGGCTGCCACGTGTATAGCGGCGTGGGAACCCTTTTAGTTATATATACTATTTTAATATAAATAGTATGTATCACAAAAGGGATCAGTTGGATTTGTTCATGGGGCCGCTATTTAAGTTAGCTTGGTTTTATTTGTCTAAAAAATAAAAAAATACCTTCTTTCAGGCGCACGGTAAGAAGTCCACGAGCCGTGAAGGGCAAAGAGAGTCAATATATCCCGCACTAAACTCACCCCACGCACCTGAAGGTGGAAATAAGTAGAAGACGTGTAGGGGACTCCTCAATCCTAATTGGCGAATGAAAAACTCCTGTCGTGTTTGCGACGATTTTATTTTCCCGGTGAGTAGTTCCAATAATTGTGATGTATTTTGCCTGGTGAGGAAGCAGAACGTGTTGCTATATAGGAACTCCACAGTGGTCAATTGTAGACCGGGAAGGGTATCTATAATATGTTTCAGGATATTAAACCGTTTACCTAGCGTTGTCTCGTCTGTAGATCTGAGTTTAGAACGGAGTTAATGTTTTAAAATCAGATCTACAAACGTGACAAACTTATGTCTATAATGAATATTTTGTAAATCGTGAGTATAATAACAGACGCCAATACTCAATATATTATGCCATTGAGTGATTTTTTAATTAAACAATTCATTTTATTATTCGCTTATCACTAATCAACATACTACAGAGAACATTACAGAAAACCAATACATTGAGCAGTGAAATTAATTAAAAAATATAAATTTAAATACTAACAATCTGATAAAAACGCATTATTATCCCCTGTAAGCTAAGCCGATGGCGGGTTTTGTGCAAAAGTTTTTTAGAGTATCACCATTTAACCTTTTTTAAATATCCTAGTTAAAGTAGTTGCCGGGAGGCACCGGGTAGTACCACAAATAACTTCGAGTTTATTTTCGGGGGAATGGGGGGTAAATTTTCAATAAATGCCTATTAGGCTATCTCAGGTTGACGTATTACTCAACGTATTATCTATAGTGAGATTTAGGTAAACGATTTGGCTAGCTAGATCGACCAAATACCCCTTAGTGCTTCACCAGCTACAATGTTTCTCATTAATTTTCGGTAATTTCTCTTGCGAATCAAGGAGGCTCAGAAAGGTCAGGATAACTTGAAGAGTGTCTCGAAAAAGAGGGAAGTTTTTATAAATTTAATAAAGCGGCTTAGTCCGAGGCGATAGGGAAAAAGACTTGAGGTCACTGGCTACTATGACTCTTGTATCCTTCTGCGAGTACAGGCTTTCAGTTCTGCTCCATCTAGCTTACATCCAGTAGAATGGTTGTCTCGCTCAAGATGAATTACGCAACATTTTTCTTTATTTAGCTTGATAAACCTGCCATCGGTCCAAGACTAGCTGCTTAGAGGATAGCAGGATTATTTGTGTTTTCTATTATTTTCAGTATGCAGTGGAAATGCTGCGTCCCTGAATGCTAATCCAGCTACCATTCGACCGTCCGGGGAAATTATTGGTATAGAATCAAATTTTATTATTCCTTATACAGGGGAAAATAAAAATATCCCATTGACTGATTTTTTTTAATTATTTCATATATACCCTTAATTTTAATATATCTTCCTCCTACAAGAAAAATCCGATCAGTAACGAAATCGTTATTTTTGTCTTATTGTATGTACCTTCCAGAAAACTTTTGTCGCTTTCTCTGCTGCAAAAGCCCGATTTCTCCTATGACTTCTTGTTCGATCTCTATCATTCGCTAAGTACAAATATTTGACATTTGACTCTCATATTTTACTGATAATTGTCCGTCTTTTGTGTGTGGCAATACCGTTTAAAATTTATTTTCTGAATAAATAAGTATTCTTTACTGCGACAATACGATTAAATATTATACCGAATTTCCCTTATATCAAAAGCCATTAAAAACTAATAATATATATATTACAAAGCTTAAACGATATTATATGGTTTATTGTGTATTATTTTGTTACTTTATTTTGGAAAAATATTGACAAGCACCATATGCTATGTGCAAATACCTAGGCTTTTCTGAACGGACCGAGAAATAATAATCTAGGTATGCACTAGCGAAAATGAGTAGAAATACAACATCGCGGTTAGTTGATCACTTTCAACGGTAACGATACCACTCAACAAGAAAAATCAATGAGTGACATATACTCAATAGAATTTATATACTGAATCGCGTTGAGACAAAAAAGTCAAAATCAAAATACTCGATTAGCAATTTAAATATTACAACTAGTAAGTATGATATATTAACAAGAATAAAAAAATACGGCTGCTGTTACAGAAAGTGTTGACATTAATTGGACATTTAGACAGGTGTTTTTTGGCATTTGGACAGTTTAGATACCCTATGACGCTCGAGATGACATAACGATTTTAACAAATTCGCACACTTCTATATCGGTTCAAGCGTTTAGAAGTTATGGTGGAATAAAAAATCAGGGTTTCATCATTATTACATACCGGATTTATTCCGAGTAAAATTGCGTAGTTTTATAATTTTCAAAATGTTGGATTGGACTAAATTCGTATGAGCCAAAATCGGTTTTTAAAAAATAGGTAAAATTGCGTGGAGAATAACAAAATAAACATTGTATAATTTATTTTACTAAATTGATAGTCCAAATATTTTTCTTCTTCACTCGGCCTCGAAGAGGGAAAACGAAAAAAAAACTGTACTTTCATATGATGAATGGCAACACGTACCGCATAATACATCGATTTATTTTAAAGACGCTGCTTTCTCCTTAAATGAGATCAAGGGGTCGCGGAACGTAGCCAATGACACTCGGGAGTACAAAACAATTCTAACAATTCGACACACTTCTAAATCGGCAAGCTTTACAACATTCAATGCACTGATTATAATACAAAAATGACATCCGAAATTATATAGCAAAAAGTCGCAAGTGAATATAATTTGACCTTTAATGAGCCTTGGAAAGACAAAAGAGTATTTTCTTCAAACTACAATACAGCCGGTGGTGACGATAAGAAAAAATAAAAGAAACTTACAATAAAATTCAAAAAGAAAAAGCGAAATTTAATACCAAAAATGGAAAAAATATATTATATTTAAGGCTCGCAAGAAATCTAATATAATTAGCTAGCTTTGAAAAAGAAATTGTAACTAAGGCTATCGGAGGCAGCGGTAGTATTTGGGTGGCTGCCACGTGCATAGCGGCGTGGGAACCCTTTTTGTTATATATTTTATTCAAATATGAATAGAATATAGAACAAAATGTATCATTAGGATATGTTCATGGGGCCGCTATTTAAGTTAGCTTAGTTTTATTCTTCAAAAAAAAAAAAATATCTAATTTCAGGCGCATGGTAAGATGTCCTCGAGCCGGCTGGTGATAAGAGAGACAATAACTCTCGCACTAAACTCACCCTACGCACCTGATGAAGGAAATATGTAGCGGGCACTCCTCATTGGTGAATGAGAAACTCCTACCGTGTGTGCGATGATTTTATTGTCCCGGTGAGTAGTTGCAATCATTGTGATGTCTTTTACCCTGGTGAGGAAGCAGAACTGTTACTATATAGGAACTCCACACCGGTCAATTGTGGACCTGCTGTGTTTTGGCCCATTTCAATAATTTCGGTGAGGGGTATGTATAAAATGTCTCAGGATATTATACCGTTTACCTAGCGTCATCTTTGTTTTAAACTCAGATCGACATACGAGACAAACCTATTTTATTGTAATACCTATTTATTTATTGCTTGCGATCGAGCACGAAGCTTATTATTAGGCACAAAGAGATCCTCTTTATATAACAAGTTAGAGTTATGGTCGATCTAGCTGGCCAAAAGTATTTTTGTAGTGTAATTGTTTTAGGGCTCATTTTTAAATTTAATAATTTTGTTATGATTACGTCATTGGAAGTACATGTTGAAAAAAAAACACGGATATGACGTCCTTATTTACAACATCCTTTATTATAAGCGGTTTATACAAGGATGCTGTAACCTATATTAAATATTTGGCTTTCTATATCTCTGTATTCACCGAGCTGCAGGTTAAACGGCTCAACCGATTGACTTGAGATTTGAAACATAAACATCTTTGGGGTCAAGTAATCGGTTTAATTTATGAAAAGTTTCCAAAAAATCAAAATGGTTAAAAAATTACAAATTTACAAAAGTTCAAAAATATGTCTTGCTGGCGCGGGCTAAATATTGAAATTTGAAACATAGACTCTTAAGGGGTCAAGCAAGCAATGTGATTCATAAAAAGTATTAAAAAAGTTAAAGATTTTTAATTTAAAATAGTACCAACGTCAAATGAATACCAAAACTTTTATGGTGATATATGCCCTGCAGGCCCGGGCTAAACATTGAAATGTAGGTATTACGTAAACACAGAAATTTTACAGCATTCAATGCACCGATTATAATAGAAAACCAGCACTCGAAATTATATAGCTGAAAATCGCAAGTCAGTTAAATTTGACTTACAAGTTCACACCTGTAATAACAGAAGTTCCAGAAATAAAACTCCCCCCTCTGTTATGAGTCAAAATGCTGGGTTCAAAAGCTTCACGAGACTTTGATGGAAATTTTCTAGAAGCCTCTGGAAGTATCTTCTAGTGTAAAATAACCTAAACTATACTTAGGATAGGTAGCAATTTCAGAGGAAATATACTCTTGGTACTGCACCATTAAAGAGGAAAAGGAATAAATTATCTGAACCGTCGAATCCCCATTTCTAAGCTACCGGTACAATGAATCATGCACACTCGCTAAGCCGTCGCGTAATCTGCTTATTCCGCAGCTTGGTCTGCGACTTCTCAGAATACAAGGGTAGTACTATCAAATAGACACTGCTTTATATTTTGCTCTGTTTCAGGCGAAGCACGTTCAACATGACCGGTCTCCAATACTTAATTTGGATCGCGTTCAGCTCACCTCTCTTCAGCCAAACTTCACTAAATAAATACCTGTTTTCGAAGATCAACATAATCCACCACCACTACCGCACGCAATTACCTATATCGGTAGAATTTTAAAACATTGTATACATTGTAATATATATGTACATACTTTATTGCAAATAATAATTGATTATGACTCTAGCATTTTTTAATCAATCCTAGGGTTTCTTGGCGATTCTTTCACAATTTAAGTATGGTATTATTTGATATGCGGATTTACTTAAATAATGGTATTTTAAAATAAATTTTCAAGTTTGTATAATTTCCCAATTGTCACTCATATTAAAGATTATTGCGTATATCCACATTCTACTGAGTTATATTTTAAATGTTATTTCAATTGCATAATTTAGTATCCCATTTTGACTGTCCGGTTTACATAATATACTACTTAGATTATTTGCTTTCCCATTTTATTAAAACATATTAAATAGGTAGCACATTGCGGCACGTACGTTTATGTCTGAAAACTCGGATGAATCAAAGACTATTTGACTATATGGCTCTTTGAAAAGTCGGTATTATAAATATATAATGGATGGCAAATATTAACTTTTCTGTTTTATCTTCCAAGTATTTTCTCTGCAACTCTACCACACCACGAATGATTTTCCACTAGTAGGACACCACATTTTTATCCTCATTTTTTTTTTGCGGAATAATAATATCCTAAGGAAATTCTAGTAATTTTGTGTCACCGTGAATTTGGTCTAACATTATTACTGTTTTATTGTGCATTTCAATGCTCTCTAATGGCTAAAAGCTAATATTGCCCCTGTCGAATTTCAAATTTCCCGCCTATCAACACATGGTTATCAAATCTCGCAGTATTTTTTTTAAATTATTGTCTGCGATCGCTATTAATAATGTTTTTTTTTATAAATATATATTTCTAAGTTTATTCTGTCGTTTTAAAGGTCGTTTATCATAAAGTAATTATATGCTTTAAAAAACCAGTTTTTTTTAATAAATTATAGAACGGCGGTAAAGTCTATACTCTTCGGCTAACAGTGTCTATAAATATCGTTAGCATAGCAACGAGTTTGTTTATTCTCATAGAAGGATTTGTGTGACAGATCGCTTTCAACAAGGTCTTCCTAATCTATTCTAATCAACTAAAAGAATGAATAGGGGCTACGTAAACGCGATCGAAAAAGGGGAGAAGACTCCAGAGGAGCGAGAGATGGTAAAATTCGGCGATCCTCTGAAGGACATAAGGTATTTATACGAAGACGAGGTGAAACGTGTTCGATTTGAGTGTCCACCTGTCAGGGTTGTGTATTATTATGCAGCCGACGACGAGGAAGAGGAATATTACGACGAGGAAGAGGTGGATATTGCCGCGAAGAAAAAGAAGTCACGGATTTCGCGATTATTCGGATGTTGCTGTAGATGTAAAAGAATAATCGCGAACATCTTCTTTTTCGCGACTTCCACCTGTCGCTGAGATCGCCATCCCAATTATGATATAATAATACTTAACCCTCGCTTTCAGGCGCTGAAGTCGTAGCTTCTTCGGATTCGAATGCTTACTAACCTGCGGGTCTCTTTCTTGACCGTCGCTTCGGAAGCTCGCGTGGAATCTAATATAATTAGCTAGCTTTGAAAAAGAAAATGTACCTAAGGCTAGCCGGAGGCAGCGGTAGGATTTTGGTGGCTGCCACGTGTATAGCGGCGTGGGAACCCTTTTTGTTATATATACTATTTTAATATAAATAGTATGTATCACAAAAGGGATCAATAGGATTTGTTCATGGGGCCGCTATTTAAGTTAGCTTTATTTATTTATTTATTTATTTATAAGTACTTATTGCGATGGTTACGACTAATTATACCAAACAAGTTCAAGAATCAAACATAAACAGTTCAGAGAAACCGTCACATCGTGTTTGGCACCTGCCTAAAACTCATCTAACTAGGTCAACTAAGGCCTGTATCTAGATGAGCTTGGTTTTATTTGTCTAAAAAATAAAAAAATACCTTCTTTCAGGCGCACGGTAAGAAGTCCACGAGCCGTGAAGGGCAAAGAGAGTCAATATATCCCGCACTAAACTCACCCCACGCACCTGAAGGTGGAAATAAGTAGAAGACGTGTAGGGGACTCCTCAATCCTAATTGGCGAATGAAAAACTCCTGTCGTGTTTGCGACGATTTTATTTTCCCGGTGAGTAGTTCCAATAATTGTGATGTATTTTGCCTGGTGAGGAAGCAGAACGTGTTGCTATATAGGAACTCCACAGTGGTCAATTGTAGACCGGGAAGGGTATCTATAATATGTTTCAGGATATTAAACCGTTTACCTAGCGTTGTCTCGTCTGTAGATCTGAGTTTAGAACGGAGTTAATGTTTTAAAATCAGATCTACAAACGTGACAAACTTATGTCTATAATGAATATTTTGTAAATCGTGAGTATAATAACAGACGCCAATACTCAATATATTATGCCATTGAGTGATTTTTTAATTAAACAATTCATTTTATTATTCGCTTATCACTAATCAACATACTACAGAGAACATTACAGAAAACCAATACATTGAGCAGTGAAATTAATTAAAAAATATAAATTTAAATACTAACAATCTGATAAAAACGCATTATTATCCCCTGTAAGCTAAGCCGATGGCGGGTTTTGTGCAAAAGTTTTTTAGAGTATCACCATTTATCCTTTTTTAAATATCCTAGTTAAAGTAGTTGCCGGGAGGCACCGGGTAGTACCACAAATAACTTCGAGTTTATTTTCGGGGGAATGGGGGGTAAATTTTCAATAAATGCCTATTAGGCTATCTCAGGTTGACGTATTACTCAACGTATTATCTATAGTGAGATTTAGGTAAACGATTTGGCTAGCTAGATCGACCAAATACCCCTTAGTGCTTCACCAGCTACAATGTTTCTCATTAATTTTCGGTAATTTCTCTTGCGAATCAAGGAGGCTCAGAAAAGGTCAGGATAACTTGAAGAGTGTCTCGAAAAAGAGGGAAGTTTTTATAAATTTAATAAAGCGGCTTAGTCCGAGGCGATAGGGAAAAAGACTTGAGGTCACTGGCTACTATGACTCTTGTATCCTTCTGCGAGTACAGGCTTTCAGTTCTGCTCCATCTAGCTTACATCCAGTGGAATGGTTGTCTCGCTCAAGATGAATTACGCAACATTTTTCTTTATTTAGCTTGATAAACCTGCCATCGGTCCAAGACTAGCTGCTTAGAGGATAGCAGGATTATTTGTGTTTTCTATTATTTTCAGTATGCAGTGGAAATGCTGCGTCCCTGAATGCTAATCCAGCTACCATTCGACCGTCCGGGGAAATTATTGGTATAGAATCAAATTTTATTATTCCTTATACCGGGGAAAATAAAAATATCCCATTGACTGATTTTTTTTAATTATTTCATATATACCCTTAATTTTAATATATCTTCCTCCTACAAGAAAAATCCGATCAGTAACGAAATCGTTATTTTTGTCTTATTGTATGTACCTTCCAGAAAACTTTTGTCGCTTTCTCTGCTGCAAAAGCCCGATTTCTCCTATGACTTCTTGTTCGATCTCTATCATTCGCTAAGTACAAATATTTGACATTTGACTCTCATATTTTACTGATAATTGTCCGTCTTTTGTGTGTGGCAATACCGTTTAAAATTTATTTTCTGAATAAATAAGTATTCTTTACTGCGACAATACGATTAAATACTATACCGAATTTCCCTTATATCAAAAGCCATTAAAAACTAATAATATATATATTACAAAGCTTAAACGATATTATATGGTTTATTGTGTATTATTTTGTTACTTTATTTTGGAAAAATATTGACAAGCACCATATGCTATGTGCAAATACCTAGGCTTTTCTGAACGGACCGAGAAATAATAATCTAGGTATGCACTAGCGAAAATGAGTAGAAATACAACATCGCGGTTAGTTGATCACTTTCAACGGTAACGATACCACTCAACAAGAAAAATCAATGAGTGACATATACTCAATAGAATTTATATACTGAATCGCGTTGAGACAAAAAAGTCAAAATCAAAATACTCGATTAGCAATTTAAATATTACAACTAGTAAGTATGATATATTAACAAGAATAAAAAAATACGACTGCTGTTACAGAAAGTGTTGACATTAATTGGACATTTAGACAGGTGTTTTTTGGCATTTGGACAGTTTAGATACCCTATGACGCTCGAGATGACATAACGATTTTAACAAATTCGCACACTTCTATATCGGTTCAAGCGTTTAGAAGTTATGGTGGAATAAAAAATCAGGGTTTCATCATTATTACATACCGGATTTATTCCGAGTAAAATTGCGTAGTTTTATAATTTTCAAAATGTTGGATTGGACTAAATTCGTATGAGCCAAAATCGGTTTTTAAAAAATAGGTAAAATTGCGTGGAGAATAACAAAATAAACATTGTATAATTTATTTTACTAAATTGATAGTCCAAATATTTTTCTTCTTCACTCGGCCTCGAAGAGGGAAAACGAAAAAAAACTGTACTTTCATATGATGAATGGCAACACGTACCGCATAATACATCGATTTATTTTAAAGACGCTGCTTTCTCCTTAAATGAGATCAAGGGGTCGCGGAACGTAGCCAATGACACTCGGGAGTACAAAACAATTCTAACAATTCGACACACTTCTAAATCGGCAAGCTTTACAACATTCAATGCACTGATTATAATACAAAAATGACATCCGAAATTATATAGCAAAAAGTCGCAAGTGAATATAATTTGACCTTTAATGAGCCTTGGAAAGACAAAAGAGTATTTTCTTCAAACTACAATACAGCCGGTGGTGACGATAAGAAAAAATAAAAGAAACTTACAATAAAATTCAAAAAGAAAAAGCGAAATTGAATACCAAAAATGGAAAAAATATATTATATTTAAGGCTCGCAAGAAATCTAATATAATTAGCTAGCTTTGAAAAAGAAATTGTAACTAAGGCTATCGGAGGCAGCGGTAGTATTTGGGTGGCTGCCACGTGCATAGCGGCGTGGGAACCCTTTTTGTTATGTATTTTATTCAAATATGAATAGAATATAGAACAAAATGTATCATTAGGATATGTTCATGGGGCCGCTATTTAAGTTAGCTTAGTTTTATTTTTCAAAAAAAAAAAAAAAAACCTAATTTCAGGCGCATGGTAAGATGTCCTCGAGCCGGCTGGTGATAAGAGAGACAATAACTCTCGCACTAAACTCACCCTACGCACCTGATGAAGGAAATATATAGCGGGCACTCCTCATTGGTGAATGAGAAACTCCTACCGTGTGTGCGATGATTTTATTGTCCCGGTGAGTAGTTGCAATCATTGTGATGTCTTTTACCCTGGTGAGGAAGCAGAACCTGTTACTATATAGGAACTCCACACCGGTCAATTGTGGACCTGCTGTGTTTTGGCCCATTTCAATAATTTCGGTGAGGGGTATGTATAAAATGTCTCAGGATATTATACCGTTTACCTAGCGTCATCTTTGTTTTAAACTCAGATCGACATACGAGACAAACCTATTTTATTGTAATACCTATTTATTTATTGCTTGCGATCGAGCACGAAGCTTATTATTAGGCACAAAGAGATCCTCTTTATATAACAAGTTAGAGTTATGGTCGATCTAGCTGGCCAAAAGTATTTTTGTAGTGTAATTGTTTTAGGGCTCATTTTTAAATTTAATAATTTTGTTATGATTACGTCATTGGAAGTACATGTTGAAAAAAAAACACGGATATGACGTCCTTATTTACAACATCCTTTATTATAAGCGGTTTATACAAGGATGCTGTAACCTATATTAAATATTTGGCTTTCTATATCTCTGTATTCACCGAGGTGCAGGTTAAACGGCTCAACCGATTGACTTGAGATTTGAAACATAAACATCTTTGGGGTCAAGTAATCGGTTTGATTTATGAAAAGTTTCCAAAAAATCAAAATGGTTAAAAAATTACAAATTTACAAAAGTTCAAAAATATGTCTTGCTGGCGCGGGCTAAATATTGAAATTTGAAACATAGACTCTTAAGGGGTCAAGCAAGCAATGTGATTCATAAAAAGTATTAAAAAAGTTAAAGATTTTTAATTTAAAATAGTACCAACGTCAAATGAATACCAAAACTTTTATGGTGATATATGCCCTGCAGGCCCGGGCTAAACATTGAAATGTAGGTATTACGTAAACACAGAAATTTTACAGCATTCAATGCACCGATTATAATAGAAAACCAGCACTCGAAATTATATAGCTGAAAATCGCAAGTCAGTTAAATTTGACTTACAAGTTCACACCTGTAATAACAGAAGTTCCAGAAATAAAACTCCCCCCTCTGTTATGAGTCAAAATGCTGGGTTCAAAAGCTTCACGAGACTTTGATGGAAATTTTCTAGAAGCCTCTGGAAGTATCTTCTAGTGTAAAATAACCTAAACTATACTTAGGATAGGTAGCAATTTCAGAGGAAATATACTCTTGGTACTGCACCATTAAAGAGGAAAAGGAATAAATTATCTGAACCGTCGAATCCCCATTTCTAAGCTACCGGTACAATGAATCATGCACACTCGCTAAGCCGTCGCGTAATCTGCTTATTCCGCAGCTTGGTCTGCGACTTCTCAGAATACAAGGGTAGTACTTTCAAATAGACACTGCTTTATATTTTGCTCTGTTTCAGGCGAAGCACGTTCAACATGACCGGTCTCCAATACTTAATTTGGATCGCGTTCTGCTCACCTCTCTTCAGCCAAACTTCACTAAATAAATACCTGTTTTCGAAGATCAACATAATCCACCACCACTACCGCACGCAATTACCTATATCGGTAGAATTTTAAAACATTGTATACATTGTAATATATACATACTTTATTGCAAATAATAATTGATTATGACTCTAACATTTTTTAATCAATCCTAGGGTTTCTTGGCGATTCTTTCACAATTTAAGTATGGTATTATTTGATATGCGGATTTACTTAAATAATGGTATTTTAAAATAAATTTTCAAGTTTGTATAATTTCCCAATTGTCACTCATATTAAAGATTATTGCGTATATCCACATTCTACTGAGTTATATTTTAAATGTTATTTCAATTGCATAATTTAGTATCCCATTTTGACTGTCCGGTTTACATAATATACTACTTAGATTATTTGCTTTCCCATTTTATTAAAACATATTAAATAGGTAGCACATTGCGGCACGTACGTTTATGTCTGAAAACTCGGATGAATCAAAGACTATTTGACTATATGGCTCTTTGAAAAGTCGGTATTATAAATATATAATGGATGGCAAATATTAACTTTTCTGTTTTATCTTCCAAGTATTTTCTCTGCAACTCTACCACACCACGAATGATTTTCCACTAGTAGGACACCACATTTTTATCCACATTATTTTCTTGCGGAATAATAATATCCTAAGGAAATTCTAGTAATTTTGTGCCACCGTGAATTTGGTCTAACATTATTACTGTTTTATTGTGCATTTCAATGCTCTTTAATGGCTAAAAGCTAATATTGCCCCTGTCGAATTTCAAATTTCCCGCCTATCAACACATGGTTATCAAATCTCGCAGTAGTTTTTTTAAATTATTGTCTCCGATTGCTATTAATAATGTTTTTTTTTATAAATATATATTTCTAAGTTTATTCTGTCGTTTTAAAGGTCGTTTATCATAAAGTAATTATATGCTTTAAAAAACCAGTTTTTTTAAATAAATTATAGAACGGCGGTAAAGTCTATACTCTTCGGCTAACAGTGTCTATAAATATCGTTAGCATAGCAACGAGTTTGTTTATTCTCATAGAAGGATTTGTGTGACAGATCGCTTTCAACAAGGTCTTCCTAATCTATTCTAATCAACTAAAAGAATGAATAGGGGCTGCGTAAACGCGATTGAAAAAGGGGAGAAGACTCCAGAGGAGCGAGAGATGGTAAAATTCGGCGATCCTCTGAAGGACATAAGGTATTTATACGAAGACGAGGTGAAACGTGTTCGATTTGAGTGTCCACCTGTCAGGGTTGTGTATTATTATGCAGCCGACGACGAGGAAGAGGAATATTACGACGAGGAAGAGGTGGATATTGCCGCGAAGAAAAAGAAGTCACGGATTTCGCGATTATTCGGATGTTGCTGTAGATGTAAAAGAATAATCGCGAACATCTTCTTTTTCGCGACTTCCACCTGTCGCTGAGATCGCCATCCCAATTATGATATAATAATACTTAACCCTCGCTTTCAGGCGCTGAAGTCGTAGCTTCTTCGGATTCGAATGCTTACTAACCTGCGGGTCTCTTTTTTGACCGTCGCTTCGGAAGCTCGCGTGGAATCTAATATAATTAGCTAGCTTTGAAAAAGAAAATGTACCTAAGGCTAGCCGGAGGCAGCGGTAGGATTTTGGTGGCTGCCACGTGTATAGCGGCGTGGGAACCCTTTTTGTTATATATACTATTTTAATATAAATAGTATGTATCACAAAAGGGATCAATAGGATTTGTTCATGGGGCCGCTATTTAAGTTAGCTTGGTTTTATTTGTCTAAAAAATAAAAAAATACCTTCTTTCAGGCGCACGGTAAGAAGTCCACGAGCCGTGAAGGGCAAAGAGAGTCAATATATCCCGCACTAAACTCACCCCACGCACCTGAAGGTGGAAATAAGTAGAAGACGTGTAGGGGACTCCTCAATCCTAATTGGCGAATGAAAAACTCCTGTCGTGTTTGCGACGATTTTATTTTCCCGGTGAGTAGTTCGAATAATTGTGATGTATTTTGCCTGGTGAGGAAGCAGAACGTGTTGCTATATAGGAACTCCACAGTGGTCAATTGTAGACCGGAAAGGGTGTCTATAATATGTTTCAGGATATTAAACCGTTTACCTAGCGTTGTCTCGTCTGTAGATCTGAGTTTAGAACGGAGTTAATGTTTTAAACTCAGATCTACAAACGTGACAAACTTATGTCTATAATGAATATTTTGTAAATCGTGAGTATAATAACAGACGCCAATACTCAATATATTATGCCATTGAGAGATTTTTTAATTAAACAATTCATTTTATTATTCGCTTATCACTAATCAACATACTACAGAGAACATTACAGAAAACCAATACATTGAGCAGTGAAATTAATTAAAAAATATAAATTTAAATACTAACAATCTGATAAAAACGCATTATTATTCCCCTGTAAGCTAAGCCGATGGCGGGTTTTGTGCAAAAGTTTTTTAGAGTATCACCATTTATCCTTTTTTAAATATCCTAGTTAAAGTAGTTGCCGGCAGGCACCGGGTAGTACCACAAATAACTTCTAGTTTATTTTCGGGGGAATGGGGGGTTAATTTTCAATAAATGCCTATTAGGCTATCTCAGGTTGACGTATTACTCAACGTATTATCTATAGTGAGATTTAGGTAAACGATTTGGCTAGCTAGATCGACCAAATACCCCTTAGTGCTTCACCAGCTACAATGTTTCTCATTAATTTTCGGTAATTTCTCTTGCGAATCAAGGAGGCTCAGAAAAGGTCAGGATAACTTGAAGAGTGTCTCGAAAAAGAGGGAAGTTTTTATAAATTTAATAAAGCGGCTTAGTCCGAGGCGATAGGGAAAAAGACTTGAGGTCACTGGCTACTATGACTCTTGTATCCTTCTGCGAGTACAGGCTTTCAGTTCTGCTCCATCTAGCTTACATCCAGTGGAATGGTTGTCTCGCTCAAGATGAATTACGCAACATTTTTCTTTATTTAGCTTGATAAACCTGCCATCGGTCCAAGACTAGCTGCTTAGAGGATAGCAGGATTATTTGTGTTTTCTATTATTTTCAGTATGCAGTGGAAATGCTGCGTCCCTGAATGCTAATCCAGCTACCATTCGACCGTCCGGGGAAATTATTGGTATAGAATCAAATTTTATTATTCCTTATACCGGGGATAATAAAAATATCCCATTGACTGATTTTTTTTAATTATTTCATATATACCCTTAATTTTAATATATCTTCCTCCTACAAGAAAAATCCGATCAGTAACGAAATCGTTATTTTTGTCTTATTGTATGTACCTTCCAGAAAACTTTTGTCGCTTTCTCTGCGGCAAAAGCCCGATTTCTCCTATGACTTCTTGTTCGATCTCTATCATTCGCTAAGTACAAATATTTGACATTTGACTCTCATATTTTACTGATAATTGTCCGTCTTTTGTGTGTGGCAATACCGTTTTAAATTTATTTTCTGAATAAATAAGTATTCTTTACTGCGACAATACGATTAAATATTATACCGAATTTCCCTTATATCAGAAGCCATTAAAAACTAATAATATATATATTACAAAGCTTAATCGATATTATATGGTTTATTGTGTATTATTTTGTTACTTTATTTTGGAAAAATATTGACAAGCACCATATGCTATGTGCAAATACCTAGGCTTTTCTGAACGGACCGAGAAATAATAATCTAGGTATGCACTAGCGAAAATGAGTAGAAATACAACATCGCGGTTAGTTGATCACTTTCAACGGTAACGATACCACTCAACAAGAAAAATCAATGAGTGACATATACTCAATAGAATTTATATACTGAATCGCGTTGAGACAAAAAAGTCAAAATCAAAATACTCGATTAGCAATTTAAATATTACAACTAGTAAGTATGATATATTAACAAGAATAAAAAAATACGACTGCTGTTACAGAAAGTGTTGACATTAATTGGACATTTAGACAGGTGTTTTTTGGCATTTGGACAGTTTAGATACCCTATGACGCTCGAGATGACATAACGATTCTAACAAATTCGCACACTTCTATATCGGTTCAAGCGTTTAGAAGTTATGGTGGAATAAAAAATCAGGGTTTCATCATTATTACATACCGGATTTATTCCGAGTAAAATTGCGTAGTTTTATAATTTTCAAAATGTTGGATTGGACTAAATTCGTATGAGCCAGAATCGGTTTTTAAAAAATAGGTAAAATTGCGTGGAGAATAACAAAATAAACATTGTATAATTTATTTTACTAAATTGATAGTCCAAATATTTTTCTTCTTCACTCGGCCTCGAAGAGGGAAAACGAAAAAAAACTGTACTTTCATATGATGAATGGCAACACGTACCGCATGATACATCGATTTATTTTAAAGACGCTGCTTTCTCCTTAAATGAGATCAAGGGGTCGCGGAACGTAGCCAATGACACTCGGGAGTACAAAACAATTCTAACAATTCGACACACTTCTAAATCGGCAAGCTTTACAACATTCAATGCACTGATTATAATACAAAAATGACATCCGAAATTATATAGCAAAAAGTCGCAAGTGAATATAATTTGACCTTTAATGAGCCTTGGAAAGACAAAAGAGTATTTTCTTCAAACTACAATACAGCCGGTGGTGACGATAAGAAAAAATAAAAGAAACTTACAATAAAATTCAAAAAGAAAAAGCGAAATTGAATACCAAAAATGGAAAAAATATATTATATTTAAGGCTCGCAAGAAATCTAATATAATTAGCTAGCTTTGAAAAAGAAATTGTAACTAATAGCCTGAGCAAATTAATTAAATCAGACCAAAAAATTCGTGTAGTTTTGAAAATTGGTACATTTATTCCTTGAGATATCCTGATAAACATACTAAAAGTCCCCGAGGGTGGGGGGTGAGCTCGCGGGGGGGGAGGGGGGGAAAGGTCCCTTTTTTCAGTTTTTTGCTCGTATCTCGAAAACCATTAATAATATCTTAAGAATTAATTCTACAATAATTAACTACATTAAATTTTCTACAAATTATATGTTATGCATTTTACTGTGGGATGAATACTTTAGGAGCTACAATGGGTCAAATGCAAGAGAAATCCGCATAGTAACCGGCGCGTGACGCGGCGCCTGTCGGCGTTCGCTTGTTCGACTCGCCCCTCTCCCAGCGCACCACGCGCTGCCTATCGGCGTCTGCGTGGCGCCCGCGTCGCGTCGTCCGGTGTGGTCTCCCCGTCAGTACGCAAGTCCCTATTAAGTTTGTGCAGTACGCTCACAACGCTTATACGCTGTGGTGTGTCCACGCTGCTTCTGTTCGCAAACGTGCTGTTTAGTTCGTGTCTCGCTGATTTCCATCATGACTGATCATTGTACAATTTGTGATAAAGACGTGACTAGTGACCGCTGTGAAGTATTACAAAAAGGAATTCAAGGCTTGTTAAGTGCTAGTAAAATTAGAAAAGACGGGAAACACATCTTGCTGGCTGATGTTGAAAGTGTTAGTATTCATGGCGCTTGTAGAAAACGATATACACGAAGCAGTTCAATCATCGCCGATCTCAGGGAAGCAGGGCCATCTACGTCTTCTGATCCAAGATCTAGCTTGCGCTCATCACAGCAGTTATTCGAATTTCATTCACAATGCCTCTTCTGCACTGAAGCAATAGATGACGAATACTATGCCAAAGAAAAGAAAAAACCAAAAGAACGACGTCGTAAGATATACCCTGTTCGCAGATTACAGTTTTCTGCTACAGTTTTAGACGCTGCTAAAAAGCGGAATGATGAGTGGGGCAATAATGTTTTTCGGAGAATAACAAATGCCGGTGATCTTGTTGCTGCTGAAGGTATATACGTCGTGTTTGATGGCTACGATGATGTAAGTAACAGTTAGAAAACATCGGAACAAAGAAGAAAAAGAATGGCGAAATCGTCTGTTGATATAAATTTTAATCTGACTATGAAGGTTACTGTTCAACAAGAGCATTTTCTGTCAAATGAAAAAAACAAGCGCCAACTTATTCAACGTCTCTCAGAAAAAATGCAGGCTGAGAAAATTGAGACACGAATAGCTGCAAGTGATGCTGACTGTACAATTATACGCACTGCAATTGATAAAGCTGCAGACAATGTTGTAGTTGCTGTTGTTGGAGAAGATGTGGATCTTGTAATCCTTCTAATGGCTTTGACTCCTCCAGCAAAGGAAATATTTTTTGTCAAGTCGGGAAGGGGAAAAGTGGAAACCAGTATATATTGTTCCCAAGAACTTCAAAAACATTCATTTTGCTGTTCCATTCTATTTCTCCATAGTTTCAGTGGTTGTGATACAACCTCAGCCATTTTCAGAAAGGGCAACGCATCACTTATCAAGCTTTTTGAAAAAAATACATTAATAAAGGATATCGCAACTGTTTTTTATGACCCAACATCAACTCAGGACGCCATCGCAGAATCGGGAGAAAAAATGTTTCTTGCAGTATACCGTGCGCTCTACCCAGACTGATCTGAACAGCCACCGATACAAAGTTTTTTTGACATCTTGTAGCAAGCCCAAACCTGATCTTTCTTCCCTCCCTCCTACAAACCTACAACCAATCACGACCTTGGACCCTCCTGCTCCTGACACCTTGTTGAGTTCTATTTTCTGCCGATGCAAGAGTGGTTGTTCTGGAAAATGCAGTTGCCGAAAAGTGGGAATTAACTGCAGTCTTCTCTGTAACGGTTGCTTAGGAGCATGTAGCAATGGAACCCCCGTCGATGTTGGTGATGAAAGACAATTTGATTGACAACTTTGTTTAAGTCGGCATACCTATGTAACGTTTTATTTTGTTCTTTTTTTTTAAATAAAAGGCGTAAATTATTTTTTTTATCAATTTTAATACCTTGTAGCTCCTAAATTAGTAATCCTACAGTAAAATGCATATTATATAATTTGTAGGAAATTTAATGTAGTTAATTAATGTAGAAGTAATTGTGAAGATATTGTTAATAGTTTTCGAGTTACAAGCAAAAAACTGAAAAAAGGGACCTCCCCCCCCCCCTCCCCCCGCGAGCTCACCCCCCACCCTCGGGGACTTTTAGTATGTTTATCAGGACATCTCAAGGAATAACTGTACCAATTTTCAAAACTACACGAATTATTTGGTCTGATCGGCGATTTTTAGGCTAATTTGCTTAGGCTATAAGGCTATCGGAGGCAGCGGTAGTATTTGGGTGGCTGCCACGTGCATAGCGGCGTGGGAACCCTTTTTGTTATGTATTTTATTCAAATATGAATAGAATATAGAACAAAATGTATCATTAGGATATGTTCATGGGGCCGCTATTTAAGTTAGCTTAGTTTTATTTTTCAAAAAAAAAAAAAAAAACCTAATTTCAGGCGCATGGTAAGATGTCCTCGAGCCGGCTGGTGATAAGAGAGACAATAACTCTCGCACTAAACTCACCCTACGCACCTGATGAAGGAAATATATAGCGGGCACTCCTCATTGGTGAATGAGAAACTCCTACCGTGTGTGCGATGATTTTATTGTCCCGGTGAGTAGTTGCAATCATTGTGATGTCTTTTACCCTGGTGAGGAAGCAGAACCTGTTACTATATAGGAACTCCACACCGGTCAATTGTGGACCTGCTGTGTTTTGGCCCATTTCAATAATTTCGGTGAGGGGTATGTATAAAATGTCTCAGGATATTATACCGTTTACCTAGCGTCATCTTTGTTTTAAACTCAGATCGACATACGAGACAAACCTATTTTATTGTAATACCTATTTATTTATTGCTTGCGATCGAGCACGAAGCTTATTATTAGGCACAAAGAGATCCTCTTTATATAACAAGTTAGAGTTATGGTCGATCTAGCTGGCCAAAAGTATTTTTGTAGTGTAATTGTTTTAGGGCTCATTTTTAAATTTAATAATTTTGTTATGATTACGTCATTGGAAGTACATGTTGAAAAAAAAACACGGATATGACGTCCTTATTTACAACATCCTTTATTATAAGCGGTTTATACAAGGATGCTGTAACCTATATTAAATATTTGGCTTTCTATATCTCTGTATTCACCGAGCTGCAGGTTAAACGGCTCAACCGATTGACTTGAGATTTGAAACATAAACATCTTTGGGGTCAAGTAATCGGTTTGATTTATGAAAAGTTTCCAAAAAATCAAAATGGTTAAAAAATTACAAATTTACAAAAGTTCAAAAATATGTCTTGCTGGCGCGGGCTAAATATTGAAATTTGAAACATAGACTCTTAAGGGGTCAAGCAAGCAATGTGATTCATAAAAAGTATTAAAAAAGTTAAAGATTTTTAATTTAAAATAGTACCAACGTCAAATGAATACCAAAACTTTTATGGTGATATATGCCCTGCAGGCCCGGGCTAAACATTGAAATGTAGGTATTACGTAAACACAGAAATTTTACAGCATTCAATGCACCGATTATAATAGAAAACCAGCACTCGAAATTATATAGCTGAAAATCGCAAGTCAGTTAAATTTGACTTACAAGTTCACACCTGTAATAACAGAAGTTCCAGAAATAAAACTCCCCCCTCTGTTATGAGTCAAAATGCTGGGTTCAAAAGCTTCACAAGACTTTGATGGAAATTTTCTAGAAGCCTCTGGAAGTATCTTCTAGTGTAAAATAACCTAAACTATACTTAGGATAGGTAGCAATTTCAGAGGAAATATACTCTTGGTACTGCACCATTAAAGAGGAAAAGGAATAAATTATCTGAACCGTCGAATCCCCATTTCTAAGCTACCGGTACAATGAATTATGCACACTCGCTAAGCCGTCGCGTAATCTGCTTATTCCGCAGCTTGGTCTGCGACTTCTCAGAATACAAGGGTAGTACTTTCAAATAGACACTGCTTTATATTTTGCTCTATTTCAGGCGAAGCACGTTCAACATGACCGGTCTCCAATACTTAATTTGGATCGCGTTCAGCTCACCTCTCTTCAGCCAAACTTCACTAAATAAATACCTGTTTTCGAAGATCAACATAATCCACCACCACTACCGCACGCAATTACCTATATCGGTAGAATTTTAAAACATTGTATACATTGTAATATATATGTACATACTTTATTGCAAATAATAATTGATTATGACTCTAGCATTTTTTAATCAATCCTAGGGTTTCTTGGCGATTCTTTCACAATTTAAGTATGGTATTATTTGATATGCGGATTTACTTAAATAATGGTATTTTAAAATAAATTTTCAAGTTTGTATAATTTCCCAATTGTCACTCATATTAAAGATTATTGCGTATATCCACATTCTACTGAGTTATATTTTAAATGTTATTTCAATTGCATAATTTAGTATCCCATTTTGACTGTCCGGTTTACATAATATACTACTTAGATTATTTGCTTTCCCATTTTATTAAAACATATTAAATAGGTAGCACATTGCGGCACGTACGTTTATGTCTGAAAACTCGGATGAATCAAAGACTATTTGACTATATGGCTCTTTGAAAAGTCGGTATTATAAATATATAATTGATGGCAAATATTAACTTTTCTGTTTTATCTTCCAAGTATTTTCTCTGCAACTCTACCACACCACGAATGATTTTCCACTAGTAGGACACCACATTTTTATCCTCATTTTTTTTTTGCGGAATAATAATATCCTAAGGAAATTCTAGTAATTTTGTGTCACCGTGAATTTGGTCTAACATTATTACTGTTTTATTGTGCATTTCAATGCTCTCTAATGGCTAAAAGCTAATATTGCCCCTGTCGAATTTCAAATTTCCCGCCTATCAGCACATGGTTATCAAATCTCGCAGTATTTTTTTTAAATTATTGTCTGCGATCGCTATTAATAATGTTTTTTTTTATAAATATATATTTCTAAGTTTATTCTGTCGTTTTAAAGGTCGTTTATCATAAAGTAATTATATGCTTTAAAAAACCAGTTTTTTTTAATAAATTATAGAACGGCGGTAAAGTCTATACTCTTCGGCTAACAGTGTCTATAAATATCGTTAGCATAGCAACGAGTTTGTTTATTCTCATAGAAGGATTTGTGTGACAGATCGCTTTCAACAAGGTCTTCCTAATCTATTCTAATCAACTAAAAGAATGAATAGGGGCTGCGTAAACGCGATCGAAAAAGGGGAGAAGACTCCAGAGGAGCGAGAGATGGTAAAATTCGGCGATCCTCTGAAGGACATAAGGTATTTATACGAAGACGAGGTGAAACGTGTTCGATTTGAGTGTCCACCTGTCAGGGTTGTGTATTATTATGCAGCCGACGACGAGGAAGAGGAATATTACGACGAGGAAGAGGTGGATATTGCCGCGAAGAAAAAGAAGTCACGGATTTCGCGATTATTCGGATGTTGCTGTAGATGTAAAAGAATAATCGCGAACATCTTCTTTTTCGCGACTTCCACCTGTCGCTGAGATCGCCATCCCAATTATGATATAATAATACTTAACCCTCGCTTTCAGGCGCTGAAGTCGTAGCTTCTTCGGATTCGAATGCTTACTAACCTGCGGGTCTCTTTCTTGACCGTCGCTTCGGAAGCTCGCGTGGAATCTAATATAATTAGCTAGCTTTGAAAAAGAAAATGTACCTAAGGCTAGCCGGAGGCAGCGGTAGGATTTTGGTGGCTGCCACGTGTATAGCGGCGTGGGAACCCTTTTTGTTATATATACTATTTTAATATAAATAGTATGTATCACAAAAGGGATCAATAGGATTTGTTCATGGGGCCGCTATTTAAGTTAGCTTGGTTTTATTTGTCTAAAAAATAAAAAAATACCTTCTTTCAGGCGCACGGTAAGAAGTCCACGAGCCGTGAAGGGCAAAGAGAGTCAATATATCCCGCACTAAACTCACCCCACGCACCTGAAGGTGGAAATAAGTAGAAGACGTGTAGGGGACTCCTCAATCCTAATTGGCGAATGAAAAACTCCTGTCGTGTTTGCGACGATTTTATTTTCCCGGTGAGTAGTTCGAATAATTGTGATGTATTTTGCCTGGTGAGGAAGCAGAACGTGTTGCTATATAGGAACTCCACAGTGGTCAATTGTAGACCGGAAAGGGTGTCTATAATATGTTTCAGGATATTAAACCGTTTACCTAGCGTTGTCTCGTCTGTAGATCTGAGTTTAGAACGGAGTTAATGTTTTAAACTCAGATCTACAAACGTGACAAACTTATGTCTATAATGAATATTTTGTAAATCGTGAGTATAATAACAGACGCCAATACTCAATATATTATGCCATTGAGTGATTTTTTAATTAAACAATTCATTTTATTATTCGCTTATCACTAATCAACATACTACAGAGAACATTACAGAAAACCAATACATTGAGCAGTGAAATTAATTAAAAAATATAAATTTAAATACTAACAATCTGATAAAAACGCATTATTATCCCCTGTAAGCTAAGCCGATGGCGGGTTTTGTGCAAAAGTTTTTTAGAGTATCACCATTTATCCTTTTTTAAATATCCTAGTTAAAGTAGTTGCCGGGAGGCACCGGGTAGTACCACAAATAACTTCGAGTTTATTTTCGGGGGAATGGGGGGTAAATTTTCAATAAATGCCTATTAGGCTATCTCGGGTTGACGTATTACTCAACGTATTATCTATAGTGAGATTTAGGTAAACGATTTGGCTAGCTAGATCGACCAAATACCCCTTAGTGCTTCACCAGCTACAATGTTTCTCATTAATTTTCGGTAATTTCTCTTGCGAATCAAGGAGGCTCAGAAAAGGTCAGGATAACTTGAAGAGTGTCTCGAAAAAGAGGGAAGTTTTTATAAATTTAATAAAGCGGCTTAGTCCGAGGCGATAGGGAAAAAGACTTGAGGTCACTGGCTACTATGACTCTTGTATCCTTCTGCGAGTACAGGCTTTCAGTTCTGCTCCATCTAGCTTACATCCAGTGGAATGGTTGTCTCGCTCAAGATGAATTACGCAACATTTTTCTTTATTTAGCTTGATAAACCTGCCATCGGTCCAAGACTAGCTGCTTAGAGGATAGCAGGATTATTTGTGTTTTCTATTATTTTCAGTATGCAGTGGAAATTCTGCGTCCCTGAATGCTAATCCAGCTACCATTCGACCGTCCGGGGAAATTATTGGTATAGAATCAAATTTTATTATTCCTTATACCGGGGAAAATAAAAATATCCCATTGACTGATTTTTTTTAATTATTTCATATATACCCTTAATTTTAATATATCTTCCTCCTACAAGAAAAATCCGATCAGTAACGAAATCGTTATTTTTGTCTTATTGTATGTACCTTCCAGAAAACTTTTGTCGCTTTCTCTGCGGCAAAAGCCCGATTTCTCCTATGACTTCTTGTTCGATCTCTATCATTCGCTAAGTACAAATATTTGACATTTGACTCTCATATTTTACTGATAATTGTCCGTCTTTTGTGTGTGGCAATACCGTTTAAAATTTATTTTCTGAATAAATAAGTATTCTTTACTGCGACAATACGATTAAATATTATACCGAATTTCCCTTATATCAGAAGCCATTAAAAACTAATAATATATATATTACAAAGCTTAAACGATATTATATGGTTTATTGTGTATTATTTTGTTACTTTATTTTGGAAAAATATTGACAAGCACCATATGCTATGTGCAAATACCTAGGCTTTTCTGAACGGACCGAGAAATAATAATCTAGGTATGCACTAGCGAAAATGAGTAGAAATACAACATCGCGGTTAGTTGATCACTTTCAACGGTAACGATACCACTCAACAAGAAAAATCAATGAGTGACATATACTCAATAGAATTTATATACTGAATCGCGTTGAGACAAAAAAGTCAAAATCAAAATACTCGATTAGCAATTTAAATATTACAACTAGTAAGTATGATATATTAACAAGAATAAAAAAATACGACTGCTGTTACAGAAAGTGTTGACATTAATTGGACATTTAGACAGGTGTTTTTTGGCATTTGGACAGTTTAGATACCCTATGACGCTCGAGATGACATAACGATTCTAACAAATTCGCACACTTCTATATCGGTTCAAGCGTTTAGAAGTTATGGTGGAATAAAAAATCAGGGTTTCATCATTATTACATACCGGATTTATTCCGAGTAAAATTGCGTAGTTTTATAATTTTCAAAATGTTGGATTGGACTAAATTCGTATGAGCCAAAATCGGTTTTTAAAAAATAGGTAAAATTGCGTGGAGAATAACAAAATAAACATTGTATAATGTATTTTACTAAATTGATAGTCCAAATATTTTTCTTCTTCACTCGGCCTCGAAGAGGGAAAACGAAAAAAAACTGTACTTTCATATGATGAATGTCAACACGTACCGCATAATACATCGATTTATTTTAAAGACGCTGCTTTCTCCTTAAATGAGATCAAGGGGTCGCGGAACGTAGCCAATGACACTCGGGAGTACAAAACAATTCTAACAATTCGACACACTTCTAAATCGGCAAGCTTTACAACATTCAATGCACTGATTATAATACAAAAATGACATCCGAAATTATATAGCAAAAAGTCGCAAGTGAATATAATTTGACCTTTAATGAGCCTTGGAAAGACAAAAGAGTATTTTCTTCAAACTACAATACAGCCGGTGGTGACGATACGAAAAAATAAAAGAAACTTACAATAAAATTCAAAAAGAAAAAGCGAAATTGAATACCAAAAATGGAAAAAATATATTTTATTTAAGGCTCGCAAGAAATCTAATATAATTAGCTAGCTTTGAAAAAGAAATTGTAACTAAGGCTATCGGAGGCAGCGGTAGTATTTGGGTGGCTGCCACGTGCATAGCGGCGTGGGAACCCTTTTTGTTATATATTTTATTCAAATATGAATAGAATATAGAACAAAATGTATCATTAGGATATGTTCATGGGGCCGCTATTTAAGTTAGCTTAGTTTTATTTTTCAAAAAAAAAAAAAAACCTAATTTCAGGCGCATGGTGAGATGTCCTCGAGCCGGCTGGTGATAAGAGAGACAATAACTCTCGCACTAAACTCACCCTACGCACCTGATGAAGGAAATATGTAGCGGGCACTCCTCATTGGTGAATGAGAAACTCCTACCGTGTGTGCGATGATTTTATTGTCCCGGTGAGTAGTTGCAATCATTGTGATGTCTTTTACCCTGGTGAGGAAGCAGAACCTGTTACTATATAGGAACTCCACACCGGTCAATTGTGGACCTGCTGTGTTTTGGCCCAATTCAATAATTTCGGTGAGGGGTATGTATAAAATGTCTCAGGATATTATACCGTTTACCTAGCGTCATCTTTGTTTTAAACTCAGATCGACATACGAGACAAACCTATTTTATTGTAATACCTATTTATTTATTGCTTGCGATCGAGCAGGAAGCTTATTATTAGGTACAAAGAGATCCTCTTTATATAACAAGTTAGAGTTATGGTCGATCTAGCTGGCCAAAAGTATTTTTGTAGTGTAATTGTTTTAGGGCTCATTTTTAAATTTAATAATTTTGTTATGATTACGTCATTGGAAGTACATGTTGAAAAAAAAACACGGATATGACGTCCTTATTTACAACATCCTTTATTATAAGTGGTTTATACAAGGATGCTGTAACCTATATTAAATATTTGGCTTTCTATATCTCTGTATTCACCGAGCTGCAGGTTAAACGGCTCAACCGATTGACTTGAGATTTGAAACATAAACATCTTTGGGGTCAAGTAATCGGTTTGATTTATGAAAAGTTTCCAAAAAATCAAAATGGTTAAAAAATTACAAATTTACAAAAGTTCAAAAATATGTCTTGCTGGCGCGGGCTAAATATTGAAATTTGAAACATAGACTCTTAAGGGGTCAAGCAAGCAATGTGATTCATAAAAAGTATTAAAAAAGTTAAAGATTTTTAATTTAAAATAGTACCAACGTCAAATGAATACCAAAACTTTTATGGTGATATATGCCCTGCAGGCCCGGGCTAAACATTGAAATGTAGGTATTACGTAAACACAGAAATTTTACAGCATTCAATGCACCGATTATAATAGAAAACCAGCACTCGAAATTATATAGCTGAAAATCGCAAGTCAGTTAAATTTGACTTACAAGTTCACACCTGTAATAACAGAAGTTCCAGAAATAAAACTCCCCCCTCTGTTATGAGTCAAAATGCTGGGTTCAAAAGCTTCACGAGACTTTGATGGAAATTTTCTAGAAGCCTCTGGAAGTATCTTATAGTGTAAAATAACCTAAACTATACTTAGGATAGGTAGCAATTTCAGAGGAAATATACTCTTGGTACTGCACCATTAAAGAGGAAAAGGAATAAATTATCTGAACCGTCGAATCCCCATTTCTAAGCTACCGGTACAATGAATCATGCACACTCGCTAAGCCGTCGCGTAATCTGCTTATTCCGCAGCTTGGTCTGCGACTTCTCAGAATACAAGGGTAGTACTTTCAAATAGACACTGCTTTATATTTTGCTCTGTTTCAGGCGAAGCACGTTCAACATGACCGGTCTCCAATACTTAATTTGGATCGCGTTCAGCTCACCTCTCTTCAGCCAAACTTCACTAAATAAATACCTGTTTTCGAAGATCAACATAATCCACCACCACTACCGCACGCAATTACCTATATCGGTAGAATTTTAAAACATTGTATACATTGTAATATATATGTACATACTTTATTGCAAATAATAATTGATTATGACTCTAGCATTTTTTAATCAATCCTAGGGTTTCTTGGCGATTCTTTCACAATTTAAGTATGGTATTATTTGATATGCGGATTTACTTAAATAATGGTATTTTAAAATAAATTTTCAAGTTTGTATAATTTCCCAATTGTCACTCATATTAAAGATTATTGCGTATATCCACATTCTACTGAGTTATATTTTAAATGTTATTTCAATTGCATAATTTAGTATCCCATTTTGACTGTCCGGTTTACATAATATACTACTTAGATTATTTGCTTTCCCATTTTATTAAAACATATTAAATAGGTAGCACATTGCGGCACGTACGTTTATGTCTGAAAACTCGGATGAATCAAAGACTATTTGACTATATGGCTCTTTGAAAAGTCGGTATTATAAATATATAATGGATGGCAAATATTAACTTTTCTGTTTTATCTTCCAAGTATTTTCTCTGCAACTCTACCACACCACGAATGATTTTCCACTAGTAGGACACCACATTTTTATCCACATTATTTTCTTGCGGAATAATAATATCCTAAGGAAATTCTAGTAATTTTGTGTCACCGTGAATTTGGTCTAACATTATTACTGTTTTATTGTGCATTTCAATGCTCTTTAATGGCTAAAAGCTAATATTGCCCCTGTCGAATTTCAAATTTCCCGCCTATCAACACATGGTTATCAAATCTCGCAGTATTTTTTTTAAATTATTGTCTCCGATCGCTATTAATAATGTTTTTTTTTATAAATATATATTTCTAAGTTTATTCTGTCGTTTTAAAGGTCGTTTATCATAAAGTAATTATATGCTTTAAAAAACCAGTTTTTTTTAATAAATTATAGAACGGCGGTAAAGTCTATACTCTTCGGCTAACAGTGTCTATAAATATCGTTAGCATAGCAACGAGTTTGTTTATTCTCATAGAAGGATTTGTGTGACAGATCGCTTTCAACAAGGTCTTCCTAATCTATTCTAATCAACTAAAAGAATGAATAGGGGCTGCGTAAACGCGATCGAAAAAGGGGAGAAGACTCCAGAGGAGCGAGAGATGGTAAAATTCGGCGATCCTCTGAAGGACATAAGGTATTTATACGAAGACGAGGTGAAACGTGTTCGATTTGAGTGTCCACCTGTCAGGGTTGTGTATTATTATGCAGCCGACGACGAGGAAGAGGAATATTACGACGAGGAAGAGGTGGATATTGCCGCGAAGAAAAAGAAGTCACGGATTTCGCGATTATTCGGATGTTGCTGTAGATGTAAAAGAATAATCGCGAACATCTTCTTTTTCGCGACTTCCACCTGTCGCTGAGATCGCCATCCCAATTATGATATAATAATACTCAACCCTCGCTTTCAGGCGCTGAAGTCGTAGCTTCTTCGGATTCGAATGCTTACTAACCTGCGGGTCTCTTTCTTGACCGTCGCTTCGGAAGCTCGCGTGGAATCTAATATAATTAGCTAGCTTTGAAAAAGAAAATGTACCTAAGGCTAGCCGGAGGCAGCGGTAGGATTTTGGTGGCTGCCACGTGTATAGCGGCGTGGGAACCCTTTTTGTTATATATACTATTTTAATATAAATAGTATGTATCACAAAAGGGATCAATAGGATTTGTTCATGGGGCCGCTATTTAAGTTAGCTTGGTTTTATTTGTCTAAAAAATAAAAAAATACCTTCTTTCAGGCGCACGGTAAGAAATCCACGAGCCGTGAAGGGCAAAGAGAGTCAATATACCCCGCACTAAACTCACCCCACGCACCTGAAGGTGGAAATAAGTAGAAGACGTGTAGGGGACTCCTCAATCCTAATTGGCGAATGAAAAACTCGTGTCGTGTTTGCGATGATTTTATTTTCCCGGTGAGTAGTTCGAATAATTGTGATGTATTTTGCCTGGTGAGGAAGCAGAACGTGTTGCTATATAGGAACTCCACAGTGGTCAATTGTAGACCGGAAAGGGTGTCTATAATATGTTTCAGGATATTAAACCGTTTACCTAGCGTTGTCTCGTCTGTAGATCTGAGTTTAGAACGGAGTTAATGTTTTAAACTCAGATCTACAAACGTGACAAACTTATGTCTATAATGAATATTTTGTAAATCGTGAGTATAATAACAGACGCCAATACTCAATATATTATGCCATTGAGTGATTTTTTAATTAAACAATTCATTTTATTATTCGCTTATCACTAATCAACATACTACAGAGAACATTACAGAAAACCAATACATTGAGCAGTGAAATTAATTAAAAAATATAAATTTAAATACTAACAATCTGATAAAAACGCATTATTATCCCCTGTAAGCTAAGCCGATGGCGGGTTTTGTGCAAAAGTTTTTTAGAGTATCACCATTTATCCTTTTTTAAATATCCTAGTTAAAGTAGTTGCCGGGAGGCACCGGGTAGTACCACAAATAACTTCGAGTTTATTTTCGGGGGAATGGGGGGTAAATTTTCAATAAATGCCTATTAGGCTATCTCAGGTTGACGTATTACTCAACGTATTATCTATAGTGAGATTTAGGTAAACGATTTGGCTAGCTAGATCGACCAAATACCCCTTAGTGCTTCACCAGCTACAATGTTTCTCATTAATTTTCGGTAATTTCTCTTGCGAATCAAGGAGGCTCAGAAAAGGTCAGGATAACTTGAAGAGTGTCTCGAAAAAGAGGGAAGTTTTTATAAATTTAATAAAGCGGCTTAGTCCGAGGCGATAGGGAAAAAGACTTGAGGTCACTGGCTACTATGACTCTTGTATCCTTCTGCGAGTACAGGCTTTCAGTTCTGCTCCATCTAGCTTACATCCAGTGGAATGGTTGTCTCGCTCAAGATGAATTACGCAACATTTTTCTTTATTTAGCTTGATAAACCTGCCATCGGTCCAAGACTAGCTGCTTAGAGGATAGCAGGATTATTTGTGTTTTCTATTATTTTCAGTATGCAGTGGAAATTCTGCGTCCCTGAATGCTAATCCAGCTACCATTCGACCGTCCGGGGAAATTATTGGTATAGAATCAAATTTTATTATTCCTTATACCGGGGAAAATAAAAATATCCCATTGACTGATTTTTTTTAATTATTTCATATATACCCTTAATTTTAATATATCTTCCTCCTACAAGAAAAATCCGATCAGTAACGAAATCGTTATTTTTGTCTTATTGTATGTACCTTCCAGAAAACTTTTGTCGCTTTCTCTGCGGCAAAAGCCCGATTTCTCCTATGACTTCTTGTTCGATCTCTATCATTCGCTAAGTACAAATATTTGACATTTGACTCTCATATTTTACTGATAATTGTCCGTCTTTTGTGTGTGGCAATACCGTTTAAAATTTATTTTCTGAATAAATAAGTATTCTTTACTGCGACAATACGATTAAATATTATACCGAATTTCCCTTATATCAAAAGACATTAAAAACTAATTGTTCACGCCAGTGAGGTTTGTGTGAGAATTAGCGTAATTTTCCGCCTCCTAATCACTTGTCTAATCCAATCCCTTTTATAAATTCTTCCGCTCCAATCAATATTGTCGGTACACGTTTAAACATGTCGCGACCCGCGCCGATCTGAGCCGCCCAGCGCTACGGATCGCCCCGTCGGAACGACGGGTAGGACAGTACATTTGTTGACTTGGCGAGGCGCGTCGTCGAATGTATTCGCTCCGCAACAACAGACGAGATTATCGTTTTTTCTCGTCGCAAACCGCCGCATCGCATCACACAAACCTTTGTGTTGATTAGCCCGCATCGCAATTCGTGTGAAACCTCAGTGAGTGACAGATAAACGAGAAGCAGTGCAGTCCAGCAGCACATACGGAACAAACAAAACCGTAAGTACCGACATCCTGTCTTTCCACTTTAAATATCCGCTCCTGGGTACTAAGGTACACCAGGTGGTCCTTCAAGCTAGCAAACTCACACGGATCTCACGCAAAATCATAAACCGCCTAGAGTGCTCTTCTGAGTAACGAGACCAGACCTCTAGGTACCCGCATCATCATAGTTGGTCACTTCGGCCGGATTTGAATCATTCAAAGTAAATTTTAATAAACCATGTTTGGGGTCACTTTGGCCCGGATGTGAATCATTCAAATTAAATGTAAATATATCGTATTTTAGGTCTCTTTGGCCTTTTTTTTCACATAGTTTTTTCGCATATATTTTTTTCGCATTTCATTAATTTATTAGCATGTTTTCGCCGGTTCACCCTGTTGTGTGTTAATTAATTACTTATATTACGAAAAATAATCAACAAAAGAAAAATAATATAACAATAATTAAATTTATTTCATTCAATTATAATCAAAATGCCTACGAAAATAGAAAATCAGTTGAAATTATTAGAGTCTAAACGTCAATCCTATTTCTCACGTTTGCAAAGAGTTTACGATAAATCTAAAAATATTACAGATGATATTTCGCGAGAATCGTTTTTAGCTGATGTAACGACGTTGCCAGAGTTACATCATAAATTCGACACATTAATAGAAAATATAAATTCTTTAAAATTGGATTTAAATCCAGAGTTTGAGCCAAATTTTGAACCATGCATTGCGTTCGAAGAGCTATACGGCATCATTCAACGTAAAACAGAAATAATAAATAAAAAAACCACACACATGCAAAATTACAATATTTCAAAATTACCACGCTTGGAGCTGCCGTCATTTAACGGTAACTTTCAGAACTGGCCTGTATTCTATGAGGTTTTCCGTACGTCTATCCACGAAAATTCGGAATTGTCAGACTCTCAGAAAATTCAGTACTTAGTAGGAAAATTAACTGACAAAGCGCAAACAGTGTTTGCCGGCATTACGCCCGCAGCAGAGAATTACTCCATAATTTGGAATACATTGGTTACTAAATACCAAGATGTACGTGGTACTGGAACAGCATATTGCGATATGCTTCTGGATTTAAAGCCTATAACCCAATCAACTTCAAATAATCTTGAGTCATTTGTTGATCAATTTTCAAGTTGTATTTCCGCATTAAAACAACTCAAAATACCGGATTTAACCGAGTTTCTGTTAATTCATATTGGCATGAGAAAACTCGACCGGGAAACCGCCCAGGAATTCGAAATGTCTATAAGAAAGACAGATATTCCTAAATATGACGAGTTTGTCACATTCATACGTGAAAAAGCAAAAATTCTGCAGCGAACTACTATCAACAGGGTGTCAAATTTGCGCCCTATAGGCAATCAAAATAAACCGAACAATAGTGGGTACAAACGTTCAGGTCAGTCATCCCATGCATTTGTTGGTATTGAACAAAATCCAAACATATGCTCATTCTGTCAAAAACATGACCACGACGTCCTTTATAAGTGCGCCGATTTCTTAAAAGAAACGCCCGAAAATCGTTTTAATTTTGTGAAAAAACATAAATGTTGTGTTAATTGCCTGAGTGCAAAACATACTACGCACGCATGTAAATCAGATAGTAGGTGTCGTCGGTGTAACCTTAAACACCACACACTGCTGCATTTCCAAAATACACCATCCGCGAAAAATTATGAAACTTCAGCTTCACCAACGGACGTTGCACTGTGCACATTGTCTTCTGTTGGGCCAAGGTGCCATACCTCCAACATAAATCAAGTTATTCTTTTGGGCACTGCTCGTCTTAACACCATAACCGCAAAGAACCAGATATATTCTGTCAGGGCTTTAATCGACAGTGCTAGCCAAAATAACTTTATAACCCATGCATGCTGTAAACGGTTAGGTCTAAATCATCTGCCAAATCGCAATCATGCATTTGTGAAAGGGATAGGGGGGAAGACACATCCGGTAAACGGGATTACATGTGTTACTTTAAGTTCCCGTCATAATAATGACGTAAAATTCACCATTCAACCGCTGATCGTTGACCGAATTACGGACGAGCTGCCTAGTGCGGTAATTGATGTTTCGTCATTAAGTTACTTGCAGAATTTGCCGCTGGCTGATGACAACTTTGGCACGCCTGAACCCATTGATATGATACTCGGAGTTCAGATCTTTACGGAGATCCTATTGAAGGGAAAGATACTCGGCTCAGTAGGTCAACCACACGCACTTGAAACAAAACTGGGATATATTGTCATGGGGACTGCCCCAATATCCAATTCCAGCTGTTCATTAAACAATTACGCTTTCTGTTCATTTAATAATATGTCCATGGAGAATCTCATGGCAAAGTTCTGGGAGCTAGAAGAAATCCCTACATTAAAATTTCTATCACAGTCAGATCGGAAATGTGAAGAAATATACTCAAACACAACAACACGTGACACATCAGGGAGATATACCGTGTCTTTACCATTTAAGGACGATGTTGATACACTCGGGGACTCTATACAAACCGCAACCCGACGATTCTTATCCCTCGAAAGAAAATTAGCCTCGTCGCCATCGTTGCGTCAGACATACGACGGAGCAATTCGGGAATACTTAGATAAGAGTTACCTCTCCGAGGTCCTGGAAGGCCTAGGAAACTGCGGCTATTATATCCCGCATCACGCAATTATTCGCGAAGATAAAACCACTACAAAATTGCGGATAGTAATGGACGCTAGCGCCAAAACTTCCAGCACAGTATCGCTAAATGATATTTTATATGCAGGAGAAAATCTCCAACTCAATTTGTTCAACATTCTCCTGAATTTCCGCTTATTTCCTATCGCAATTAATGCAGATGTTCGACAGATGTACTTGCAGGTTGGTATTCTGCCAGAACATAGAAAATTTCAACGCATCCTGTATAGATTTAATCCAAATGAACCTCTTACTACCTACGAGTTTACCCGCGTATGTTTCGGCTTAAAATGCAGCCCCTTTCTGGCACTTCGCACTGTACGGCGCCTAGCCTCAGACGAATGCAGCCGCTTTCCTCTAGCGTCGGAAGTAGTGACACGAGACATATACATGGACGATGTAGTCACAAGTGTCATGACACCATCAGACGCAATCGAGTTGTCAACTCAGCTGATTAAATTATTCAAGGCCGGGGGATTTGACCTTGTAAAATTTTCCAGCAATTCGCATGAACTTCTACAGAGAATCCCCGAGGAACACTGCCTTTCTCAAGCAGTGGATTTTAAAGAAGAAAATTCTATAAACATTCTGGGTCTTCGTTGGCTACCTTCGTCTGATGTATTTACTTTCGTCGTTAATCCTGAAATAACTAAATGCACAAAGCGCAACATTTTACCTTGCGTAGCCAAGCTTTGGGACGTCATGGGTTTTGTTGCACCAGTTATATTATACGCAAAGCTGCTAATCAAAACTTTATGGCTTCTAAAATTGGACTGGGACGATATGCCTCCTCAAAACATCATTTCTGCATGGTCTCAATTCCAAGCAGAATTGCCAGAGTTAGAACCCCTGGAAAAACCTCGACACTTAGGAGTTATATCAAACGTCACCCTAACTTTAATTGGATTTGGAGATGCAAGTGAAAAGGCCTATGGAGGCGTGGTTTATTTACATGTTTCCTACGCAGATCACAGGCCAAACAAGCTCACTATAGTCTGTGCAAAGTCTAAAATCGCTCCACTAAAGGTTGTATCTCTTGCACGCCTGGAGTTATGCGCAGCTCTCTTACTTTCAAAATTGTTAAAGGTAGTTGTCGATACGTACAATCCGCGTTATCGACTTGAAAATATATTCGCTTTCTCTGACTCTACCGTCGCTCTAAGTTGGATTCATTCATCCCCGCATCGGTGGCACACCTTCGTGTCAAACCGAGTCGCAAAAATTCATGATAACCTCCCCGCATCCACATTTTACCATATATCAGGTAATGAAAACCCTAGCGATTGTTTGAGCAGGGGCTTATTACCTTCTCAACTAATTGATCACCCGCTCTGGCTACATGGGCCTCCATGGCTCCAGTCAGATTCAAGTGTTTGGCCTATCCAACCATTTACTCACGACAAGCAGGTAGCAGTTCCTGAGGAAAAAACAGTGGTGTTAAGTACAATATCAGCTGAAGAACCATTAATGTACACATTAGCCAAACGGGTTTCTTCGTGGTCTAGACTACTCCATATAGTTGTCTATGTACTTCGCTTTACAAAGAAGTTACCAAGATCGGCCAAAATGACAGTTTCTGATTTAGATGCTGCAGAGTCTCGCATTTTAATGGCAGTTCAAACGGTACATTTTTCGGAAGATATTAAAACCATACAAAGAAACCAACCAGCGTCAAGCGCTCTACGCAAGCTCAACCCTCACTTAAAGGATGGTCTACTTCGAGTAGGCGGTAGACTGGCGAACGCTGAACTGAGTGAGGAAAGTAAGCATCCAGTTTTACTTCCAAGCGCGATCATGTAGTCAATCTAATTATAGATTACTACCACAGTCGGTACATGCACACTGGTCCCCATTTATTGATGTCGTTACTGCGGCAACAATTTTGGATTCTGTCTGCACGAAACATTGTAAGAAAACGCATTCAAATGTGCAACACATGTTTCAAAACGAACCCTAAAGTGGTATTTCCGATAATGGCCGATCTGCCAGCATGTCGCGTACGTCAAGCAAAACCATTTTGCCACACGGGAGTTGATTATGCCGGTCCTTTCACAATAGTACTCAATCGTTATCGCGGGTGTCGCACACAAAAGGCATATTTATGCCTCTTCGTATGTCTAGTAACCCGCGCTCTTCATCTCGAACTTGTCTCTGATTTAAGCACAGAAACATTTCTAAATGCATTCAAACGCTTCTTATCCCGGCGAGGTCCATGTAGTACCATGTACTCAGACTGTGGGACTAACTTCATAGGAGCAAAGTCCCACCTAGACTCTTTGTATTCATTTCTCGCTTCGGACGAATATAATGGTGTTATAAATAAACACCTCACGTCTTACAAGATTGAATGGAAATTGAATCCACCACGTGCCCCACATTTTGGTGGTATATGGGAGGCAAATGTCCGTTCTGTAAAAACTCATCTCCACCGAGTAATTGGTACGCAAATTTTAACATATGAAGAGTTATACACCGTCCTCGCTCAAATAGAAGCCCTCTTAAATTCACGTCCACTTTCATTATTAAGTGGTGATCCATCAGAGCCACTCGCACTAACGCCCGCCCATTTCCTAACCTTAACACCACTAACCTCGCTACCAGCTGCCTCTGTATCAGAACAACCACTTTCTACGATCAAACGCAAATTTATGCTGGACCATATGGTGCAAAATTATTGGTCTCGTTGGAGTCTGGAATATTTACATACCTTGCAAGTACGGCAGAAGTGGAATACCCCGTCTCATCCCATTGTCAAAGGGATGGTCGTTCTTGTTAGGGAGGATAACTCTCCGCCTCTTCATTGGCCTTTAGGAGTAATAGAAGAAATTTATCCTGGCACAGATGCCGTCACTCGAGTGGTTCTTGTCCGGACCAAGTCTGGGGTTTATAAGCGACCGGTGGTAAAGATCTGCCCTTTACCAACTCAATAAACTTTCAATTAGAATTACCGCATCCCGCACAAATCAATAAAACCGCAAATGTTTAATTACTTATAATTTTACCAACCGCATTTTTTAGTGTTAAGTTATATTCTTTAGCCATTTAGATCAGCTGACATAATAACCGCTTTATAATAAATTCATCACATCGCTTCATTGAGAACACACACAGGGTCGATTGCATTCAAGTTAATAGATTGGGTATTAATTCTCACATGACATAAAGATTTATACCTTTCATTTGAAAGGGGTCCTTTCAAGGCCGGGGGAATGTTCACGCCAGTGAGGTTTGTGTGAGAATTAGCGTAATTTTCCGCCTCCTAATCACTTGTCTAATCCAATCCCTTTTATAAATTCTTCCGCTCCAATCAATATTGTCGGTACACGTTTAAACATGTCGCGACCCGCGCCGATCTGAGCCGCCCAGCGCTACGGATCGCCCCGTCGGAACGACGGGTAGGACAGTACATTTGTTGACTTGGCGAGGCGCGTCGTCGAATGTATTCGCTCCGCAACAACAGACGAGATTATCGTTTTTTCTCGTCGCAAACCGCCGCATCGCATCACACAAACCTTTGTGTTGATTAGCCCGCATCGCAATTCGTGTGAAACCTCAGTGAGTGACAGATAAACGAGAAGCAGTGCAGTCCAGCAGCACATACGGAACAAACAAAACCGTAAGTACCGACATCCTGTCTTTCCACTTTAAATATCCGCTCCTGGGTACTAAGGTACACCAGGTGGTCCTTCAAGCTAGCAAACTCACACGGATCTCACGCAAAATCATAAACCGCCTAGAGTGCTCTTCTGAGTAACGAGACCAGACCTCTAGGTACCCGCATCATCACTAATAATATATATATTACAAAGCTTAAACGATATTATATGGTTTATTGTGTATTATTTTGTTACTTTATTTTGGAAAAATATTGACAAGCACCATATGCTATGTGCAAATACCTAGGCTTTTCTGAACGGACCGAGAAATAATAATCTAGGTATGCACTAGCGAAAATGAGTAGAAATACAACATCGCGGTTAGTTGATCACTTTCAACGGTAACGATACCACTCAACAAGAAAAATCAATGAGTGACATATACTCAATAGAATTTATATACTGAATCGCGTTGAGACAAAAAAGTCAAAATCAAAATACTCGATTAGCAATTTAAATATTACAACTAGTAAGTATGATATATTAACAAGAATAAAAAAATACGACTGCTGTTACAGAAAGTGTTGACATTAATTGGACATTTAGACAGGTGTTTTTTGGCATTTGGACAGTTTAGATACCCTATGACGCTCGAGATGACATAACGATTCTAACAAATTCGCACACTTCTATATCGGTTCAAGCGTTTAGAAGTTATGGTGGAATAAAAAATCAGGGTTTCATCATTATTACATACCGGATTTATTCCGAGTAAAATTGCGTAGTTTTATAATTTTCAAAATGTTGGATTGGACTAAATTCGTATGAGCCAAAATCGGTTTTTAAAAAATAGGTAAAATTGCGTGGAGAATAACAAAATAAACATTGTATAATTTATTTTACTAAATTGATAGTCCAAATATTTTTCTTCTTCACTCGGCCTCGAAGAGGGAAAACGAAAAAAAACTGTACTTTCATATGATGAATGTCAACACGTACCGCATAATACATCGATTTATTTTAAAGACGCTGCTTTCTCCTTAAATGAGATCAAGGGGTCGCGGAACGTAGCCAATGACACTCGGGAGTACAAAACAATTCTAACAATTCGACACACTTCTAAATCGGCAAGCTTTACAACATTCAATGCACTGATTATAATACAAAAATGACATCCGAAATTATATAGCAAAAAGTCGCAAGTGAATATAATTTGACCTTTAATGAGCCTTGGAAAGACAAAAGAGTATTTTCTTCAAACTACAATACAGCCGGTGGTGACGATAAGAAAAAATAAAAGAAACTTACAATAAAATTCAAAAAGAAAAAGCGAAATTGAATACCAAAAATGGAAAAAATATATTATATTTAAGGCTCGCAAGAAATCTAATATAATTAGCTAGCTTTGAAAAAGAAATTGTAACTAAGGCTATCGGAGGCAGCGGTAGTATTTGGGTGGCTGCCACGTGCATAGCGGCGTGGGAACCCTTTTTGTTATGTATTTTATTCAAATATGAATAGAATATAGAACAAAATGTATCATTAGGATATGTTCATGGGGCCGCTATTTAAGTTAGCTTAGTTTTATTTTTCAAAAAAAAAAAAAAACCTAATTTCAGGCGCATGGTAAGATGTCCTCGAGCCGGCTGGTGATAAGAGAGACAATAACTCTCGCACTAAACTCACCCTACGCACCTGATGAAGGAAATATGTAGCGGGCACTCCTCATTGGTGAATGAGAAACTCCTACCGTGTGTGCGATGATTTTATTGTCCCGGTGAGTAGTTGCAATCATTGTGATGTCTTTTACCCTGGTGAGGAAGCAGAACCTGTTACTATATAGGAACTCCACACCGGTCAATTGTGGACCTGCTGTGTTTTGGCCCATTTCAATAATTTCGGTGAGGGGTATGTATAAAATGTCTCAGGATATTATACCGTTTACCTAGCGTCATCTTTGTTTTAAACTCAGATCGACATACGAGACAAACCTATTTTATTGTAATACCTATTTATTTATTGCTTGCGATCGAGCACGAAGCTTATTATTAGGCACAAAGAGATCCTCTTGATATAACAAGTTAGAGTTATGGTCGATCTAGCTGGCCAAAAGTATTTTTGTAGTGTAATTGTTTTAGGGCTCATTTTTAAATTTAATAATTTTGTTATGATTACGTCATTGGAAGTACATGTTGAAAAAAAAACACGGATATGACGTCCTTATTTACAACATCCTTTATTATAAGCGGTTTATACAAGGATGCTGTAACCTATATTAAATATTTGGCTTTCTATATCTCTGTATTCACCGAGCTGCAGGTTAAACGGCTCAACCGATTGACTTGAGATTTGAAACATAAACATATTTGGGGTCAAGTAATCGGTTTAATTTATGAAAAGTTTCCAAAAAATCAAAATGGTTAAAAAATTACAAATTTACAAAAGTTCAAAAATATGTCTTGCTGGCGCGGGCTAAATATTGAAATTTGAAACATAGACTCTTAAGGGGTCAAGCAAGCAATGTGATTCATAAAAAGTATTAAAAAAGTTAAAGATTTTTAATTTAAAATAGTACCAACGTCAAATGAATACCAAAACTTTTATGGTGATATATGCCCTGCAGGCCCGGGCTAAACATTGAAATGTAGGTATTACGTAAACACAGAAATTTTACAGCATTCAATGCACCGATTATAATAGAAAACCAGCACTCGAAATTATATAGCTGAAAATCGCAAGTCAGTTAAATTTGACTTACAAGTTCACACCTGTAATAACAGAAGTTCCAGAAATAAAACTCCCTCCTCTGTTATGAGTCAAAATGCTGGGTTCAAAAGCTTCACGAGACTTTGATGGAAATTTTCTAGAAGCCTCTGGAAGTATCTTCTATTGTAAAATAACCTAAACTATACTTAGGATAGGTAGCAATTTCAGAGGAAATATACTCTTGGTACTGCACCATTAAAGAGGAAAAGGAATAAATTATCTGAACCGTCGAATCCCCATTTCTAAGCTACCGGTACAATGAATCATGCACACTCGCTAAGCCGTCGCGTAATCTGCTTATTCCGCAGCTTGGTCTGCGACTTCTCAGAATACAAGGGTAGTACTTTCAAATAGACACTGCTTTATATTTTGCTCTGTTTCAGGCGAAGCACGTTCAACATGACCGGTCTCCAATACTTAATTTGGATCGCGTTCAGCTCACCTCTCTTCAGCCAAACTTCACTAAATAAATACCTGTTTTCGAAGATCAACATAATCCACCACCACTACCGCACGCAATTACCTATATCGGTAGAATTTTAAAACATTGTATACATTGTAATATATACATACATACTTTATTGCAAATAATAATTGATTATGACTCTAGCATTTTTTAATCAATCCTAGGGTTTCTTGGCGATTCTTTCACAATTTAAGTATGGTATTATTTGATATGCGGATTTACTTAAATAATGGTATTTTAAAATAAATTTTCAAGTTTGTATAATTTCCCAATTGTCACTCATATTAAAGATTATTGCGTATATCCACATTCTACTGAGTTATATTTTAAATGTTATTTCAATTGCATAATTTAGTATCCCATTTTGACTGTCCGGTTTACATAATATACTACTTAGATTATTTGCTTTCCCATTTTATTAAAACATATTAAATAGGTAGCACATTGCGGCACGTACGTTTATGTCTGAAAACTCGGATGAATCAAAGACTATTTGACTATATGGCTCTTTGAAAAGTCGGTATTATAAATATATAATGGATGGCAAATATTAACTTTTCTGTTTTATCTTCCAAGTATTTTCTCTGCAACTCTACCACACCACGAATGATTTTCCACTAGTAGGACACCACATTTTTATCCTCATTTTTTTTTTGCGGAATAATAATATCCTAAGGAAATTCTAGTAATTTTGTGTCACCGTGAATTTGGTCTAACATTATTACTGTTTTATTGTGCATTTCAATGCTCTTTAATGGCTAAAAGCTAATATTGCTCCTGTCGAATTTCAAATTTCCCGCCTATCAACACATGGTTATCAAATCTCGCAGTATTTTTTTTAAATTATTGTCTGCGATCGCTATTAATAATGTTTTTTTTATAAATATATATTTCTAAGTTTATTCTGTCGTTTTAAAGGTCGTTTATCATAAAGTAATTATATGCTTTAAAAAACCAGTTTTTTTTAATAAATTATAGAACGGCGGTAAAGTCTATACTCTTCGGCTAACAGTGTCTATAAATATCGTTAGCATAGCAACGAGTTTGTTTATTCTCATAGAAGGATTTGTGTGACAGATCGCTTTCAACAAGGTCTTCCTAATCTATTCTAATCAACTAAAAGAATGAATAGGGGCTGCGTAAACGCGATCGAAAAAGGGGAGAAGACTCCAGAGGAGCGAGAGATGGTAAAATTCGGCGATCCTCTGAAGGACATAAGGTATTTATACGAAGACGAGGTGAAACGTGTTCGATTTGAGTGTCCACCTGTCAGGGTTGTGTATTATTATGCAGCCGACGACGAGGAAGAGGAATATTACGACGAGGAAGAGGTGGATATTGCCGCGAAGAAAAAGAAGTCACGGATTTCGCGATTATTCGGATGTTGCTGTAGATGTAAAAGAATAATCGCGAACATCTTCTTTTTCGCGACTTCCACCTGTCGCTGAGATCGCCATCCCAATTATGATATAATAATACTTAACCCTCGCTTTCAGGCGCTGAAGTCGTAGCTTCTTCGGATTCGAATGCTTACTAACCTGCGGGTCTCTTTCTTGACCGTCGCTTCGGAAGCTCGCGTGGAATCTAATATAATTAGCTAGCTTTGAAAAAGAAAATGTACCTAAGGCTAGCCGGAGGCAGCGGTAGGATTTTGGTGGCTGCCACGTGTATAGCGGCGTGGGAACCCTTTTTGTTATATATACTATTTTAATATAAATAGTATGTATCACAAAAGGGATCAATAGGATTTGTTCATGGGGCCGCTATTTAAGTTAGCTTTATTTATTTATTTATTTATTTATAAGTACTTATTGCGATGGTTACGACTAATTATACCAAACAAGTTCAAGAATCAAACATAAACAGTTCAGAGAAACCGTCACATCGTGTTTGGCACCTGCCTAAAACTCATCTAACTAGGTCAACTAAGGACTGTATCTAGATGAGCTTGGTTTTATTTGTCTAAAAAATAAAAAAATACCTTCTTTCAGGCGCACGGTAAGAAGTCCACGAGCCGTGAAGGGCAAAGAGAGTCAATATATCCCGCACTAAACTCACCCCACGCACCTGAAGGTGGAAATAAGTAGAAGACGTGTAGGGGACTCCTCAATCCTAATTGGCGAATGAAAAACTCCTGTCGTGTTTGCGACGATTTTATTTTCCCGGTGAGTAGTTCCAATAATTGTGATGTATTTTGCCTGGTGAGGAAGCAGAACGTGTTGCTATATAGGAACTCCACCGTGGTCAATTGTAGACCGGGAAGGGTATCTATAATATGTTTCAGGATATTAAACCGTTTACCTAGCGTTGTCTCGTCAAACGTGACAAACTTATGTCTATAATGAATATTTTGTAAATCGTGAGTATAATAACAGACGCCAATACTCAATATATTATGCCATTGAGTGATTTTTTAATTAAACAATTCATTTTATTATTCGCTTATCACTAATCAACATACTACAGAGAACATTACAGAAAACCATTACATTGAGCAGTGAAATTAATTAAAAAATATAAATTTAAATACTAACAATCTGATAAAAACGCATTATTATTCCCCTGTAATCTAAGCCGATGGCGGGTTTTGTGCAAAAGTTTTTTAGAGTATCACCATTTAACCTTTTTTAAATATCCTAGTTAAAGTAGTTGCCGGGAGGCACCGGGTAGTACCACAAATAACTTTGAGTTTATTTTCGGGGGTACTTTGAGTAAATTTTCAATAAATGCCTATTAGGCTATCTCGGGTTGACGTATTACTCAACGTATTATCTATAGTGAGATTTAGGTAAACGATTTGGCTAGCTAGATCGACCAAATACCCCTTAGTGCTTCACCAGCTACAATGTTTCTGATTAATTTTCGGTAATTTCTCTTGCGAATCAAGGAGGCTCAGAAAAGGTCAGGATAACTTGAAGAGTGTCTCGAAAAAGAGGGAAGTTTTTATAAATTTAATAAAGCGGCTTAGTCCGAGGCGATAGGGAAAAAGACTTGAGGTCACTGGCTACTATGACTCTTGTATCCTTCTGCGAGTACAGGCTTTCAGTTCTGCTCCATCTAGCTTACATCCAGTGGAATGGTTGTCTCGCTCAAGATGAATTACGCAACATTTTTCTTTATTTAGCTTGATAAACCTGCCATCGGTCCAAGACTAGCTGCTGAGAGGATAGCAGGATTATTTGTGTTTTCTATTATTTTCAGTATGCAGTGGAAATGCTGCGTCCCTGAATGATAATCCAACTACCATTCGACCGTCCGGGGAAATTATTGGTATAGAATCAAATTTTATTATTCCTTATACCGGGGAAAATAAAAATATCCCATTGACTGATTTTTTTTTATTATTTCATATATACCCTTAATTTTAATATATCTTCCTCCTACAAGAAAAATCCGATCAGTGACGTAATCGTTATTTTTGTCTTATTGTATGTACCTTCCAGAAAACTTTTGTCGCTTTCTCTGCGGCAATAGCCCGATTTCTCCTATGACTTCTTGTTCTTTCTCTATCATTCGCTAAGTACAAATATTTGACATTTGACTCTCATATTTTACTGATAATTGTCCGTCTTTTGTGTGTGGCAATACCGTTCAAAATTTATTTTCTGAATAAATAAGTATTCTTTACTGCGACAATACGATTAAATACTATACCGAATTTCCCTTATATCAAAAGCCATAAAAAACTAATAATATATATATTACAAAGCTTAAACGATATTATATGGTTTATTGTGTATTATTTTGTTACTTTATTTTGGAAAAATATTGACAAGCACCATATGCTATGTGCAAATAGCTAGGCTTTTCTGAACGGACCGAGAAATAATAATCTAGGTATGCACTAGCGAAAATGAGTAGAAATACAACATCGCGGTTAGTTGATCACTTTCAACGGTAACGATACCACTCAACAAGAAAAATCAATGAGTGACATATACTCAATAGAATTTATATACTGAATCGCGTTGAGACAAAAAAGTCAAAATCAAAATACTCGATTAGCAATTTAAATATTACAACTAGTAAGTATGATATATTAACAAGAATAAAAAAATACGACTGCTGTTACAGAAAGTGTTGACATTAATTGGACATTTAGACAGGTGTTTTTTGGCATTTGGACAGTTTAGATACCCTATGACGCTCGAGATGTCATAACGATTCTAACAAATTCGCACACTTCTATATCGGTTCAAGCGTTTAGAAGTTATGGTGGAATAAAAAATCAGGGTTTCATCATTATTACATACCGGATTTATGCCGAGTAAAATTGCGTAGTTTTATAATTTTCAAAATGTTGGATTGGACTAAATTCGTAAGAGCGAAAATCGGTTTTTAAAAAATAGGTAAAATTGCGTGGAGAATAACAAAATAAACATTGTATAATTTATTTTACTAAATTGATAGTCCAAATATTTTTCTCCTTCACTCGGCCTCGAAGAGGGAAAACGAAAAAAAACTGTACTTTCATATGATGAATGTCAACACGTACCGCATAATACATCGATTTATTTTAAAGACGCTGCTTTCTCCTTAAATGAGATCAAGGGGTCGCGGAACGTAGCCAATGACACTCGGGAGTACAAAACAATTCTAACAATTCGACACACTTCTAAATCGGCAAGCTTTACAACATTCAATGCACTGATTATAATACAAAAATGACATCCGAAATTATATAGCAAAAAGTCGCAAGTGAATATAATTTGACCTTTAATGAGCCTTGGAAAGACAAAAGAGTATTTTCTTCAAACTACAATACAGCCGGTGGTGACGATAAGAAAAAATAAAAGAAACTTACAATAAAATTCAAAAAGAAAAAGCGAAATTGAATACCAAAAATGGAAAAAATATATTATATTTAAGGCTCGCAAGAAATCTAATATAATTAGCTAGCTTTGAAAAAGACATTGTAACTAAGGCTATCGGAGGCAGCGGTAGTATTTGGGTGGCTGCCACGTGCATAGCGGCGTGGGAACCCTTTTTGTTATATATTTTATTCAAATATGAATAGAATATAGAACAAAATGTATCATTAGGATATGTTCATGGGGCCGCTATTTAAGTTAGCTTAGTTTTATTTTTCAAAAAAAAAAAAAACTTAATTTCAGGCGCATGGTAAGATGTCCTCGAGCCGGCTGGTGATAAGAGAGACAATAACTCTCGCACTAAACTCACCCTACGCACCTGATGAAGGAAATATGTAGCGGGCACTCCTCATTGGTGAATGAGAAACTCCTACCGTGTGTGCGATGATTTTATTGTCCCGGTGAGTAGTTGCAATCATTGTGATGTCTTTTACCCTGGTGAGGAAGCAGAACCTGTTACTATATAGGAACTCCGCACCGGTCAATTGTGGACCTGCTGTGTTTTGGCCCATTTCAATAATTTCGGTGAGGGGTATGTATAAAATGTCTCAGGATATTATACCGTTTACCTAGCGTCATCTTTGTTTTAAACTCAGATCGACATACGAGACAAACCTATTTTATTGTAATACCTATTTATTTATTGCTTGCGATCGAGCACGAAGCTTATTATTAGGCACAAAGAGATCCTCTTTATATAACAAGTTAGAGTTATGGTCGATCTAGCTGGCCAAAAGTATTTTTGTAGTGTAATTGTTTTAGGGCTCATTTTTAAATTTAATAATTTTGTTATGATTACGTCATTGGAAGTACATGTTGAAAAAAAACACGGATATGACGTCCTTATTTACAACATCCTTTATTATAAGCGGTTTATACAAAGATGCTGTAACCTATATTAAATGTTTGGCTTTCTATATCTCTGTATTCACCGAGCTGCAGGTTAAACGGCTCAACCGATTGACTTGAGATTTGAAACATAAACATCTTTGGGGTCAAGTAATCGGTTTGATTTATGAAAAGTTTCCAAAAAATCAAAATGGTTAAAAAGTTACAAATTTACAAAAGTTCAAAAATATGTCTTGCTGGCGCGGGCTAAATATTGAAATTTGAAACATAGACTCTTAAGGGGTCAAGCAAGCAATGTGATTCATAAAAAGTATTAAAAAAGTTAAAGATTTTTAATTTAAAATAGTACCAACGTCAAATGAATACCAAAACTTTTATGGTGATATATGCCCTGCAGGCCCGGGCTAAACATTGAAATGTAGGTATTACGTAAACACAGAAATTTTACAGCATTCAATGCACCGATTATAATAGAAAACCAGCACTCGAAATTATATAGCTGAAAATCGCAAGTCAGTTAAATTTGACTTACAAGTTCACACCTGTAATAACAGAAGTTCCAGAAATAAAACTCCCCCCTCTGTTATGAGTCAAAATGCTGGGTTCAAAAGCTTCACGAGACTTTGATGGAAATTTTCTAGAAGCCTCTGGAAGTATCTTCTAGTGTAAAATAACCTAAACTATACTTAGGATAGGTAGCAATTTCAGAGGAAATATACTCTTGGTACTGCACCATTAAAGAGGAAAAGGAATAAATTATCTGAACCGTCGAATCCCCATTTCTAAGCTACCGGTACAATGAATCATGCACACTCGCTAAGCCGTCGCGTAATCTGCTTATTCCGCAGCTTGGTCTGCGACTTCTCAGAATACAAGGGTAGTACTTTCAAACAGACACTGCTTTATATTTTGCTCTGTTTCAGGCGAAGCACGTTCAACATGACCGGTCTCCAATACTTAATTTGGATCGCGTTCAGCTCACCTCTCTTCAGCCAAACTTCACTAAATAAATACCTGTTTTCGAAGATCAACATAATCCACCACCACTACCGCACGCAATTACCTATATCGGTAGAATTTTAAAACATTGTATACATTGTAATATATACATAGGTACTTTATTGCAAATAATAATTGATTATGACTCTAGCATTTTTTAATCAATCCTAGGGTTTCTTGGCGATTCTTTCACAATTTAAGTATGGTATTATTTGATATGCGGATTTACTTAAATAATGGTATTTTAAAATAAATTTTTAAGTTTGTATAATTTCCCAATTGTCACTCATATTAAAGATTATTGCGTATATCCACATTCTACTGAGAGTTATATTTTAAATGTTATTTCAATTGCATAATTTAGTATCCCATTTTGACTGTCCGGTTTACATAATATACTACTTAGATTATTTGCTTTCCCATTTTATTAAAACATATTAAATAGGTAGCACATTGCGGCACGTACGTTTATGTCTGAAAACTCGGATGAATCAAAGACTATTTGACTATATGGCTCTTTGAAAAGTCGGTATTATAAATATATAATGGATGGCAAATATTAACTTTTCTGTTTTATCTTCCAAGTATTTTCTCTGCAACTCTACCACACCACGAATGATTTTCCACTAGTAGGACACCACATTTTTATCCACATTATTTTCTTGCGGAATAATAATATCCTAAGGAAATTCTAGTAATTTTGTGTCACCGTGAATTTGGTCTAACATTATTACTGTTTTATTGTGCATTTCAATGCTCTCTAATGGCTAAAAGCTAATATTGCCCCTGTCGAATTTCAAATTTCCCGCCTATCAGCACATGGTTATCAAATCTCGCAGTATTTTTTTTAAATTATTGTCTCTGATCGCTATTAATAATGTTTTTTTTTATAAATATATATTTCTAAGTTTATTCTGTCGTTTTAAAGGTCGTTTATCATAAAGTAATTTTATGCTTTAAAAAACCAGTTTTTTTTAATAAATTATAGAACGGCGGTAAAGTCTATACTCTTCGGCTAACAGAGTCTATAAATATCGTTAGCATAGCAACGAGTTTGTTTATTCTCATAGAAGGATTTGTGTGACAGATCGCTTTCAACAAGGTCTTCCTAATCTATTCTAATCAACTAAAAGAATGAATAGGGGCTGCGTAAACGCGATCGAAAAAGGGGAGAAGACTCCAGAGGAGCGAGAGATGGTAAAATTCGGCGATCCTCTGAAGGACATAAGGTATTTATACGAAGACGAGGTGAAACGTGTTCGATTTGAGTGTCCACCTGTCAGGGTTGTGTATTATTATGCAGCCGACGACGAGGAAGAGGAATATTACGACGAGGAAGAGGTGGATATTGCCGCGAAGAAAAAGAAGTCACGGATTTCGCGATTATTCGGATGTTGCTGTAGATGTAAAAGAATAATCGCGAACATCTTCTTTTTCGCGACTTCCACCTGTCGCTGAGATCGCCATCCCAATTATGATATAATAATACTTAACCCTCGCCTGCAGGCGCTGAAGTCGTAGCTTCTTCGGATTCGAATGCTTACTAACCTGCGGGTCTCTTTCTTGACCGTCGCTTCGGAGGCTCGCGTGGAATCTATGTAATATAATTAGCTAGCTTTGAAAAAGAAAATGTACCTAAGGCTAGCCGGAGGCAGCGGTAGGATTTTGGTGGCTGCCACGTGTATAGCGGCGTGGGAACCCTTTTTGTTATATATACTATTTTAATATAAATAGTATGTATCACAAAAGGGATCAGTAGGATTTGTTCATGGGGCCGCTATTTAAGTTAGCTTGGTTTTATTTGTCTAAAAAATAAAAAAATACCTTCTTTCAGGCGCACGGTAAGAAGTCCACGAGCCGTGAAGGGCAAAGAGAGTCAATATATCCCGCACTAAACTCACCCCACGCACCTGAAGGTGGAAATAAGTAGAAGACGTGTAGGGGACTCCTCAATCCTAATTGGCGAATGAAAAACTCCTGTCGTGTTTGCGACGATTTTATTTTCCCGGTGAGTAGTTCCAATAATTGTGATGTATTTTGCCTGGTGAGGAAGCAGAACGTGTTGCTATATAGGAACTCCACCGTGGTCAATTGTAGACCGGGAAGGGTATCTATAATATGTTTCAGGATATTAAACCGTTTACCTAGCGTTGTCTCGTCAAACGTGACAAACTTATGTCTATAATGAATATTTTGTAAATCGTGAGTATAATAACAGACGCCAATACTCAATATATTATGCCATTGAGTGATTTTTTAATTAAACAATTCATTTTATTATTCGCTTATCACTAATCAACATACTACAGAGAACATTACAGAAAACCATTACATTGAGCAGTGAAATTAATTAAAAAATATAAATTTAAATACTAACAATCTGATAAAAACGCATTATTATTCCCCTGTAATCTAAGCCGATGGCGGGTTTTGTGCAAAAGTTTTTTAGAGTATCACCATTTAACCTTTTTTAAATATCCTAGTTAAAGTAGTTGCCGGGAGGCACCGGGTAGTACCACAAATAACTTTGAGTTTATTTTCGGGGGTACTTTGAGTAAATTTTCAATAAATGCCTATTAGGCTATCTCGGGTTGACGTATTACTCAACGTATTATCTATAGTGAGATTTAGGTAAACGATTTGGCTAGCTAGATCGACCAAATACCCCTTAGTGCTTCACCAGCTACAATGTTTCTGATTAATTTTCGGTAATTTCTCTTGCGAATCAAGGAGGCTCAGAAAAGGTCAGGATAACTTGAAGAGTGTCTCGAAAAAGAGGGAAGTTTTTATAAATTTAATAAAGCGGCTTAGTCCGAGGCGATAGGGAAAAAGACTTGAGGTCACTGGCTACTATGACTCTTGTATCCTTCTGCGAGTACAGGCTTTCAGTTCTGCTCCATCTAGCTTACATCCAGTGGAATGGTTGTCTCGCTCAAGATGAATTACGCAACATTTTTCTTTATTTAGCTTGATAAACCTGCCATCGGTCCAAGACTAGCTGCTGAGAGAATAGCAGGATTATTTGTGTTTTCTATTATTTTCAGTATGCAGTGGAAATGCTGCGTCCCTGAATGATAATCCAACTACCATTCGACCGTCCGGGGAAATTATTGGTATAGAATCAAATTTTATTATTCCTTATACCGGGGAAAATAAAAATATCCCATTGACTGATTTTTTTTTATTATTTCATATATACCCTTAATTTTAATATATCTTCCTCCTACAAGAAAAATCCGATCAGTGACGTAATCGTTATTTTTGTCTTATTGTATGTACCTTCCAGAAAACTTTTGTCGCTTTCTCTGCGGCAAAAGCCCGATTTCTCCTATGACTTCTTGTTCGTTCTCTATCATTCGCTAAGTACAAATATTTGACATTTGACTCTCATATTTTACTGATAATTGTCCGTCTTTTGTGTGTGGCAATACCGTTTAAAATTTATTTTCTGAATAAATAAGTATTCTTTACTGCGACAATACGATTAAATACTATACCGAATTTCCCTTATATCAAAAGCCATAAAAAACTAATAATATATATATTACAAAGCTTAAACGATATTATATGGTTTATTGTGTATTATTTTGTTACTTTATTTTGGAAAAATATTGACAAGCACCATATGCTATGTGCAAATAGCTAGGCTTTTCTGAACGGACCGAGAAATAATAATCTAGGTATGCACTAGCGAAAATGAGTAGAAATACAACATCGCGGTTAGTTGATCACTTTCAACGGTAACGATACCACTCAACAAGAAAAATCAATGAGTGACATATACTCAATAGAATTTATATACTGAATCGCGTTGAGACAAAAAAGTCAAAATCAAAATACTCGATTAGCAATTTAAATATTACAACTAGTAAGTATGATATATTAACAAGAATAAAAAAATACGACTGCTGTTACAGAAAGTGTTGACATTAATTGGACATTTAGACAGGTGTTTTTTGGCATTTGGACAGTTTAGATACCCTATGACGCTCGAGATGTCATAACGATTCTAACAAATTCGCACACTTCTATATCGGTTCAAGCGTTTAGAAGTTATGGTGGAATAAAAAATCAGGGTTTCATCATTATTACATACCGGATTTATTCCGAGTAAAATTGCGTAGTTTTATAATTTTCAAAATGTTGGATTGGACTAAATTCGTAAGAGCGAAAATCGGTTTTTAAAAAATAGGTAAAATTGCGTGGAGAATAACAAAATAAACATTGTATAATTTATTTTACTAAATTGATAGTCCAAATATTTTTCTCCTTCACTCGGCCTCGAAGAGGGAAAACGAAAAAAAACTGTACTTTCATATGATGGATGTCAACACGTACCGCATAATACATCGATTTATTTTAAAGACGCTGCTTTCTCCTTAAATGAGATCAAGGGGTCGTGGAACGTAGCCAATGACACTCGGGAGTACAAAACAATTCTAACAATTCGACACACTTCTAAATCGGCAAGCTTTACAACATTCAATGCACTGATTATAATACAAAAATGACATCCGAAATTATATAGCAAAAAGTCGCAAGTGAATATAATTTGACCTTTAATGAGCCTTGGAAAGACAAAAGAGTATTTTCTTCAAACTACAATACAGCCGGTGGTGACGATAAGAAAAAATAAAAGAAACTTACAATAAAATTCAAAAAGAAAAAGCGAAATTGAATACCAAAAATGGAAAAAATATATTATATTTAAGGCTCGCAAGAAATCTAATATAATTAGCTAGCTTTGAAAAAGACATTGTAACTAAGGCTATCGGAGGCAGCGGTAGTATTTGGGTGGCTGCCACGTGCATAGCGGCGTGGGAACCCTTTTTGTTATATATTTTATTCAAATATGAATAGAATATAGAACAAAATGTATCATTAGGATATGTTCATGGGGCCGCTATTTAAGTTAGCTTAGTTTTATTTTTCAAAAAAAAAAAAAACTTAATTTCAGGCGCATGGTAAGATGTCCTCGAGCCGGCTGGTGATAAGAGAGACAATAACTCTCGCACTAAACTCACCCTACGCACCTGATGAAGGAAATATGTAGCGGGCACTCCTCATTGGTGAATGAGAAACTCCTACCGTGTGTGCGATGATTTTATTGTCCCGGTGAGTAGTTGCAATCATTGTGATGTCTTTTACCCTGGTGAGGAAGCAGAACCTGTTACTATATAGGAACTCCGCACCGGTCAATTGTGGACCTGCTGTGTTTTGGCCCATTTCAATAATTTCGGTGAGGGGTATGTATAAAATGTCTCAGGATATTATACCGTTTACCTAGCGTCATCTTTGTTTTAAACTCAGATCGACATACGAGACAAACCTATTTTATTGTAATACCTATTTATTTATTGCTTGCGATCGAGCACGAAGCTTATTATTAGGCACAAAGAGATCCTCTTTATATAACAAGTTAGAGTTATGGTCGATCTAGCTGGCCAAAAGTATTTTTGTAGTGTAATTGTTTTAGGGCTCATTTTTAAATTTAATAATTTTGTTATGATTACGTCATTGGAAGTACATGTTGAAAAAAAACACGGATATGACGTCCTTATTTACAACATCCTTTATTATAAGCGGTTTATACAAAGATGCTGTAACCTATATTAAATGTTTGGCTTTCTATATCTCTGTATTCACCGAGCTGCAGGTTAAACGGCTCAACCGATTGACTTGAGATTTGAAACATAAACATCTTTGGGGTCAAGTAATCGGTTTGATTTATGAAAAGTTTCCAAAAAATCAAAATGGTTAAAAAGTTACAAATTTACAAAAGTTCAAAAATATGTCTTGCTGGCGCGGGCTAAATATTGAAATTTGAAACATAGACTCTTAAGGGGTCAAGCAAGCAATGTGATTCATAAAAAGTATTAAAAAAGTTAAAGATTTTTAATTTAAAATAGTACCAACGTCAAATGAATACCAAAACTTTTATGGTGATATATGCCCTGCAGGCCCGGGCTAAACATTGAAATGTAGGTATTACGTAAACACAGAAATTTTACAGCATTCAATGCACCGATTATAATAGAAAACCAGCACTCGAAATTATATAGCTGAAAATCGCAAGTCAGTTAAATTTGACTTACAAGTTCACACCTGTAATAACAGAAGTTCCAGAAATAAAACTCCCCCCTCTGTTATGAGTCAAAATGCTGGGTTCAAAAGCTTCACGAGACTTTGATGGAAATTTTCTAGAAGCCTCTGGAAGTATCTTCTAGTGTAAAATAACCTAAACTATACTTAGGATAGGTAGCAATTTCAGAGGAAATATACTCTTGGTACTGCACCATTAAAGAGGAAAAGGAATAAATTATCTGAACCGTCGAATCCCCATTTCTAAGCTACCGGTACAATGAATCATGCACACTCGCTAAGCCGTCGCGTAATCTGCTTATTCCGCAGCTTGGTCTGCGACTTCTCAGAATACAAGGGTAGTACTTTCAAACAGACACTGCTTTATATTTTGCTCTGTTTCAGGCGAAGCACGTTCAACATGACCGGTCTCCAATACTTAATTTGGATCGCGTTCAGCTCACCTCTCTTCAGCCAAACTTCACTAAATAAATACCTGTTTTCGAAGATCAACATAATCCACCACCACTACCGCACGCAATTACCTATATCGGTAGAATTTTAAAACATTGTATACATTGTAATATATACATAGGTACTTTATTGCAAATAATAATTGATTATGACTCTAGCATTTTTTAATCAATCCTAGGGTTTCTTGGCGATTCTTTCACAATTTAAGTATGGTATTATTTGATATGCGGATTTACTTAAATAATGGTATTTTAAAATAAATTTTTAAGTTTGTATAATTTCCCAATTGTCACTCATATTAAAGATTATTGCGTATATCCACATTCTACTGAGAGTTATATTTTAAATGTTATTTCAATTGCATAATTTAGTATCCCATTTTGACTGTCCGGTTTACATAATATACTACTTAGATTATTTGCTTTCCCATTTTATTAAAACATATTAAATAGGTAGCACATTGCGGCACGTACGTTTATGTCTGAAAACTCGGATGAATCAAAGACTATTTGACTATATGGCTCTTTGAAAAGTCGGTATTATAAATATATAATGGATGGCAAATATTAACTTTTCTGTTTTATCTTCCAAGTATTTTCTCTGCAACTCTACCACACCACGAATGATTTTCCACTAGTAGGACACCACATTTTTATCCACATTATTTTCTTGCGGAATAATAATATCCTAAGGAAATTCTAGTAATTTTGTGTCACCGTGAATTTGGTCTAACATTATTACTGTTTTATTGTGCATTTCAATGCTCTCTAATGGCTAAAAGCTAATATTGCCCCTGTCGAATTTCAAATTTCCCGCCTATCAGCACATGGTTATCAAATCTCGCAGTATTTTTTTTAAATTATTGTCTCTGATCGCTATTAATAATGTTTTTTTTTATAAATATATATTTCTAAGTTTATTCTGTCGTTTTAAAGGTCGTTTATCATAAAGTAATTTTATGCTTTAAAAAACCAGTTTTTTTTAATAAATTATAGAACGGCGGTAAAGTCTATACTCTTCGGCTAACAGAGTCTATAAATATCGTTAGCATAGCAACGAGTTTGTTTATTCTCATAGAAGGATTTGTGTGACAGATCGCTTTCAACAAGGTCTTCCTAATCTATTCTAATCAACTAAAAGAATGAATAGGGGCTGCGTAAACGCGATCGAAAAAGGGGAGAAGACTCCAGAGGAGCGAGAGATGGTAAAATTCGGCGATCCTCTGAAGGACATAAGGTATTTATACGAAGACGAGGTGAAACGTGTTCGATTTGAGTGTCCACCTGTCAGGGTTGTGTATTATTATGCAGCCGACGACGAGGAAGAGGAATATTACGACGAGGAAGAGGTGGATATTGCCGCGAAGAAAAAGAAGTCACGGATTTCGCGATTATTCGGATGTTGCTGTAGATGTAAAAGAATAATCGCGAACATCTTCTTTTTCGCGACTTCCACCTGTCGCTGAGATCGCCATCCCAATTATGATATAATAATACTTAACCCTCGCCTGCAGGCGCTGAAGTCGTAGCTTCTTCGGATTCGAATGCTTACTAACCTGCGGGTCTCTTTCTTGACCGTCGCTTCGGAGGCTCGCGTGGAATCTATGTAATATAATTAGCTAGCTTTGAAAAAGAAAATGTACCTAAGGCTAGCCGGAGGCAGCGGTAGGATTTTGGTGGCTGCCACGTGTATAGCGGCGTGGGAACCCTTTTTGTTATATATACTATTTTAATATAAATAGTATGTATCACAAAAGGGATCAGTAGGATTTGTTCATGGGGCCGCTATTTAAGTTAGCTTGGTTTTATTTGTCTAAAAAATAAAAAAATACCTTCTTTCAGGCGCACGGTAAGAAGTCCACGAGCCGTGAAGGGCAAAGAGAGTCAATATATCCCGCACTAAACTCACCCCACGCACCTGAAGGTGGAAATAAGTAGAAGACGTGTAGGGGACTCCTCAATCCTAATTGGCGAATGAAAAACTCCTGTCGTGTTTGCGACGATTTTATTTTCCCGGTGAGTAGTTCCAATAATTGTGATGTATTTTGCCTGGTGAGGAAGCAGAACGTGTTGCTATATAGGAACTCCACCGTGGTCAATTGTAGACCGGGAAGGGTATCTATAATATGTTTCAGGATATTAAACCGTTTACCTAGCGTTGTCTCGTCAAACGTGACAAACTTATGTCTATAATGAATATTTTGTAAATCGTGAGTATAATAACAGACGCCAATACTCAATATATTATGCCATTGAGTGATTTTTTAATTAAACAATTCATTTTATTATTCGCTTATCACTAATCAACATACTACAGAGAACATTACAGAAAACCATTACATTGAGCAGTGAAATTAATTAAAAAATATAAATTTAAATACTAACAATCTGATAAAAACGCATTATTATTCCCCTGTAATCTAAGCCGATGGCGGGTTTTGTGCAAAAGTTTTTTAGAGTATCACCATTTAACCTTTTTTAAATATCCTAGTTAAAGTAGTTGCCGGGAGGCACCGGGTAGTACCACAAATAACTTTGAGTTTATTTTCGGGGGTACTTTGAGTAAATTTTCAATAAATGCCTATTAGGCTATCTCGGGTTGACGTATTACTCAACGTATTATCTATAGTGAGATTTAGGTAAACGATTTGGCTAGCTAGATCGACCAAATACCCCTTAGTGCTTCACCAGCTACAATGTTTCTGATTAATTTTCGGTAATTTCTCTTGCGAATCAAGGAGGCTCAGAAAAGGTCAGGATAACTTGAAGAGTGTCTCGAAAAAGAGGGAAGTTTTTATAAATTTAATAAAGCGGCTTAGTCCGAGGCGATAGGGAAAAAGACTTGAGGTCACTGGCTACTATGACTCTTGTATCCTTCTGCGAGTACAGGCTTTCAGTTCTGCTCCATCTAGCTTACATCCAGTGGAATGGTTGTCTCGCTCAAGATGAATTACGCAACATTTTTCTTTATTTAGCTTGATAAACCTGCCATCGGTCCAAGACTAGCTGCTGAGAGGATAGCAGGATTATTTGTGTTTTCTATTATTTTCAGTATGCAGTGGAAATGCTGCGTCCCTGAATGATAATCCAACTACCATTCGACCGTCCGGGGAAATTATTGGTATAGAATCAAATTTTATTATTCCTTATACCGGGGAAAATAAAAATATCCCATTGACTGATTTTTTTTTATTATTTCATATATACCCTTAATTTTAATATATCTTCCTCCTACAAGAAAAATCCGATCAGTGACGTAATCGTTATTTTTGTCTTATTGTATGTACCTTCCAGAAAACTTTTGTCGCTTTCTCTGCGGCAAAAGCCCGATTTCTCCTATGACTTCTTGTTCGTTCTCTATCATTCGCTAAGTACAAATATTTGACATTTGACTCTCATATTTTACTGATAATTGTCCGTCTTTTGTGTGTGGCAATACCGTTTAAAATTTATTTTCTGAATAAATAAGTATTCTTTACTGCGACAATACGATTAAATACTATACCGAATTTCCCTTATATCAAAAGCCATAAAAAACTAATAATATATATATTACAAAGCTTAAACGATATTATATGGTTTATTGTGTATTATTTTGTTACTTTATTTTGGAAAAATATTGACAAGCACCATATGCTATGTGCAAATAGCTAGGCTTTTCTGAACGGACCGAGAAATAATAATCTAGGTATGCACTAGCGAAAATGAGTAGAAATACAACATCGCGGTTAGTTGATCACTTTCAACGGTAACGATACCACTCAACAAGAAAAATCAATGAGTGACATATACTCAATAGAATTTATATACTGAATCGCGTTGAGACAAAAAAGTCAAAATCAAAATACTCGATTAGCAATTTAAATATTACAACTAGTAAGTATGATATATTAACAAGAATAAAAAAATACGACTGCTGTTACAGAAAGTGTTGACATTAATTGGACATTTAGACAGGTGTTTTTTGGCATTTGGACAGTTTAGATACCCTATGACGCTCGAGATGTCATAACGATTCTAACAAATTCGCACACTTCTATATCGGTTCAAGCGTTTAGAAGTTATGGTGGAATAAAAAATCAGGGTTTCATCATTATTACATACCGGATTTATTCCGAGTAAAATTGCGTAGTTTTATAATTTTCAAAATGTTGGATTGGACTAAATTCGTAAGAGCGAAAATCGGTTTTTAAAAAATAGGTAAAATTGCGTGGAGAATAACAAAATAAACATTGTATAATTTATTTTACTAAATTGATAGTCCAAATATTTTTCTCCTTCACTCGGCCTCGAAGAGGGAAAACGAAAAAAAACTGTACTTTCATATGATGAATGTCAACACGTACCGCATAATACATCGATTTATTTTAAAGACGCTGCTTTCTCCCTAAATGAGATCAAGGGGTCGCGGAACGTAGCCAATGACACTCGGGAGTACAAAACAATTCTAACAATTCGACACACTTCTAAATCGGCAAGCTTTACAACATTCAATGCACTGATTATAATACAAAAATGACATCCGAAATTATATAGCAAAAAGTCGCAAGTGAATATAATTTGACCTTTAATGAGCCTTGGAAAGACAAAAGAGTATTTTCTTCAAACTACAATACAGCCGGTGGTGACGATAAGAAATAATTAAAGAAACTTACAATAAAATTCAAAAAGAAAAAGCGAAATTGAATACCAAAAATGGAAAAAATATATTATATTTAAGGCTCGCAAGAAATCTAATATAATTAGCTAGCTTTGAAAAAGACATTGTAACTAAGGCTATCGGAGGCAGCGGTAGTATTTGGGTGGCTGCCACGTGCATAGCGGCGTGGGAACCCTTTTTGTTATATATTTTATTCAAATATGAATAGAATATAGAACAAAATGTATCATTAGGATATGTTCATGGGGCCGCTATTTAAGTTAGCTTAGTTTTATTTTTCAAAAAAAAAAAAACTTAATTTCAGGCGCATGGTAAGATGTCCTCGAGCCGGCTGGTGATAAGAGAGACAATAACTCTCGCACTAAACTCACCCTACGCACCTGATGAAGGAAATATGTAGCGGGCACTCCTCATTGGTGAATGAGAAACTCCTACCGTGTGTGCGATGATTTTATTGTCCCGGTGAGTAGTTGCAATCATTGTGATGTCTTTTACCCTGGTGAGGAAGCAGAACCTGTTACTATATAGGAACTCCGCACCGGTCAATTGTGGACCTGCTGTGTTTTGGCCCATTTCAATAATTTCGGTGAGGGGTATGTATAAAATGTCTCAGGATATTATACCGTTTACCTAGCGTCATCTTTGTTTTAAACTCAGATCGACATACGAGACAAACCTATTTTATTGTAATACCTATTTATTTATTGCTTGCGATCGAGCACGAAGCTTATTATTAGGCACAAAGAGATCCTCTTTATATAACAAGTTAGAGTTATGGTCGATCTAGCTGGCCAAAAGTATTTTTGTAGTGTAATTGTTTTAGGGCTCATTTTTAAATTTAATAATTTTGTTATGATTACGTCATTGGAAGTACATGTTGAAAAAAAACACGGATATGACGTCCTTATTTACAACATCCTTTATTATAAGCGGTTTATACAAAGATGCTGTAACCTATATTAAATGTTTGGCTTTCTATATCTCTGTATTCACCGAGCTGCAGGTTAAACGGCTCAACCGATTGACTTGAGATTTGAAACATAAACATCTTTGGGGTCAAGTAATCGGTTTGATTTATGAAAAGTTTCCAAAAAATCAAAATGGTTAAAAAGTTACAAATTTACAAAAGTTCAAAAATATGTCTTGCTGGCGCGGGCTAAATATTGAAATTTGAAACATAGACTCTTAAGGGGTCAAGCAAGCAATGTGATTCATAAAAAGTATTAAAAAAGTTAAAGATTTTTAATTTAAAATAGTACCAACGTCAAATGAATACCAAAACTTTTATGGTGATATATGCCCTGCAGGCCCGGGCTAAACATTGAAATGTAGGTATTACGTAAACACAGAAATTTTACAGCATTCAATGCACCGATTATAATAGAAAACCAGCACTCGAAATTATATAGCTGAAAATCGCAAGTCAGTTAAATTTGACTTACAAGTTCACACCTGTAATAACAGAAGTTCCAGAAATAAAACTCCCCCCTCTGTTATGAGTCAAAATGCTGGGTTCAAAAGCTTCACGAGACTTTGATGGAAATTTTCTAGAAGCCTCTGGAAGTATCTTCTAGTGTAAAATAACCTAAACTATACTTAGGATAGGTAGCAATTTCAGAGGAAATATACTCTTGGTACTGCACCATTAAAGAGGAAAAGGAATAAATTATCTGAACCGTCGAATCCCCATTTCTAAGCTACCGGTACAATGAATCATGCACACTCGCTAAGCCGTCGCGTAATCTGCTTATTCCGCAGCTTGGTCTGCGACTTCTCAGAATACAAGGGTAGTACTTTCAAACAGACACTGCTTTATATTTTGCTCTGTTTCAGGCGAAGCACGTTCAACATGACCGGTCTCCAATACTTAATTTGGATCGCGTTCAGCTCACCTCTCTTCAGCCAAACTTCACTAAATAAATACCTGTTTTCGAAGATCAACATAATCCACCACCACTACCGCACGCAATTACCTATATCGGTAGAATTTTAAAACATTGTATACATTGTAATATATACATAGGTACTTTATTGCAAATAATAATTGATTATGACTCTAGCATTTTTTAATCAATCCTAGGGTTTCTTGGCGATTCTTTCACAATTTAAGTATGGTATTATTTGATATGCGGATTTACTTAAATAATGGTATTTTAAAATAAATTTTTAAGTTTGTATAATTTCCCAATTGTCACTCATATTAAAGATTATTGCGTATATCCACATTCTACTGAGAGTTATATTTTAAATGTTATTTCAATTGCATAATTTAGTATCCCATTTTGACTGTCCGGTTTACATAATATACTACTTAGATTATTTGCTTTCCCATTTTATTAAAACATATTAAATAGGTAGCACATTGCGGCACGTACGTTTATGTCTGAAAACTCGGATGAATCAAAGACTATTTGACTATATGGCTCTTTGAAAAGTCGGTATTATAAATATATAATGGATGGCAAATATTAACTTTTCTGTTTTATCTTCCAAGTATTTTCTCTGCAACTCTACCACACCACGAATGATTTTCCACTAGTAGGACACCACATTTTTATCCACATTATTTTCTTGCGGAATAATAATATCCTAAGGAAATTCTAGTAATTTTGTGTCACCGTGAATTTGGTCTAACATTATTACTGTTTTATTGTGCATTTCAATGCTCTCTAATGGCTAAAAGCTAATATTGCCCCTGTCGAATTTCAAATTTCCCGCCTATCAGCACATGGTTATCAAATCTCGCAGTATTTTTTTTAAATTATTGTCTCTGATCGCTATTAATAATGTTTTTTTTTATAAATATATATTTCTAAGTTTATTCTGTCGTTTTAAAGGTCGTTTATCATAAAGTAATTTTATGCTTTAAAAAACCAGTTTTTTTTAATAAATTATAGAACGGCGGTAAAGTCTATACTCTTCGGCTAACAGAGTCTATAAATATCGTTAGCATAGCAACGAGTTTGTTTATTCTCATAGAAGGATTTGTGTGACAGATCGCTTTCAACAAGGTCTTCCTAATCTATTCTAATCAACTAAAAGAATGAATAGGGGCTGCGTAAACGCGATCGAAAAAGGGGAGAAGACTCCAGAGGAGCGAGAGATGGTAAAATTCGGCGATCCTCTGAAGGACATAAGGTATTTATACGAAGACTAGGTGAAACGTGTTCGATTTGAGTGTCCACCTGTCAGGGTTGTGTATTATTATGCAGCCGACGACGAGGAAGAGGAATATTACGACGAGGAAGAGGTGGATATTGCCGCGAAGAAAAAGAAGTCACGGATTTCGCGATTATTCGGATGTTGCTGTAGATGTAAAAGAATAATCGCGAACATCTTCTTTTTCGCGACTTCCACCTGTCGCTGAGATCGCCATCCCAATTATGATATAATAATACTTAACCCTCGCCTGCAGGCGCTGAAGTCGTAGCTTCTTCGGATTCGAATGCTTACTAACCTGCGGGTCTCTTTCTTGACCGTCGCTTCGGAGGCTCGCGTGGAATCTATGTAATATAATTAGCTAGCTTTGAAAAAGAAAATGTACCTAAGGCTAGCCGGAGGCAGCGGTAGGATTTTGGTGGCTGCCACGTGTATAGCGGCGTGGGAACCCTTTTTGTTATATATACTATTTTAATATAAATAGTATGTATCACAAAAGGGATCAGTAGGATTTGTTCATGGGGCCGCTATTTAAGTTAGCTTGGTTTTATTTGTCTAAAAAATAAAAAAATACCTTCTTTCAGGCGCACGGTAAGAAGTCCACGAGCCGTGAAGGGCAAAGAGAGTCAATATATCCCGCACTAAACTCACCCCACGCACCTGAAGGTGGAAATAAGTAGAAGACGTGTAGGGTACTCCTCAATCCTAATTGGCGAATGAAAAACTCCTGTCGTGTTTGCGACGATTTTATTTTCCCGGTGAGTAGTTCCAATAATTGTGATGTATTTTGCCTGGTGAGGAAGCAGAACGTGTTGCTATATAGGAACTCCACCGTGGTCAATTGTAGACCGGGAAGGGTATCTATAATATGTTTCAGGATATTAAACCGTTTACCTAGCGTTGTCTCGTCAAACGTGACAAACTTATGTCTATAATGAATATTTTGTAAATCGTGAGTATAATAACAGACGCCAATACTCAATATATTATGCCATTGAGTGATTTTTTAATTAAACAATTCATTTTATTATTCGCTTATCACTAATCAACATACTACAGAGAACATTACAGAAAACCATTACATTGAGCAGTGAAATTAATTAAAAAATATAAATTTAAATACTAACAATCTGATAAAAACGCATTATTATTCCCCTGTAATCTAAGCCGATGGCGGGTTTTGTGCAAAAGTTTTTTAGAGTATCACCATTTAACCTTTTTTAAATATCCTAGTTAAAGTAGTTGCCGGGAGGCACCGGGTAGTACCACAAATAACTTTGAGTTTATTTTCGGGGGTACTTTGAGTAAATTTTCAATAAATGCCTATTAGGCTATCTCGGGTTGACGTATTACTCAACGTATTATCTATAGTGAGATTTAGGTAAACGATTTGGCTAGCTAGATCGACCAAATACCCCTTAGTGCTTCACCAGCTACAATGTTTCTGATTAATTTTCGGTAATTTCTCTTGCGAATCAAGGAGGCTCAGAAAAGGTCAGGATAACTTGAAGAGTGTCTCGAAAAAGAGGGAAGTTTTTATAAATTTAATAAAGCGGCTTAGTCCGAGGCGATAGGGAAAAAGACTTGAGGTCACTGGCTACTATGACTCTTGTATCCTTCTGCGAGTACAGGCTTTCAGTTCTGCTCCATCTAGCTTACATCCAGTGGAATGGTTGTCTCGCTCAAGATGAATTACGCAACATTTTTCTTTATTTAGCTTGATAAACCTGCCATCGGTCCAAGACTACCTGCTGAGAGGATAGCAGGATTATTTGTGTTTTCTATTATTTTCAGTATGCAGTGGAAATGCTGCGTCCCTGAATGATAATCCAACTACCATTCGACCGTCCGGGGAAATTATTGGTATAGAATCAAATTTTATTATTCCTTATACCGGGGAAAATAAAAATATCCCATTGACTGATTTTTTTTTATTATTTCATATATACCCTTAATTTTAATATATCTTCCTCCTACAAGAAAAATCCGATCAGTGACGTAATCGTTATTTTTGTCTTATTGTATGTACCTTCCAGAAAACTTTTGTCGCTTTCTCTGCGGCAAAAGCCCGATTTCTCCTATGACTTCTTGTTCGTTCTCTATCATTCGCTAAGTACAAATATTTGACATTTGACTCTCATATTTTACTGATAATTGTCCGTCTTTTGTGTGTGGCAATACCGTTTAAAATTTATTTTCTGAATAAATAAGTATTCTTTACTGCGACAATACGATTAAATACTATACCGAATTTCCCTTATATCAAAAGCCATAAAAAACTAATAATATATATATTACAAAGCTTAAACGATATTATATGGTTTATTGTGTATTATTTTGTTACTTTATTTTGGAAAAATATTGACAAGCACCATATGCTATGTGCAAATAGCTAGGCTTTTCTGAACGGACCGAGAAATAATAATCTAGGTATGCACTAGCGAAAATGAGTAGAAATACAACATCGCGGTTAGTTGATCACTTTCAACGGTAACGATACCACTCAACAAGAAAAATCAATGAGTGACATATACTCAATATAATTTATATACTGAATCGCGTTGAGACAAAAAAGTCAAAATCAAAATACTCGATTAGCAATTTAAATATTACAACTAGTAAGTATGATATATTAACAAGAATAAAAAAATACGACTGCTGTTACAGATAGTGTTGACATTAATTGGACATTTAGACAGGTGTTTTTTGGCATTTGGACAGTTTAGATACCCTATGACGCTCGAGATGACATAACGATTCTAACAAATTCGCACACTTCTATATCGGTTCAAGCGTTTAGAAGTTATGGTGGAATAAAAAATCAGGGTTTCATCATTATTACATACCGGATTTATTCCGAGTAAAATTGCGTAGTTTTATAATTTTCAAAATGTTGGATTGGACTAAATTCGTAAGAGCGAAAATCGGTTTTTAAAAAATAGGTAAAATTGCGTGGAGAATAACAAAATAAACATTGTATAATTTATTTTACTAAATTGATAGTCCAAATATTTTTCTCCTTCACTCGGCCTCGAAGAGGGAAAACGAAAAAAAACTGTACTTTCATATGATGAATGTCAACACGTACCGCATAATACATCGATTTATTTTAAAGACGCTGCTTTCTCCTTAAATGAGATCAAGGGGTCGCGGAACGTAGCCAATGACACTCGGGAGTACAAAACAATTCTAACAATTCGACACACTTCTAAATCGGCAAGCTTTACAACATTCAATGCACTGATTATAATACAAAAATGACATCCGAAATTATATAGCAAAAAGTCGCAAGTGAATATAATTTGACCTTTAATGAGCCTTGGAAAGACAAAAGAGTATTTTCTTCAAACTACAATACAGCCGGTGGTGACGATAAGAAAAAATAAAAGAAACTTACAATAAAATTCAAAAAGAAAAAGCGAAATTGAATACCAAAAATGGAAAAAATATATTATATTTAAGGCTCGCAAGAAATCTAATATAATTAGCTAGCTTTGAAAAAGAAATTGTAACTAAGGCATCGGAGGCAGCGGTAGTATTTGGGTGGCTGCCACGTGCATAGCGGCGTGGGAACCCTTTTTGTTATATATTTTATTCAAATATGAATAGAATATAGAACAAAATGTATCATTAGGATATGTTCATGGGGCCGCTATTTAAGTTAGCTTAGTTTTATTTTTCAAAAAAAAAAAAAAATACCTAATTTCAGGCGCATGGTAAGATGTCCTCGAGCCGGCTGGTGATAAGAGAGACAATAACTCTCGCACTAAACTCACCCTACGCACCTGATGAAGGAAATATGTAGCGGGCACTCCTCATTGGTGAATGAGAAACTCCTACCGTGTGTGCGATGATTTTATTGTCCCGGTGAGTAGTTGCAATCATTGTGATGTCTTTTACCCTGGTGAGGAAGCAGAACCTGTTACTATATAGGAACTCCGCACCGGTCAATTGTGGACCTGCTGTGTTTTGGCCCATTTCAATAATTTCGGTGAGGGGTATGTATAAAATGTCTCAGGATATTATACCGTTTACCTAGCGTCATCTTTGTTTTAAACTCAGATCGACATACGAGACAAACCTATTTTATTGTAATACCTATTTATTTATTGCTTGCGATCGAGCACGAAGCTTATTATTAGGCACAAAGAGATCCTCTTTATATAACAAGTTAGAGTTATGGTCGATCTAGCTGGCCAAAAGTATTTTTGTAGTGTAATTGTTTTAGGGCTCATTTTTAAATTTAATAATTTTGTTATGATTACGTCATTGGAAGTACATGTTGAAAAAAAAACACGGATATGACGTCCTTATTTACAACATCCTTTATTATAAGCGGTTTATACAAAGATGCTGTAACATATTTTAAATATTTGGCTTTCTATATCTCTGTATTCACCGAGCTGCAGGTTAAACGGCTCAACCGATTGACTTGAGATTTGAAACATAAACATCTTTGGGGTCAAGTAATCGGTTTGATTTATGAAAAGTTTCCAAAAAATCAAAATGGTTAAAAAGTTACAAATTTACAAAAGTTCAAAAATATGTCTTGCTGGCGCGGGCTAAATATTGAAATTTGAAACATAGACTCTTAAGGGGTCAAGCAAGCAATGTGATTCATAAAAAGTATTAAAAAAGTTAAAGATTTTTAATTTAAAATAGTACCAACGTCAAATGAATACCAAAACTTTTATGGTGATATATGCCCTGCAGGCCCGGGCTAAACATTGAAATGTAGGTATTACGTAAACACAGAAATTTTACAGCATTCAATGCACCGATTATAATAGAAAACCAGCACTCGAAATTATATAGCTGAAAATCGCAAGTCAGTTAAATTTGACTTACAAGTTCACACCTGTAATAACAGAAGTTCCAGAAATAAAACTCCCCCCTCTGTTATGAGTCAAAATGCTGGGTTCAAAAGCTTCACGAGACTTTGATGGAAATTTTCTAGAAGCCTCTGGAAGTATCTTCTAGTGTAAAATAGCCTAAACTATACTTAGGATAGGTAGCAATTTCAGAGGAAATATACTCTTGGTACTGCACCATTAAAGAGGAAAAGGAATAAATTATCTGAACCGTCGAATCCCCATTTCTAAGCTACCGGTACAATGAATCATGCACACTCGCTAAGCCCTCGCGTAATCTGCTTATTCCGCAGCTTGGTCTGCGACTTCTCAGAATACAAGGGTAGTACTTTCAAACAGACACTGCTTTATATTTTGCTCTGTTTCAGGCGAAGCACGTTCAACATGACCGGTCTCCAATACTTAATTTGGATCGCGTTCAGTTCACCTCTCTTCAGCCAAACTTCACTAAATAAATACCTGTTTTCGAAGATCAACATAATCCACCACCACTACCGCACGCAATTACCTATATCGGTAGAATTTTAAAACATTGTATACATTGTAACATATACATACTTTATTGCAAATAATAATTGATTATGACTCTAGCATTTTTTAATCAATCCTAGGGTTTCTTGGCGATTCTTTCACAATTTAAGTATGGTATTATTTGATATGCGGATTTACTTAAATAATGGTATTTTAAAATAAATTTTCAAGTTTGTTGTCACCCAATTGTCACTCATATTAAAGATTATTGCGTATATCCACATTCTACTGAGAGTTATATTTTAAATGTTATTTCAATTGCATAATTTAGTATCCCATTTTGACTGTCCGGTTTACATAATATACTACTTAGATTATTTGATTTCCCATTTTATTAAAACATATTAAATAGGTAGCACATTGCGGCACGTACGTTTATGTCTGAAAACTCGGATGAATCAAAGACTATTTGACTATATGGCTCTTTGAAAAGTCGGTATTATAAATATATAATGGATGGCAAATATTAACTTTTCTGTTTTATCTTCCAAGTATTTTCTCTGCAACTCTACCACACCACGAATGGTTTTCCACTAGTAGGACACCACATTTTTATCCACATTATTTTCTTGCGGAATAATAATATCCTAAGGAAATTCTAGTAATTTTGTGTCACCGTGAATTTGGTCTAACATTATTACTGTTTTATTGTGCATTTCAATGCTCTTTAATGGCTAAAAGCTAATATTGCCCCTGTCGAATTTCAAATTTCCCGCCTATCAGCACATGGTTATCAAATCTCGCAGTATTTTTTTTTAATTATTGTCTCCGATCGCTATTAATAATGTTTTTTTTTATAAATATATATTTCTAAGTTTATTCTGTCGTTTTAAAGGTCGTTTATCATAAAGTAATTTTATGCTTTAAAAAACCAGTTTTTTTTAATAAATTATAGAACGGCGGTAAAGTCTATACTCTTCGGCTAACAGAGTCAATAAATATCGTTAGCATAGCAACGAGTTTGTTTATTCTCATAGAAGGATTTGTGTGACAGATCGCTTTCAACAAGGTCTTCCTAATCTATTCTAATCAACTAAAAGAATGAATAGGGGCTGCGTAAACGCGATCAAAAAAGGGGAGAAGACTCCAGGGGAGCGAGAGATGGTAAAATTCGGCGATCCTCTGAAGGACATAAGGTATTTATACGAAGACGAGGTGAAACGTGTTCGATTTGAGTGTCCACCTGTCAGGGTTGTGTATTATTATGCAGCCGACGACGAGGAAGAGGAATATTACGACGAGGAAGAGGTGGATATTGCCGCGAAGAAAAAGAAGTCACGGATTTCGCGATTATTCGGATGTTGCTGTAGATGTAAAAGAATAATCGCGAACATCTTCTTTTTCGCGACTTCCACCTGTCGCTGAGATCGCCATCCCAATTATGATATAATAATACTTAACCCTCGCCTGCAGGCGCTGAGTCGTAGCTTCTTCGGATTCGAATGCTTACTAACCTGCGGGTCTCTTTCTTGACCGTCGCTTCGGAGGCTCGCGTGGAATCTATGTAATATAATTAGCTAGCTTTGAAAAAGATAATGTACCTAAGGCTAGCCGGAGGCAGCGGTAGGATTTTGGTGGCTGCCACGTGTATAGCGGCGTGGGAACCCTTTTTGTTATATATACTATTTTAATATAAATAGTATGTATCACAAAAGGGATCAGTAGGATTTGTTCATGGGGCCGCTATTTAAGTTAGCTTGGTTTTATTTGTCTAAAAAATAAAAAAATACCTTCTTTCAGGCGCACGGTAAGAAGTCTACGAGCCGTGAAGGGCAAAGAGAGTCAATATATCCCGCACTAAACTCACCCCACGCACCTGAAGGTGGAAATAAGTAGAAGACGTGTAGGGGACTCCTCAATCCTAATTGGCGAATGAAAAACTCCTGTCGTGTTTGCGACGATTTTATTTTCCCGGTGAGTAGTTCCAATAATTGTGATGTATTTTGCCTGGTGAGGAAGGAGAACGTGTTGCTATATAGAAACTCCACCGTGGTCAATTGTAGACCGGGAAGGGTATCTATAATATGTTTCAGGATATTAAACCGTTTACCTAGCGTTGTCTCGTCTGTAGATCTGAGTTTAGAACGGAGTTAATGTTTTAAACTCAGATCTACAAACGTGACAAACTTATGTCTATAATGAATATTTTGTAAATCGTGAGTATAATAACAGACGCCAATACTCAATATATTATGCCATTGAGTGATTTTTTAATTAAACAATTCATTTTATTATTCGCTTATCACTAATCAACATACTACAGAGAACATTACAGAAAACCAATACATTGAGCAGTGAAATTAATTAAAAAATATAAATTTAAATACTAACAATCTGATAAAAACGCATTATTATTCCCCTGTAATCTAAGCCGATGGCGGGTTTTGTGCAAAAGTTTTTTAGAGTATCACCATTTAACCTTTTTTAAATATCCTAGTTAAAGTAGTTGCCGGGAGGCACCGGGTAGTACCACAAATAACTTCGAGTTTATTTTCGGGGGAATGGGGGGTAAATTTTCAATAAATGCCTATTAGGCTATCTCGGGTTGACGTATTACTCAACGTATTATCTATAGTGAGATTTAGGTAAACGATTCGGCTAGCTAGATCGACCAAATACCCCTTAGTGCTTCACCAGCTACAATGTTTCTCATTAATTTTCGGTAATTTCTCTTGCGAATCAAGGAGGCTCAGAAAAGGTCAGGATAACTTGAAGAGTGTCTCGAAAAAGAGGGAAGTTTTTATAAATTTAATAAAGCGGCTTAGTCCGAGGCGATAGGGAAAAAGACTTGTGGTCACTGGCTACTATGACTCTTGTATCCTTCTGCGAGTACAGGCTTTCAGTTCTGCTCCATCTAGCTTACATCCAGTGGAATGGTTGTCTCGCTCAAGATGAATTACGCAACATTTTCTTTATTTAGCTTGATAAACCTGCCATCGGTCCAAGACTAGCTGCTGAGAGGATAGCTGGATTATTTGTGTTTTCTATTATTTTCAGTATGCAGTGGAAATGCTGCGTCCCTGAATGATAATCCAACTACCATTCGACCGTCCGGGGAAATTATTGGTATAGAATCAAATTTTATTATTCCTTATACGGGGGAAAATAAAAATATCCCATTGACTGATTTTTTTTTATTATTTCATATATACCCTTAATTTTAATATATCTTCCTCCTACAAGAAAAATCCGATCAGTGACGTAATCGTTATTTTTGTCTTATTGTATGTACCTTCCAGAAAACTTTTGTCGCTTTCTCTGCGGCAAAAGCCCGATTTCTCCTATGACTTCTTGTTCGTTCTCTATCATTCGCTAAGTACAAATATTTGACATTTGACTCTCATATTTTACTGATAATTGTCCGTCTTTTGTGTGTGGCAATACCGTTTAAAATTTATTTTCTGAATAAATAAGTATTCTTTACTGCGACAATACGATTAAATACTATACCGAATTTCCCTTATATCAAAAGCCATAAAAAACTAATAATATATATATTACAAAGCTTAAACGATATTATATGGTTTATTGTGTATTATTTTGTTACTTTATTTTGGAAAAATATTGACAAGCACCATATGCTATGTGCAAATAGCTAGGCTTTTCTGAACGGACCGAGAAATAATAATCTAGGTATGCACTAGCGAAAATGAGTAGAAATACAACATCGCGGTTAGTTGATCACTTTCAACGGTAACGATACCACTCAACAAGAAAAATCAATGAGTGACATATACTCAATATAATTTATATACTGAATCGCGTTGAGACAAAAAAGTCAAAATCAAAATACTCGATTAGCAATTTAAATATTACAACTAGTAAGTATGATATATTAACAAGAATAAAAAAATACGACTGCTGTTACAGATAGTGTTGACATTAATTGGACATTTAGACAGGTGTTTTTTGGCATTTGGACAGTTTAGATACCCTATGACGCTCGAGATGACATAACGATTCTAACAAATTCGCACACTTCTATATCGGTTCAAGCGTTTAGAAGTTATGGTGGAATAAAAAATCAGGGTTTCATCATTATTACATACCGGATTTATTCCGAGTAAAATTGCGTAGTTTTATAATTTTCAAAATGTTGGATTGGACTAAATTCGTAAGAGCGAAAATCGGTTTTTAAAAAATAGGTAAAATTGCGTGTAGAATAACAAAATAAACATTGTATAATTTATTTTACTAAATTGATAGTCCAAATATTTTTCTTCTTCACTCGGCCTCGAAGAGGGAAAACGAAAAAAAACTGTACTTTCATATGATGAATGTCAACACGTACCGCATAATACATCGATTTATTTTAAAGACGCTGCTTTCTCCTTAAATGAGATCAAGGGGTCGCGGAACGTAGCCAATGACACTCGGGAGTACAAAACAATTCTAACAATTCGACACACTTCTAAATCGGCAAGCTTTACAACATTCAATGCACTGATTATAATACAAAAATGACATCCGAAATTATACAGCAAAAAGTCGCAAGTGAATATAATTTGACCTTTAATGAGCCTTGGAAAGACAAAAGAGTATTTTCTTCAAACTACAATACAGCCGGTGGTGACGATAAGAAAAAATAAAAGAAACTTACAATAAAATTCAAAAAGAAAAAGCGAAATTGAATACCAAAAATGGAAAAAATATATTATATTTAAGGCTCGCAAGAAATCTAATATAATTAGCTAGCTTTGAAAAAGAAATTGTAACTAAGGCTATCGGAGGCAGCGGTAGTATTTGGGTGGCTGCCACGTGCATAGCGGCGTGGGAACCCTTTTTGTTATATATTTTATTCAAATATGAATAGAATATAGAACAAAATGTATCATTAGGATATGTTCATGGGGCCGCTATTTAAGTTAGCTTAGTTTTATTTTTCAAAAAAAAAAAAAAATACCTAATTTCAGGCGCATGGTAAGATGTCCTCGAGCCGGCTGGTGATAAGAGAGACAATAACTCTCGCACTAAACTCACCCTACGCACCTGATGAAGGAAATATGTAGCGGGCACTCCTCATTGGTGAATGAGAAACTCCTACCGTGTGTGCGATGATTTTATTGTCCCGGTGAGTAGTTGCAATCATTGTGATGTCTTTTACCCTGGTGAGGAAGCAGAACCTGTTACTATATAGGAACTCCGCACCGGTCAATTGTGGACCTGCTGTGTTTTGGCCCATTTCAATAATTTCGGTGAGGGGTATGTATAAAATGTCTCAGGATATTATACCGTTTACCTAGCGTCATCTTTGTTTTAAACTCAGATCGACATACGAGACAAACCTATTTTATTGTAATACCTATTTATTTATTGCTTGCGATCGAGCACGAAGCTTATTATTAGGCACAAAGAGATCCTCTTTATATAACAAGTTAGAGTTATGGTCGATCTAGCTGGCCAAAAGTATTTTTGTAGTGTAATTGTTTTAGGGCTCATTTTTAAATTTAATAATTTTGTTATGATTACGTCATTGGAAGTACATGTTGAAAAAAAAACACGGATATGACGTCCTTATTTACAACATCCTTTATTATAAGCGGTTTATACAAAGATGCTGTAACATATTTTAAATATTTGGCTTTCTATATCTCTGTATTCACCGAGCTGCAGGTTAAACGGCTCAACCGATTGACTTGAGATTTGAAACATAAACATCTTTGGGGTCAAGTAATCGGTTTGATTTATGAAAAGTTTCCAAAAAATCAAAATGGTTAAAAAGTTACAAATTTACAAAAGTTCAAAAATATGTCTTGCTGGCGCGGGCTAAATATTGAAATTTGAAACATAGACTCTTAAGGGGTCAAGCAAGCAATGTGATTCATAAAAAGTATTAAAAAAGTTAAAGATTTTTAATTTAAAATAGTACCAACGTCAAATGAATACCAAAACTTTTATTTTTTATTTTATTTTTATTTTTATTTTTCAGAAAACTTACAGCGTTTTATACTTAATACTAACACATAATATATACATCTAAGGCCAATTAAAAGTTTTCACAATTAAATTAAATCTATTGTTACAGCGCAATGAGCAATGATACAAATGCAGGTTCAAGTAAGGGGAAAGGGATAGGGTAAGCTAAGTAAGTAAGTAAGATAAGCCATATTATGAGTTATGTAGATGTATGATATATGATGATATATAACGTATATACATATATACATACATACACGTGCACAAACAATAAATTAATATAAATAATACGATACGGTAATAATAAAATGTAAAAATATAGTTAATATAAATATATATATATATATATATCTTAATATATATAAATTACGTGTCACGTTGTTTGTCCGCGATGGACTCCTAAACTACTTAACCGATTTGAATCAAATTTGCACACAATGTGCAGTTTGATCCAACTTGAAAGATAGGATAGCTTACGTCTTAATTTATAGTCGCGATATTATTTTATTGCAATGTCTATTATTTGACATTCGCAATTATCTGTTAGTTCCAAACGATTTTAACAGATGGCGTTATCTATTGAGTAATCCATAGATGGCTCTGCTATGTTAAACCTTCAAACGTCATAGTCGGCCAAGCGTTATTCTAAATTCAAAATATTGTGAAGGTAATACAGTGAAATTATTCCTGATTTTTAATTATTTGTGATTCATTGTTCAACACTCTTTAATTAAAATATATACATGTAAGTATTATCACATAGTTATAAAAGTGGAAAAACTGCAGTATAGGAACCTCTCTCCAATTTTTTTTTTTACTTTCAACTTTTATGGTGATATATGCCCTGCAGGCCCGGGCTAAACATTGAAATGTAGGTATTACGTAAACACAGAAATTTTACAGCATTCAATGCACCGATTATAATAGAAAACCAGCACTCGAAATTATATAGCTGAAAATCGCAAGTCAGTTAAATTTGACTTACAAGTTCACACCTGTAATAACAGAAGTTCCAGAAATAAAACTCCCCCCTCTGTTATGAGTCAAAATGCTGGGTTCAAAAGCTTCACGAGACTTTGATGGAAATTTTCTAGAAGCCTCTGGAAGTATCTTCTAGTGTAAAATAGCCTAAACTATACTTAGGATAGGTAGCAATTTCAGAGGAAATATACTCTTGGTACTGCACCATTAAAGAGGAAAAGGAATAAATTATCTGAACCGTCGAATCCCCATTTCTAAGCTACCGGTACAATGAATCATGCACACTCGCTAAGCCCTCGCGTAATCTGCTTATTCCGCAGCTTGGTCTGCGACTTCTCAGAATACAAGGGTAGTACTTTCAAACAGACACTGCTTTATATTTTGCTCTGTTTCAGGCGAAGCACGTTCAACATGACCGGTCTCCAATACTTAATTTGGATCGCGTTCAGCTCACCTCTCTTCAGCCAAACTTCACTAAATAAATACCTGTTTTCGAAGATCAACATAATCCACCACCACTACCGCACGCAATTACCTATATCGGTAGAATTTTAAAACATTGTATACATTGTAATATATACATACTTTATTGCAAATAATAATTGATTATGACTCTAGCATTTTTTAATCAATCCTAGGGTTTCTTGGCGATTCTTTCACAATTTAAGTATGGTATTATTTGATATGCGGATTTACTTAAATAATGGTATTTTAAAATAAATTTTCAAGTTTGTATAATTTCCCAATTGTCACTCATATTAAAGATTATTGCGTATATCCACATTCTACTGAGAGTTATATTTTAAATGTTATTTCAATTGCATAATTTAGTATCCCATTTTGACTGTCCGGTTTACATAATATACTACTTAGATTATTTGCTTTCCCATTTTATTAAAACATATTAAATAGGTAGCACATTGCGGCACGTACGTTTATGTCTGAAAACTCGGATGAATCAAAGACTATTTGACTATATGGCTCTTTGAAAAGTCGGTATTATAAATATATAATGGATGGCAAATATTAACTTTTCTGTTTTATCTTCCAAGTATTTTCTCTGCAACTCTACCACACCACGAATGATTTTCCACTAGTAGGACACCACATTTTTATCCACATTATTTTCTTGCGGAATAATAATATCCTAAGGAAATTCTAGTAATTTTGTGTCACCGTGAATTTGGTCTAACATTATTACTGTTTTATTGTGCATTTCAATGCTCTTTAATGGCTAATAGCTAATATTGCCCCTGTCGAATTTCAAATTTCCCGCCTATCAGCACATGGTTATCAAATCTCGCAGTATTTTTTTTTTAATTATTGTCTCCGATCGCTATTAATAATGTTTTTTTTTATAAATATATATTTCTAAGTTTATTCTGTCGTTTTAAAGATCGTTTATCATAAAGTAATTTTATGCTTTAAAAAACCAGTTTTTTTTAATAAATTATAGAACGGCGGTAAAGTCTATACTCTTCGGCTAACAGAGTCTATAAATATCGTTAGCATAGCAACGAGTTTGTTTATTCTCATAGAAGGATTTGTGTGACAGATCGCTTTCAACAAGGTCTTCCTAATCTATTCTAATCAACTAAAAGAATGAATAGGGGCTGCGTAAACGCGATCGAAAAAGGGGAGAAGACTCCAGGGGAGCGAGAGATGGTAAAATTCGGCGATCCTCTGAAGGACATAAGGTATTTATACGAAGACGAGGTGAAACGTGTTCGATTTGAGTGTCCACCTGTCAGGGTTGTGTATTATTATGCAGCCGACGACGAGGAAGAGGAATATTACGACGAGGAAGAGGTGGATATTGCCGCGAAGAAAAAGAAGTCACGGATTTCGCGATTATTCGGATGTTGCTGTAGATGTAAAAGAATAATCGCGAACATCTTCTTTTTCGCGACTTCCACCTGTCGCTGAGATCGCCATCCCAATTATGATATAATAATACTTAACCCTCGCCTGCAGGCGCTGAAGTCGTAGCTTCTTCGGATTCGAATGCTTACTAACCTGCGGGTCTCTTTCTTGACCGTCGCTTCGGAGGCTCGCGTCGAATCTATGTAATATAATTAGCTAGCTTTGAAAAAGAAAATGTACCTAAGGCTAGCCGGAGGCAGCGGTAGGATTTTGGTGGCTGCCACGTGTATAGCGGCGTGGGAACCCTTTTTGTTATATATACTATTTTAATATAAATAGTATGTATCACAAAAGGGATCAGTAGGATTTGTTCATGGGGCCGCTATTTAAGTTAGCTTGGTTTTATTTGTCTAAAAAATAAAAAAATACCTTCTTTCAGGCGCACGGTAAGAAGTCAACGAGCCGTGAAGGGCAAAGAGAGTCAATATATCCCGCACTAAACTCACCCCACGCACCTGAAGGTGGAAATAAGTAGAAGACGTGTAGGGGACTCCTCAATCCTAATTGGCGAATGAAAAACTCCTGTCGTGTTTGCGACGATTTTATTTTCCCGGTGAGTAGTTCCAATAATTGTGATGTATTTTGCCTGGTGAGGAAGCAGAACGTGTTGCTATATAGGAACTCCACCGTGGTCAATTGTAGACCGGGAAGGGTATCTATAATATGTTTCAGGATATTAAACCGTTTACCTACCGTTGTCTCGTCTGTAGATCTGAGTTTAGAACGGAGTTAATGTTTTAAACTCAGATCTACAAACGTGACAAACTTATGTCTATAATGAATATTTTGTAAATCGTGAGTATAATAACAGACTCCAATACTCAATATATTATGCCATTGAGTGATTTTTTAATTAAACAATTCATTTTATTATTCGCTTATCACTAATCAACATACTACAGAGAACATTACAGAAAACCAATACATTGAGCAGTGAAATTAATTAAAAAATATAAATTTAAATACTAACAATCTGATAAAAACGCATTATTATTCCCCTGTAATCTAAGCCGATGGCGGGTTTTGTGTAAAAGTTTTTTAGAGTATCACCATTTAACCTTTTTTAAATATCCTAGTTAAAGTAGTTGCCGGGAGGCACCGGGTAGTACCACAAATAACTTCGAGTTTATTTTCGGGGGAATGGGGGGTAAATTTTCAATAAATGCCTATTAGGATATCTCGGGTTGACGTATTACTCAACGTATTACCTATAGTGAGATTTAGGTAAACGATTTGGCTAGCTAGATCGACCAAATACCCCTTAGTGCTTCACCAGCTACAATGTTTCTCATTAATTTTCGGTAATTTCTCTTGCGAATCAAGGAGGCTCAGAAAAGGTCAGGATAACTTGAAGAGTGTCTCGAAAAAGAGGGAAGTTTTTATAAATTTAATAAAGCGGCTTAGTCCGAGGCGATAGGGAAAAAGACTTGAGGTCACTGGCTACTATGACTCTTGTATCCTTCTGCGAGTACAGGCTTTCAGTTCTGCTCCATCTAGCTTACATCCAGTGGAATGGTTGTCTCGCTCAAGATGAATTACGCAACATTTTTCTTTGTTTAGCTTGATAAACCTGCCATCGGTCCAACACTAGCTGCTGAGAGGATAGCAGGATTATTTGTGTTTTCTATTATTTTCAGTATGCAGTGGAAATGCTGCGTCCCTGAATGATAATCCAACTACCATTCGAACGTCCGGGGAAATTATTGGTATAGAATCAAATTTTATTATACCTTATACCGGGGAAAATAAAAATATCCCATTGACTGTTTTTTTTTATTATTTCATATATACCCTTAATTTTAATATATCTTCCTCCTACAAGAAAAATCCGATCAGTGACGAAATCGTTATTTTTGTCTTATTGTATGTACCTTCCAGAAAACTTTTGTCGCTTTCTCTGCGGCAAAAGCCCGATTTCTCCTATATATGACTTCTTGTTCGTTCTCTAACCGTTTAAAATTTATTTTCTGAATAAATAAGTATTCTTTACTGCGACAATACGATTAAATACTATACCGAATTTCCCTTATATCAAGAGCCATAAAAAACTAATAATATATATATATATATTACAAAGCTTAAACGATATTATATGGTTTATTGTGTATTATTTTGTTACTTTATTTTGGAAAAATATTGACAAGCACCATATGCTATGTGCAAATAGCTAGGCTTTTCTGAACGGACCGAGAAATAATAATCTAGGTATGCACTAGCGAAAATGAGTAGAAATACAACATCGCGGTTAGTTGATCACTTTCAACGGTAACGATACCACTCAACAAGAAAAATCAATGAGTGACATATACTCAATAGAATTTATATACTGAATCGCGTTGAGACAAAAAAGTCAAAATCAAAATACTCGATTAGCAATTTAAATATTACAACTAGTAAGTATGATATATTAACAAGAATAAAAAAATACGACTGGTGTTACAGAAAGTGTTGACATTAATTGGACATTTAGACAGGTGTTTTTTGACATTTGGACAGTTTAGATACCCTATGACGCTCGAGATGACATAACGATTCTAACAAATTCGCACACTTCTATATCGGTTCAAGCGTTTAGAAGTTATGGTGGAATAAAAAATCAGGGTTTCATCATTATTACATACCGGATTTATTCCGAGTAAAATTGCGTAGTTTTATAATTTTCAAAATGTTGGATTGGACTAAATTCGTATGAGCCAAAATCGGTTTTAAAAAATAGGTAAAATTGCGTGGAGAATAATAAAATAAACATTGTATAATTTATTTTACTAAATTGATAGTCCAAATATTTTTCTTTTTCACTCGGCCTCGAAGAGGGAAAACGAAAAAAAACTGTACTTTCATATGATGAATGTCAACACGTACCGCATAATACATCGATTTATTTTAAAGACGCTGCTTTCTCCTTAAATGAGATCAAGGGGTCGTGGAACGTAGCCAATGACACTCGGGAGTACAAAACAATTCTAACAATTCGACACACTTCTAAATCGGCAAGCTTTACAACATTCAATGCACTGATTATAATACAAAAATGACATCCGAAATTATATAGCAAAAAGTCGCAAGTGAATATAATTTGACCTTTAATGAGCCTTGGAAAGACAAAAGAGTATTTTCTTCAAACTACAATACAGCCGGTGGTGACGATAAGAAAAAATAAAAGAAACTTACAATAAAATTCAAAAAGAAAAAGCGAAATTTAATACCAAAAATGGAAAAAATATATTATATTTAAGGCTCGCAAGAAATCTAATATAATTAGCTAGCTTTGAAAAAGAAATTGTAACTAAGGCTATCGGAGGCAGCGGTAGTATTTGGGTGGCTGCCACGTGCATAACGGCGTGGGAACCCTTTTTGTTATATATTTTATTCAAATATGAATAGAATATAGAACAAAATGTATCATTAGGATATGTTCATGGGGCCGCTATTTAAGTTAGCTTAGTTTTATTATTCAAAAAAAAAAAATATCTAATTTCAGGCGCATGGTAAGATGTCCTCGAGCCGGCTGGTGATAAGAGAGACAATAACTCTCGCACTAAACTCACCCTACGCACCTGATGAAGGAAATATGTAGCGGGCACTCCTCATTGGTGAATGAGAAACTCCAGGTGTGCGATGATTTTATTGTCCCGGTGAGTAGTTGCAATCATTGTATGTGTGTATGTATGTGTATGTATATATGTATATATTCTTATGTATTATGCAATGCAACGTAAGTTCATAACATCAAAAGAGTCAGCTCATCGATACCATTGATTTTTTTAAATCAATTCTATCTTCAATTCTATCTATTATTTTAAATCAATTCTATCTTCCTAATCTATTCTAATCAACTAAAAGAATGAATAGGGGCTGCGTAAACGCGATCGAAAAAGGGGAGAAGACTCCAGGGAAGCGAGAGATGGTAAAATTCGGCGATCCTCTGAAGGACATAAGGTATTTATACGAAGACGAGGTGAAACGTGTTCGATTTGAGTGTCCACCTGTCAGGGTTGTGTATTATTATGCAGCCGACGACGAGGAAGAGGAATATTACGACGAGGAAGAGGTGGATATTGCCGCGAAGAAAAAGAAGTCACGGATTTCGCGATTATTCGGATGTTGCTGTAGATGTAAAAGAATAATCGCGAACATCTTCTTTTTCGCGACTTCCACCTGTCGCTGAGATCGCCATCCCAATTATGATATAATAATACTTAACCCTCGCCTGCAGGCGCTGAAGTCGTAGCTTCTTCGGATTCGAATGCTTACTAACCTGCGGGTCTCTTTCTTGACCGTCGCTTCGGAGGCTCGCGTCGAATCTATGTAATATAATTAGCTAGCTTTGAAAAAGAAAATGTACCTAAGGCTAGCCGGAGGCAGCGGTAGGATTTTGGTGGCTGCCACGTGTATATAATAGCGGCGTGGGAACCCTTTTTGTTATATATACTATTTTAATATAAATAGTATGTATCACAAAAGGGATCAGTAGGATTTGTTCATGGGGCCGCTATTTAAGTTAGCTTGGTTTTATTTGTCTAAAAAATAAAAAAATACCTTCTTTCAGGCGCACGGTAAGAAGTCCACGAGCCGTGAAGGGCAAAGAGAGTCAATATATCCCGCACTAAACTCACCCCACGCACCTGAAGGTGGAAATAAGTAGAAGACGTGTAGGGGACTCCTCAATCCTAATTGGCGAATGAAAAACTCCTGTCGTGTTTGCGACGATTTTATTTTCCCGGTGAGTAGTTCCAATAATTGTGATGTATTTTGCCTGGTGAGGAAGCAGAACGTGTTGCTATATAGGAACTCCACCGTGGTCAATTGTAGACCGGGAAGGGTATCTATAATATGTTTCAGGATATTAAACCGTTTACCTAGCGTTGTCTCGTCTGTAGATCTGAGTTTAAAACGGAGTTAATGTTTTAAACTCAGATCTACAAACGTGACAAACTTATGTCTATAATGAATATTTTGTAAATCGTGAGTATAATAACAGACGCCAATACTCAATATATTATGCCATTGAGTGATTTTTTTAATTAAACAATTCATTTTATTATTCGCTTATCACTAATCAACATACTACAGAGAACATTACAGAAAACCAATACATTGAGCAGTGAAATTAATTAAAAAATATAAATTTAAATACTAACAATCTGATAAAAACGCATTATTATTCCCCTGTAATCTAAGCCGATGGCGGGTTTTGTGAAAAAGTTTTTTAGAGTATCACCATTTAACCTTTTTTAAATATCCTAGTTAAAGTAGTTGCCGGGAGGCACCGGGTAGTACCACAAATAACTTCGAGTTTATTTTCGGGGGAATGGGGGGTAAATTTTCAATAAATGCCTATTAGGCTATCTCGGGTTGACGTATTACTCAACGTATTATCTATAGTGAGATTTAGGTAAACGATTTGGCTAGCTAGATCGACCAAATACCCCTTAGTGCTTCACCAGCTACAATGTTTCTCATTAATTTTCGGTAATTTCTCTTGCGAATCAAGGAGGCTCAGAAAAGGTCAGGATAACTTGAAGAGTGTCTCGAAAAAGAGGGAAGTTTTTATAAATTTAATAAAGCGGCTTAGTCCGAGGCGATAGGGAAAAAGACTTGAGGTCACTGGCTACTATGACTCTTGTATCCTTCTGCGAGTACAGGCTTTCAGTTCTGCTCCATCTAGCTTACATTCAGTGGAATGGTTGTCTCGCTCAAGATGAATTACGCAACATTTTTCTTTGTTTAGCTTGATAAACCTGCCATCGGTCCAACACTAGCTGCTGAGAGGATAGCAGGATTATTTGTGTTTTCTATTATTTTCAGTATGCAGTGGAAATGCTGCGTCCCTGAATGATAATCCAACTACCATTCGAACGTCCGGGGAAATTATTGGTATAGAATCAAATTTTATTATACCTTATACCGGGGAAAATAAAAATATCCCATTGACTGTTTTTTTTTATTATTTCATATATACCCTTAATTTTAATATATCTTCCTCCTACAAGAAAAATCCGATCAGTGACGAAATCGTTATTTTTGTCTTATTGTATGTACCTTCCAGAAAACTTTTGTCGCTTTCTCTGCGGCAAAAGCCCGATTTCTCCTATATATGACTTCTTGTTCGTTCTCTAACCGTTTAAAATTTATTTTCTGAATAAATAAGTATTCTTTACTGCGACAATACGATTAAATACTATACCGAATTTCCCTTATATCAAGAGCCATAAAAAACTAATAATATATATATATATATATATATATATATTACAAAGCTTAAACGATATTATATGGTTTATTGTGTATTATTTTGTTACTTTATTTTGGAAAAATATTGACAAGCACCATATGCTATGTGCAAATAGCTAGGCTTTTCTGAACGGACCGAGAAATAATAATCTAGGTATGCACTAGCGAAAATGAGTAGAAATACAACATCGCGGTTAGTTGATCACTTTCAACGGTAACGATACCACTCAACAAGAAAAATCAATGAGTGACATATACTCAATAGAATTTATATACTGAATCGCGTTGAGACAAAAAAGTCAAAATCAAAATACTCGATTAGCAATTTAAATATTACAACTAGTAAGTATGATATATTAACAAGAATAAAAAAATACGACTGGTGTTACAGAAAGTGTTGACATTAATTGGACATTTAGACAGGTGTTTTTTGACATTTGGACAGTTTAGATACCCTATGACGCTCGAGATGACATAACGATTCTAACAAATTCGCACACTTCTATATCGGTTCAAGCGTTTAGAAGTTATGGTGGAATAAAAAATCAGGGTTTCATCATTATTACATACCGGATTTATTCCGAGTAAAATTGCGTAGTTTTATAATTTTCAAAATGTTGGATTGGACTAAATTCGTATGAGCCAAAATCGGTTTTAAAAAATAGGTAAAATTGCGTGGAGAATAATAAAATAAACATTGTATAATTTATTTTACTAAATTGATAGTCCAAATATTTTTCTTTTTCACTCGGCCTCGAAGAGGGAAAACGAAAAAAAACTGTACTTTCATATGATGAATGTCAACACGTACCGCATAATACATCGATTTATTTTAAAGACGCTGCTTTCTCCTTAAATGAGATCAAGGGGTCGTGGAACGTAGCCAATGACACTCGGGAGTACAAAACAATTCTAACAATTCGACACACTTCTAAATCGGCAAGCTTTACAACATTCAATGCACTGATTATAATACAAAAATGACATCCGAAATTATATAGCAAAAAGTCGCAAGTGAATATAATTTGACCTTTAATGAGCCTTGGAAAGACAAAAGAGTATTTTCTTCAAACTACAATACAGCCGGTGGTGACGATAAGAAAAAATAAAAGAAACTTACAATAAAATTCAAAAAGAAAAAGCGAAATTTAATACCAAAAATGGAAAAAATATATTATATTTAAGGCTCGCAAGAAATCTAATATAATTAGCTAGCTTTGAAAAAGAAATTGTAACTAAGGCTATCGGAGGCAGCGGTAGTATTTGGGTGGCTGCCACGTGCATAGCGGCGTGGGAACCCTTTTTGTTATATATTTTATTCAAATATGAATAGAATATAGAACAAAATGTATCATTAGGATATGTTCATGGGGCCGCTATTTAAGTTAGCTTAGTTTTATTATTCAAAAAAAAAATATATCTAATTTCAGGCGCATGGTAAGATGTCCTCGAGCCGGCTGGTGATAAGAGAGACAATAACTCTCGCACTAAACTCACCCTACGCACCTGATGAAGGAAATATGTAGCGGGCACTCCTCATTGGTGAATGAGAAACTCCAGGTGTGCGATGATTTTATTGTCCCGGTGAGTAGTTGCAATCATTGTATGTGTGTATGTATGTGTATGTATATATGTATATTTATGTATGTGTGTATGTATGTGTATGTATATATGTATATATTCTTATGTATTATGCAATGCAACGTAAGTTCATAACATCAAAAGAGTCAGCTCATCGATACCATTGATTTTTTTAAATCAATGTCGATACCTTTAAACAAAAAGCAGCATCCCTAGATACGGGTCTCTGACCTAGTTAGGAATGCGGATAGACATTTTCACCATAGGATGTGCTCAATCTCTCCCAACTCAACCATAGTATGTTAATGGTGTGTATATGACATAATTATAAAGTTATTGTAAATTAATAAATAAAATTAAAAAAAATAAAAAAAAAATAAAAAAAAAATTGTGATGTCTTTTACCCTGGTGAGGAAGCAGAACTATATAGGAACTCCACACCGGTCAATTGTGGACCTGCTGTGTTTTGGCCCATTTCAATAATTTCGGTGAGGGGTATGTATAAAATGTCTCAGGATATTATACCGTTTACCTAGCGTCATCTTTGTTTTAAACTCAGATCGACATACGAGACAAACCTATTTTATTGTAATACCTATTTATTTATTGCTTGCGATCGAGCACGATGCTTATTATTAGGCACAAAGAGATCCTCTTTATATAACAAGTTAGAGTTATGGTCGATCTAGCTGGCCAAAAGTATTTTTGTAGTGTAATTGTTTTAGGGCTCATTTTTAAATTTAATAATTTTGTTATGATTACGTCATTGGAAGTACATGTTGAAAAAAAAACACGGATATGACGTCCTTATTTACAACATCCTTTATTATAAGCGGTTTATACAAAGATGCTGTAGCCTATATTAAATATTTGGCTTTCTATATCTCTGTATTCACCGAGCTGCAGGTTAAACGGCTCAACCGATTGACTTGAGATTTGAAACATAAACATCTTTGGGGTCAAGTAATCGGTTTGATTTATGAAAAGTTTCCAAAAAATCAAAATGGTTAAAAAATTACAAATTTACAAAAGTTCAAAAATATGTCTTGCTGGCGCGGGCTAAATATTGAAATTTGAAACATAGACTCTTAAGGGGTCAAGCAAGCAATGTGATTCATAAAAAGTATTAAAAAAGTTAAAGATTTTTAATTTAAAATAGTACCAACGTCAAATGAATACCAAAACTTTTATGGTGATATATGCCCTGCAGGCCCGGGCTAAACATTGAAATGTAGGTATTACGTAAACACAGAAATTTTACAGCATTCAATGCACCGATTATAATAGAAAACCAGCACTCGAAATTATATAGCTGAAAATCGCAAGTCAGTTAAATTTGACTTACAAGTTCACACCTGTAATAACAGAAGTTCCAGAAATAAAACTCCCCCCTCTGTTATGAGTCAAAATGCTGGGTTCAAAAGCTTCACGAGACTTTGATGGAAATTTTCTAGAAGCCTCTGGAAGTATCTTCTAGTGTAAAATAACCTAAACTATACTTAGGATAGGTAGCAATTTCAGAGGAAATATACTCTTGGTACTGCACTATTAAAGAGGAAAAGGAATAAATTATCTGAACCGTCGAATCCCCATTTCTAAGCTACCGGTACAATGAATCATGCACACTCGCTAAGCCGTCGCGTAATCTGCTTATTCCGCAGCTTGGTCTGCGACTTCTCAGAATACAAGGGTAGTACTTTCAAACAGACACTGCTTTATATTTTGCTCTGTTTCAGGCGAAGCACGTTCAACATGACCGGTCTCCAATACTTAATTTGGATCGCGTTCAGCTCACCTCTCTTCAGCCAAACTTCACTAAATAAATACCTGTTTTCGAAGATCAACATAATCCACCACCACTACCGCACGCAATTACCTATATCGGTAGAATTTTAAAACATTGTATACATTGTAATATATACATACTTTATTGCAAATAATAATTGATTATGACTCTAGCATTTTTTAATCAATCCTAGGGTTTCTTGGCGATTCTTTCACAATTTAAGTATGGTATTATTTGATATGCGGATTTACTTAAATAATGGTATTTTAAAATAAATTTTCAAGTTTGTATAATTTCCCAATTGTCACTCATATTAAAGATTATTGCGTATATCCACATTCTACTGAGAGTTATATTTTAAATGTTATTTCAATTGCATAATTTAGTATCCCATTTTGACTGTCCGGTTTACATAATATACTACTTAGATTATTTGCTTTCCCATTTTATTAAAACATATTAAATAGGTAGCACATTGCGGCACGTACGTTTATGTCTGAAAACTCGGATGAATCAAAGACTATTTGACTATATGGCTCTTTGAAAAGTCGGTATTATAAATATATAATGGATGGCAAATATTAACTTTTCTGTTTTATCTTCCAAGTATTTTCTCTGCAACTCTACCACACCACGAATGATTTTCCACTAGTAGGACACCACATTTTTATCCACATTATTTTCTTGCGGAATAATAATATCCTAAGGAAATTCTAGTAATTTTGTGTCACCGTGAATTTGGTCTAACATTATTACTGTTTTATTGTGCATTTCAATGCTCTTTAATGGCTAATAGCTAATATTGCCCCTGTCGAATTTCAAATTTCCCGCCTATCAGCACATGGTTATCAAATCTCGCAGTATTTTTTTTTTAATTATTGTCTCCGATCGCTATTAATAATGTTTTTTTTTATAAATATATATTTCTAAGTTTATTCTGTCGTTTTAAAGATCGTTTATCATAAAGTAATTTTATGCTTTAAAAAACCAGTTTTTTTTAATAAATTATAGAACGGCGGTAAAGTCTATACTCTTCGGCTAACAGAGTCTATAAATATCGTTAGCATAGCAACGAGTTTGTTTATTCTCATAGAAGGATTTGTGTGACAGATCGCTTTCAACAAGGTCTTCCTAATCTATTCTAATCAACTAAAAGAATGAATAGGGGCTGCGTAAACGCGATCGAAAAAGGGGAGAAGACTCCAGGGGAGCGAGAGATGGTAAAATTCGGCGATCCTCTGAAGGACATAAGGTATTTATACGAAGACGAGGTGAAACGTGTTCGATTTGAGTGTCCACCTGTCAGGGTTGTGTATTATTATGCAGCCGACGACGAGGAAGAGGAATATTACGACGAGGAAGAGGTGGATATTGCCGCGAAGAAAAAGAAGTCACGGATTTCGCGATTATTCGGATGTTGCTGTAGATGTAAAAGAATAATCGCGAACATCTTCTTTTTCGCGACTTCCACCTGTCGCTGAGATCGCCATCCCAATTATGATATAATAATACTTAACCCTCGCCTGCAGGCGCTGAAGTCGTAGCTTCTTCGGATTCGAATGCTTACTAACCTGCGGGTCTCTTTCTTGACCGTCGCTTCGGAGGCTCGCGTCGAATCTATGTAATATAATTAGCTAGCTTTGAAAAAGAAAATGTACCTAAGGCTAGCCGGAGGCAGCGGTAGGATTTTGGTGGCTGCCACGTGTATAGCGGCGTGGGAACCCTTTTTGTTATATATACTATTTTAATATAAATAGTATGTATCACAAAAGGGATCAGTAGGATTTGTTCATGGGGCCGCTATTTAAGTTAGCTTGGTTTTATTTGTCTAAAAAATAAAAAAATACCTTCTTTCAGGCGCACGGTAAGAAGTCAACGAGCCGTGAAGGGCAAAGAGAGTCAATATATCCCGCACTAAACTCACCCCACGCACCTGAAGGTGGAAATAAGTAGAAGACGTGTAGGGGACTCCTCAATCCTAATTGGCGAATGAAAAACTCCTGTCGTGTTTGCGACGATTTTATTTTCCCGGTGAGTAGTTCCAATAATTGTGATGTATTTTGCCTGGTGAGGAAGCAGAACGTGTTGCTATATAGGAACTCCACCGTGGTCAATTGTAGACCGGGAAGGGTATCTATAATATGTTTCAGGATATTAAACCGTTTACCTAGCGTTGTCTCGTCTGTAGATCTGAGTTTAGAACGGAGTTAATGTTTTAAACTCAGATCTACAAACGTGACAAACTTATGTCTATAATGAATATTTTGTAAATCGTGAGTATAATAACAGACTCCAATACTCAATATATTATGCCATTGAGTGATTTTTTAATTAAACAATTCATTTTATTATTCGCTTATCACTAATCAACATACTACAGAGAACATTACAGAAAACCAATACATTGAGCAGTGAAATTAATTAAAAAATATAAATTTAAATACTAACAATCTGATAAAAACGCATTATTATTCCCCTGTAATCTAAGCCGATGGCGGGTTTTGTGTAAAAGTTTTTTAGAGTATCACCATTTAACCTTTTTTAAATATCCTAGTTAAAGTAGTTGCCGGGAGGCACCGGGTAGTACCACAAATAACTTCGAGTTTATTTTCGGGGGAATGGGGGGTAAATTTTCAATAAATGCCTATTAGGATATCTCGGGTTGACGTATTACTCAACGTATTATCTATAGTGAGATTTAGGTAAACGATTTGGCTAGCTAGATCGACCAAATACCCCTTAGTGCTTCACCAGCTACAATGTTTCTCATTAATTTTCGGTAATTTCTCTTGCGAATCAAGGAGGCTCAGAAAAGGTCAGGATAACTTGAAGAGTGTCTCGAAAAAGAGGGAAGTTTTTATAAATTTAATAAAGCGGCTTAGTCCGAGGCGATAGGGAAAAAGACTTGAGGTCACTGGCTACTATGACTCTTGTATCCTTCTGCGAGTACAGGCTTTCAGTTCTGCTCCATCTAGCTTACATCCAGTGGAATGGTTGTCTCGCTCAAGATGAATTACGCAACATTTTTCTTTGTTTAGCTTGATAAACCTGCCATCGGTCCAACACTAGCTGCTGAGAGGATAGCAGGATTATTTGTGTTTTCTATTATTTTCAGTATGCAGTGGAAATGCTGCGTCCCTGAATGATAATCCAACTACCATTCGAACGTCCGGGGAAATTATTGGTATAGAATCAAATTTTATTATACCTTATACCGGGGAAAATAAAAATATCCCATTGACTGTTTTTTTTTATTATTTCATATATACCCTTAATTTTAATATATCTTCCTCCTACAAGAAAAATCCGATCAGTGACGAAATCGTTATTTTTGTCTTATTGTATGTACCTTCCAGAAAACTTTTGTCGCTTTCTCTGCGGCAAAAGCCCGATTTCTCCTATATATGACTTCTTGTTCGTTCTCTAACCGTTTAAAATTTATTTTCTGAATAAATAAGTATTCTTTACTGCGACAATACGATTAAATACTATACCGAATTTCCCTTATATCAAGAGCCATAAAAAACTAATAATATATATATATATATTACAAAGCTTAAACGATATTATATGGTTTATTGTGTATTATTTTGTTACTTTATTTTGGAAAAATATTGACAAGCACCATATGCTATGTGCAAATAGCTAGGCTTTTCTGAACGGACCGAGAAATAATAATCTAGGTATGCACTAGCGAAAATGAGTAGAAATACAACATCGCGGTTAGTTGATCACTTTCAACGGTAACGATACCACTCAACAAGAAAAATCAATGAGTGACATATACTCAATAGAATTTATATACTGAATCGCGTTGAGACAAAAAAGTCAAAATCAAAATACTCGATTAGCAATTTAAATATTACAACTAGTAAGTATGATATATTAACAAGAATAAAAAAATACGACTGGTGTTACAGAAAGTGTTGACATTAATTGGACATTTAGACAGGTGTTTTTTGACATTTGGACAGTTTAGATACCCTATGACGCTCGAGATGACATAACGATTCTAACAAATTCGCACACTTCTATATCGGTTCAAGCGTTTAGAAGTTATGGTGGAATAAAAAATCAGGGTTTCATCATTATTACATACCGGATTTATTCCGAGTAAAATTGCGTAGTTTTATTATTTTCAAAATGTTGGATTGGACTAAATTCGTATGAGCCAAAATCGGTTTTAAAAAATAGGTAAAATTGCGTGGAGAATAATAAAATAAACATTGTATAATTTATTTTACTAAATTGATAGTCCAAATATTTTTCTTTTTCACTCGGCCTCGAAGAGGGAAAACGAAAAAAAACTGTACTTTCATATGATGAATGTCAACACGTACCGCATAATACATCGATTTATTTTAAAGACGCTGCTTTCTCCTTAAATGAGATCAAGGGGTCGTGGAACGTAGCCAATGACACTCGGGAGTACAAAACAATTCTAACAATTCGACACACTTCTAAATCGGCAAGCTTTACAACATTCAATGCACTGATTATAATACAAAAATGACATCCGAAATTATATAGCAAAAAGTCGCAAGTGAATATAATTTGACCTTTAATGAGCCTTGGAAAGACAAAAGAGTATTTTCTTCAAACTACAATACAGCCGGTGGTGACGATAAGAAAAAATAAAAGAAACTTACAATAAAATTCAAAAAGAAAAAGCGAAATTTAATACCAAAAATGGAAAAAATATATTATATTTAAGGCTCGCAAGAAATCTAATATAATTAGCTAGCTTTGAAAAAGAAATTGTAACTAAGGCTATCGGAGGCAGCGGTAGTATTTGGGTGGCTGCCACGTGCATAGCGGCGTGGGAACCCTTTTTGTTATATATTTTATTCAAATATGAATAGAATATAGAACAAAATGTATCATTAGGATATGTTCATGGGGCCGCTATTTAAGTTAGCTTAGTTTTATTATTCAAAAAAAAAAAATATCTAATTTCAGGCGCATGGTAAGATGTCCTCGAGCCGGCTGGTGATAAGAGAGACAATAACTCTCGCACTAAACTCACCCTACGCACCTGATGAAGGAAATATGTAGCGGGCACTCCTCATTGGTGAATGAGAAACTCCAGGTGTGCGATGATTTTATTGTCCCGGTGAGTAGTTGCAATCATTGTATGTGTGTATGTATGTGTATGTATATATGTATATATTCTTATGTATTATGCAATGCAACGTAAGTTCATAACATCAAAAGAGTCAGCTCATCGATACCATTGATTTTTTTAAATCAATGTCGATACCTTTAAACAAAAAGCAGCATCCCTAGATACGGGTCTCTGACCTAGTTAGGAATGCGGATAGACATTTTCACCATAGGATGTGCTCAATCTCTCCCAACTCAACCATAGTATGTTAATGGTGTGTATATGACATAATTATAAAGTTATTGTAAATTAATAAATAAAATTAAAAAAAATAAAAAAAAAATAAAAAAAAAATTGTGATGTCTTTTACCCTGGTGAGGAAGCAGAACTATATAGGAACTCCACACCGGTCAATTGTGGACCTGCTGTGTTTTGGCCCATTTCAATAATTTCGGTGAGGGGTATGTATAAAATGTCTCAGGATATTATACCGTTTACCTAGCGTCATCTTTGTTTTAAACTCAGATCGACATACGAGACAAACCTATTTTATTGTAATACCTATTTATTTATTGCTTGCGATCGAGCACGATGCTTATTATTAGGCACAAAGAGATCCTCTTTATATAACAAGTTAGAGTTATGGTCGATCTAGCTGGCCAAAAGTATTTTTGTAGTGTAATTGTTTTAGGGCTCATTTTTAAATTTAATAATTTTGTTATGATTACGTCATTGGAAGTACATGTTGAAAAAAAAACACGGATATGACGTCCTTATTTACAACATCCTTTATTATAAGCGGTTTATACAAAGATGCTGTAGCCTATATTAAATATTTGGCTTTCTATATCTCTGTATTCACCGAGCTGCAGGTTAAACGGCTCAACCGATTGACTTGAGATTTGAAACATAAACATCTTTGGGGTCAAGTAATCGGTTTGATTTATGAAAAGTTTCCAAAAAATCAAAATGGTTAAAAAATTACAAATTTACAAAAGTTCAAAAATATGTCTTGCTGGCGCGGGCTAAATATTGAAATTTGAAACATAGACTCTTAAGGGGTCAAGCAAGCAATGTGATTCATAAAAAGTATTAAAAAAGTTAAAGATTTTTAATTTAAAATAGTACCAACGTCAAATGAATACCAAAACTTTTATGGTGATATATGCCCTGCAGGCCCGGGCTAAACATTGAAATGTAGGTATTACGTAAACACAGAAATTTTACAGCATTCAATGCACCGATTATAATAGAAAACCAGCACTCGAAATTATATAGCTGAAAATCGCAAGTCAGTTAAATTTGACTTACAAGTTCACACCTGTAATAACAGAAGTTCCAGAAATAAAACTCCCCCCTCTGTTATGAGTCAAAATGCTGGGTTCAAAAGCTTCACGAGACTTTGATGGAAATTTTCTAGAAGCCTCTGGAAGTATCTTCTAGTGTAAAATAACCTAAACTATACTTAGGATAGGTAGCAATTTCAGAGGAAATATACTCTTGGTACTGCACTATTAAAGAGGAAAAGGAATAAATTATCTGAACCGTCGAATCCCCATTTCTAAGCTACCGGTACAATGAATCATGCACATTCGCTAAGCCGTCGCGTAATCTGCTTATTCCGCAGCTTGGTCTGCGACTTCTCAGAATACAAGGGTAGTACTTTCAAACAGACACTGCTTTATATTTTGCTCTGTTTCAGGCGAAGCACGTTCAACATGACCGGTCTCCAATACTTAATTTGGATCGCGTTCAGCTCACCTCTCTTCAGCCAAACTTCACTAAATAAATACCTGTTTTCGAAGATCAACATAATCCACCACCACTACCGCACGCAATTACCTATATCGGTAGAATTTTAAAACATTGTATACATTGTAATATATACATACTTTATTGCAAATAATAATTGATTATGACTCTAGCATTTTTTAATCAATCCTAGGGTTTCTTGGCGATTCTTTCACAATTTAAGTATGGTATTATTTGATATGCGGATTTACTTAAATAATGGTATTTTAAAATAAATTTTCAAGTTTGTATAATTTCCCAATTGTCACTCATATTAAAGATTATTGCGTATATCCACATTCTACTGAGAGTTATATTTTAAATGTTATTTCAATTGCATAATTTAGTATCCCATTTTGACTGTCCGGTTTACATAATATACTACTTAGATTATTTGCTTTCCCATTTTATTAAAACATATTAAATAGGTAGCACATTGCGGCACGTACGTTTATGTCTGAAAACTCGGATGAATCAAAGACTATTTGACTATATGGCTCTTTGAAAAGTCGGTATTATAAATATATAATGGATGGCAAATATTAACTTTTCTGTTTTATCTTCCAAGTATTTTCTCTGCAACTCTACCACACCACGAATGATTTTCCACTAGTAGGACACCACATTTTTATCCACATTATTTTCTTGCGGAATAATAATATCCTAAGGAAATTCTAGTAATTTTGTGTCACCGTGAATTTGGTCTAACATTATTACTGTTTTATTGTGCATTTCAATGCTCTTTAATGGCTAATAGCTAATATTGCCCCTGTCGAATTTCAAATTTCCCGCCTATCAGCACATGGTTATCAAATCTCGCAGTATTTTTTTTTTAATTATTGTCTCCGATCGCTATTAATAATGTTTTTTTTTATAAATATATATTTCTAAGTTTATTCTGTCGTTTAAAAGATCGTTTATCATAAAGTAATTTTATGCTTTAAAAAACCAGTTTTTTTTAATAAATTATAGAACGGCGGTAAAGTCTATACTCTTCGGCTAACAGAGTCTATAAATATCGTTAGCATAGCAACGAGTTTGTTTATTCTCATAGAAGGATTTGTGTGACAGATCGCTTTCAACAAGGTCTTCCTAATCTATTCTAATCAACTAAAAGAATGAATAGGGGCTGCGTAAACGCGATCGAAAAAGGGGAGAAGACTCCAGGGGAGCGAGAGATGGTAAAATTCGGCGATCCTCTGAAGGACATAAGGTATTTATACGAAGACGAGGTGAAACGTGTTCGATTTGAGTGTCCACCTGTCAGGGTTGTGTATTATTATGCAGCCGACGACGAGGAAGAGGAATATTACGACGAGGAAGAGGTGGATATTGCCGCGAAGAAAAAGAAGTCACGGATTTCGCGATTATTCGGATGTTGCTGTAGATGTAAAAGAATAATCGCGAACATCTTCTTTTTCGCGACTTCCACCTGTCGCTGAGATCGCCATCCCAATTATGATATAATAATACTTAACCCTCGCCTGCAGGCGCTGAAGTCGTAGCTTCTTCGGATTCGAATGCTTACTAACCTGCGGGTCTCTTTCTTGACCGTCGCTTCGGAGGCTCGCGTCGAATCTATGTAATATAATTAGCTAGCTTTGAAAAAGAAAATGTACCTAAGGCTAGCCGGAGGCAGCGGTAGGATTTTGGTGGCTGCCACGTGTATAGCGGCGTGGGAACCCTTTTTGTTATATATACTATTTTAATATAAATAGTATGTATCACAAAAGGGATCAGTAGGATTTGTTCATGGGGCCGCTATTTAAGTTAGCTTGGTTTTATTTGTCTAAAAAATAAAAAAATACCTTCTTTCAGGCGCACGGTAAGAAGTCCACGAGCCGTGAAGGGCAAAGAGAGTCAATATATCCCGCACTAAACTCACCCCACGCACCTGAAGGTGGAAATAAGTAGAAGACGTGTAGGGGACTCCTCAATCCTAATTGGCGAATGAAAAACTCCTGTCGTGTTTGCGACGATTTTATTTTCCCGGTGAGTAGTTCCAATAATTGTGATGTATTTTGCCTGGTAAGGAAGCAGAACGTGTTGCTATATAGGAACTCCACCGTGGTCAATTGTAGACCGGGAAGGGTATCTATAATATGTTTCAGGATATTAAACCGTTTACCTAGCGTTGTCTCGTCTGTAGATCTGAGTTTAGAACGGAGTTAATGTTTTAAACTCAGATCTACAAACGTGACAAACTTATGTCTATAATGAATATTTTGTAAATCGTGAGTATAATAACAGACGCCAATACTCAATATATTATGCCATTGAGTGTTTTTTTACTTAAACAATTCATTTTATTATTCGCTTATCACTAATCAACATACTACAGAGAACATTACAAAAAACCAATACATTGAGCAGTGAAATTAATTAAAAAATATAAATTTAAATACTAACAATCTGATAAAAACGCATTATTATTCCCCTGTAATCTAAGCCGATGGCGGGTTTTGTGCAAAAGTTTTTTAGAGTATCACCATTTAACCTTTTTTAAATATCCTAGTTAAAGTAGTTGCCGGGAGGCACCGGGTAGTACCACAAATAACTTCGAGTTTATTTTCGGGGGAATGGGGGGTAAATTTTCAATAAATGCCTATTAGGCTATCTCGGGTTGACGTATTACTCAACGTATTATCTATAGTGAGATTTAGGTAAACGATTTGGCTAGCTAGATCGACCAAATACCCCTTAGTGCTTCACCAGCTACAATGTTTCTCATTAATTTTCGGTAATTTCTCTTGCGAATCAAGGAGGCTCAGAAAAGGTCAGGATAACTTGAAGAGTGTCTCGAAAAAGAGGGAAGTTTTTATAAATTTAATAAAGCGGCTTAGTCCGAGGCGATAGGGAAAAAGACTTGAGGTCACTGGCTACTATGACTCTTGTATCCTTCTGCGAGTACAGGCTTTCAGTTCTGCTCCATCTAGCTTACATCCAGTGGAATGGTTGTCTCGCTCAAGATGAATTACGCAACATTTTTCTTTGTTTAGCTTGATAAACCTGCCATCGGTCCAACACTAGCTGCTGAGAGGATAGCAGGATTATTTGTGTTTTCTATTATTTTCAGTATGCAGTGGAAATGCTGCGTCCCTGAATGATAATCCAACTACCATTCGAACGTCCGGGGAAATTATTGGTATAGAATCAAATTTTATTATACCTTATACCGGGGAAAATAAAAATATCCCATTGACTGTTTTTTTTTATTATTTCATATATACCCTTAATTTTAATATATCTTCCTCCTACAAGAAAAATCCGATCAGTGACGAAATCGTTATTTTTGTCTTATTGTATGTACCTTCCAGAAAACTTTTGTCGCTTTCTCTGCGGCAAAAGCCCGATTTCTCCTATATATGACTTCTTGTTCGTTCTCTAACCGTTTAAAATTTATTTTCTGAATAAATAAGTATTCTTTACTGCGACAATACGATTAAATACTATACCGAATTTCCCTTATATCAAGAGCCATAAAAAACTAATAATATATATATATATATATATTACAAAGCTTAAACGATATTATATGGTTTATTGTGTATTATTTTGTTACTTTATTTTGGAAAAATATTGACAAGCACCATATGCTATGTGCAAATAGCTAGGCTTTTCTGAACGGACCGAGAAATAATAATCTAGGTATGCACTAGCGAAAATGAGTAGAAATACAACATCGCGGTTAGTTGATCACTTTCAACGGTAACGATACCACTCAACAAGAAAAATCAATGAGTGACATATACTCAATAGAATTTATATACTGAATCGCGTTGAGACAAAAAAGTCAAAATCAAAATACTCGATTAGCAATTTAAATATTACAACTAGTAAGTATGATATATTAACAAGAATAAAAAAATACGACTGGTGTTACAGAAAGTGTTGACATTAATTGGACATTTAGACAGGTGTTTTTTGACATTTGGACAGTTTAGATACCCTATGACGCTCGAGATGACATAACGATTCTAACAAATTCGCACACTTCTATATCGGTTCAAGCGTTTAGAAGTTATGGTGGAATAAAAAATCAGGGTTTCATCATTATTACATACCGGATTTATTCCGAGTAAAATTGCGTAGTTTTATAATTTTCAAAATGTTGGATTGGACTAAATTCGTATGAGCCAAAATCGGTTTTAAAAAATAGGTAAAATTGCGTGGAGAATAATGAAATAAACATTGTATAATTTATTTTACTAAATTGATAGTCCAAATATTTTTCTTTTTCACTCGGCCTCGAAGAGGGAAAACGAAAAAAAACTGTACTTTCATATGATGAATGTCAACACGTACCGCATAATACATCGATTTATTTTAAAGACGCTGCTTTCTCCTTAAATGAGATCAAGGGGTCGTGGAACGTAGCCAATGACACTCGGGAGTACAAAACAATTCTAACAATTCGACACACTTCTAAATCGGCAAGCTTTACAACATTCAATGCACTGATTATAATACAAAAATGACATCCGAAATTATATAGCAAAAAGTCGCAAGTGAATATAATTTGACCTTTAATGAGCCTTGGAAAGACAAAAGAGTATTTTCTTCAAACTACAATACAGCCGGTGGTGACGATAAGAAAAAATAAAAGAAACTTACAATAAAATTCAAAAAGAAAAAGCGAAATTTAATACCAAAAATGGAAAAAATATATTATATTTAAGGCTCGCAAGAAATCTAATATAATTAGCTAGCTTTGAAAAAGAAATTGTAACTAAGGCTATCGGAGGCAGCGGTAGTATTTGGGTGGCTGCCACGTGCATAGCGGCGTGGGAACCCTTTTTGTTATATATTTTATTCAAATATGAATAGAATATAGAACAAAATGTATCATTAGGATATGTTCATGGGGCCGCTATTTAAGTTAGCTTAGTTTTATTATTCAAAAAAAAAAAATATCTAATTTCAGGCGCATGGTAAGATGTCCTCGAGCCGGCTGGTGATAAGAGAGACAATAACTCTCGCACTAAACTCACCCTACGCACCTGATGAAGGAAATATGTAGCGGGCACTCCTCATTGGTGAATGAGAAACTCCAGGTGTGCGATGATTTTATTGTCCCGGTGAGTAGTTGCAATCATTGTATGTGTGTATGTATGTGTATGTATATATGTATATATTCTTATGTATTATGCAATGCAACGTAAGTTCATAACATCAAAAGAGTCAGCTCATCGATACCATTGATTTTTTTAAATCAATGTCGATACCTTTAAACAAAAAGCAGCATCCCTAGATACGGGTCTCTGACCTAGTTAGGAATGCGGATAGACATTTTCACCATAGGATGTGCTCAATCTCTCCCAACTCAACCATAGTATGTTAATGGTGTGTATATGACATAATTATAAAGTTATTGTAAATTAATAAATAAAATTAAAAAAAATAAAAAAAAAATAAAAAAAAAATTGTGATGTCTTTTACCCTGGTGAGGAAGCAGAACTATATAGGAACTCCACACCGGTCAATTGTGGACCTGCTGTGTTTTGGCCCATTTCAATAATTTCGGTGAGGGGTATGTATAAAATGTCTCAGGATATTATACCGTTTACCTAGCGTCATCTTTGTTTTAAACTCAGATCGACATACGAGACAAACCTATTTTATTGTAATACCTATTTATTTATTGCTTGCGATCGAGCACGATGCTTATTATTAAGCACAAAGAGATCCTCTTTATATAACAAGTTAGAGTTATGGTCGATCTAGCTGGCCAAAAGTATTTTTGTAGTGTAATTGTTTTAGGGCTCATTTTTAAATTTAATAATTTTGTTATGATTACGTCATTGGAAGTACATGTTGAAAAAAAAACACGGATATGACGTCCTTATTTACAACATCCTTTATTATAAGCGGTTTATACAAAGATGCTGTAGCCTATATTAAATATTTGGCTTTCTATATCTCTGTATTCACCGAGCTGCAGGTTAAACGGCTCAACCGATTGACTTGAGATTTGAAACATAAACATCTTTGGGGTCAAGTAATCGGTTTGATTTATGAAAAGTTTCCAAAAAATCAAAATGGTTAAAAAATTACAAATTTACAAAAGTTCAAAAATATGTCTTGCTGGCGCGGGCTAAATATTGAAATTTGAAACATAGACTCTTAAGGGGTCAAGCAAGCAATGTGATTCATAAAAAGTATTAAAAAAGTTAAAGATTTTTAATTTAAAATAGTACCAACGTCAAATGAATACCAAAACTTTTATGGTGATATATGCCCTGCAGGCCCGGGCTAAACATTGAAATGTAGGTATTACGTAAACACAGAAATTTTACAGCATTCAATGCACCGATTATAATAGAAAACCAGCACTCGAAATTATATAGCTGAAAATCGCAAGTCAGTTAAATTTGACTTACAAGTTCACACCTGTAATAACAGAAGTTCCAGAAATAAAACTCCCCCCTCTGTTATGAGTCAAAATGCTGGGTTCAAAAGCTTCACGAGACTTTGATGGAAATTTTCTAGAAGCCTCTGGAAGTATCTTCTAGTGTAAAATAACCTAAACTATACTTAGGATAGGTAGCAATTTCAGAGGAAATATACTCTTGGTACTGCACTATTAAAGAGGAAAAGGAATAAATTATCTGAACCGTCGAATCCCCATTTCTAAGCTACCGGTACAATGAATCATGCACATTCGCTAAGCCGTCGCGTAATCTGCTTATTCCGCAGCTTGGTCTGCGACTTCTCAGAATACAAGGGTAGTACTTTCAAACAGACACTGCTTTATATTTTGCTCTGTTTCAGGCGAAGCACGTTCAACATGACCGGTCTCCAATACTTAATTTGGATCGCGTTCAGCTCACCTCTCTTCAGCCAAACTTCACTAAATAAATACCTGTTTTCGAAGATCAACATAATCCACCACCACTACCGCACGCAATTACCTATATCGGTAGAATTTTAAAACATTGTATACATTGTAATATATACATACTTTATTGCAAATAATAATTGATTATGACTCTAGCATTTTTTAATCAATCCTAGGGTTTCTTGGCGATTCTTTCACAATTTAAGTATGGTATTATTTGATATGCGGATTTACTTAAATAATGGTATTTTAAAATAAATTTTCAAGTTTGTATAATTTCCCAATTGTCACTCATATTAAAGATTATTGCGTATATCCACATTCTACTGAGAGTTATATTTTAAATGTTATTTCAATTGCATAATTTAGTATCCCATTTTGACTGTCCGGTTTACATAATATACTACTTAGATTATTTGCTTTCCCATTTTATTAAAACATATTAAATAGGTAGCACATTGCGGCACGTACGTTTATGTCTGAAAACTCGGATGAATCAAAGACTATTTGACTATATGGCTCTTTGAAAAGTCGGTATTATAAATATATAATGGATGGCAAATATTAACTTTTCTGTTTTATCTTCCAAGTATTTTCTCTGCAACTCTACCACACCACGAATGATTTTCCACTAGTAGGACACCACATTTTTATCCACATTATTTTCTTGCGGAATAATAATATCCTAAGGAAATTCTAGTAATTTTGTGTCACCGTGAATTTGGTCTAACATTATTACTGTTTTATTGTGCATTTCAATGCTCTTTAATGGCTAATAGCTAATATTGCCCCTGTCGAATTTCAAATTTCCCGCCTATCAGCACATGGTTATCAAATCTCGCAGTATTTTTTTTTTAATTATTGTCTCCGATCGCTATTAATAATGTTTTTTTTTATAAATATATATTTCTAAGTTTATTCTGTCGTTTTAAAGATCGTTTATCATAAAGTAATTTTATGCTTTAAAAAACCAGTTTTTTTTAATAAATTATAGAACGGCGGTAAAGTCTATACTCTTCGGCTAACAGAGTCTATAAATATCGTTAGCATAGCAACGAGTTTGTTTATTCTCATAGAAGGATTTGTGTGACAGATCGCTTTCAACAAGGTCTTCCTAATCTATTCTAATCAACTAAAAGAATGAATAGGGGCTGCGTAAACGCGATCGAAAAAGGGGAGAAGACTCCAGGGAAGCGAGAGATGGTAAAATTCGGCGATCCTCTGAAGGACATAAGGTATTTATACGAAGACGAGGTGAAACGTGTTCGATTTGAGTGTCCACCTGTCAGGGTTGTGTATTATTATGCAGCCGACGACGAGGAAGAGGAATATTACGACGAGGAAGAGGTGGATATTGCCGCGAAGAAAAAGAAGTCACGGATTTCGCGATTATTCGGATGTTGCTGTAGATGTAAAAGAATAATCGCGAACATCTTCTTTTTCTCGACTTCCACCTGTCGCTGAGATCGCCATCCCAATTATGATATAATAATACTTAACCCTCGCCTGCAGGCGCTGAAGTCGTAGCTTCTTCGGATTCGAATGCTTACTAACCTGCGGGTCTCTTTCTTGACCGTCGCTTCGGAGGCTCGCGTCGAATCTATGTAATATAATTAGCTAGCTTTGAAAAAGAAAATGTACCTAAGGCTAGCCGGAGGCAGCGGTAGGATTTTGGTGGCTGCCACGTGTATAGCGGCGTGGGAACCCTTTTTGTTATATATACTATTTTAATATAAATAGTATGTATCACAAAAGGGATCAGTAGGATTTGTTCATGGGGCCGCTATTTAAGTTAGCTTGGTTTTATTTGTCTAAAAAATAAAAAAATACCTTCTTTCAGGCGCACGGTAAGAAGTCCACGAGCCGTGAAGGGCAAAGAGAGTCAATATATCCCGCACTAAACTCACCCCACGCACCTGAAGGTGGAAATAAGTAGAAGACGTGTAGGGGACTCCTCAATCCTAATTGGCGAATGAAAAACTCCTGTCGTGTTTGCGACGATTTTATTTTCCCGGTGAGTAGTTCCAATAATTGTGATGTATTTTGCCTGGTGAGGAAGCAGAACGTGTTGCTATATAGGAACTCCACCGTGGTCAATTGTAGACCGGGAAGGGTATCTATAATATGTTTCAGGATATTAAACCGTTTACCTAGCGTTGTCTCGTCTGTAGATCTGAGTTTAGAACGGAGTTAATGTTTTAAACTCAGATCTACAAACGTGACAAACTTATGTCTATAATGAATATTTTGTAAATCGTGAGTATAATAACAGACGCCAATACTCAATATATTATGCCATTGAGTGTTTTTTTACTTAAACAATTCATTTTATTATTCGCTTATCACTAATCAACATACTACAGAGAACATTACAAAAAACCAATACATTGAGCAGTGAAATTAATTAAAAAATATAAATTTAAATACTAACAATCTGATAAAAACGCATTATTATTCCCCTGTAATCTAAGCCGATGGCGGGTTTTGTGCAAAAGTTTTTTAGAGTATCACCATTTAACCTTTTTTAAATATCCTAGTTAAAGTAGTTGCCGGGAGGCACCGGGTAGTACCACAAATAACTTCGAGTTTATTTTCGGGGGAATGGGGGGTAAATTTTCAATAAATGCCTATTAGGCTATCTCGGGTTGACGTATTACTCAACGTATTATCTATAGTGAGATTTAGGTAAACGATTTGGCTAGCTAGATCGACCAAATACCCCTTAGTGCTTCACCAGCTACAATGTTTCTCATTAATTTTCGGTAATTTCTCTTGCGAATCAAGGAGGCTCAGAAAAGGTCAGGATAACTTGAAGAGTGTCTCGAAAAAGAGGGAAGTTTTTATAAATTTAATAAAGCGGCTTAGTCCGAGGCGATAGGGAAAAAGACTTGAGGTCACTGGCTACTATGACTCTTGTATCCTTCTGCGAGTACAGGCTTTCAGTTCTGCTCCATCTAGCTTACATCCAGTGGAATGGTTGTCTCGCTCAAGATGAATTACGCAACATTTTTCTTTGTTTAGCTTGATAAACCTGCCATCGGTCCAACACTAGCTGCTGAGAGGATAGCAGGATTATTTGTGTTTTCTATTATTTTCAGTATGCAGTGGAAATGCTGCGTCCCTGAATGATAATCCAACTACCATTCGAACGTCCGGGGAAATTATTGGTATAGAATCAAATTTTATTATACCTTATACCGGGGAAAATAAAAATATCCCATTGACTGTTTTTTTTTATTATTTCATATATACCCTTAATTTTAATATATCTTCCTCCTACAAGAAAAATCCGATCAGTGACGAAATCGTTATTTTTGTCTTATTGTATGTACCTTCCAGAAAACTTTTGTCGCTTTCTCTGCGGCAAAAGCCCGATTTCTCCTATATATGACTTCTTGTTCGTTCTCTAACCGTTTAAAATTTATTTTCTGAATAAATAAGTATTCTTTACTGCGACAATACGATTAAATACTATACCGAATTTCCCTTATATCAAGAGCCATAAAAAACTAATAATATATATATATATATATATATTACAAAGCTTAAACGATATTATATGGTTTATTGTGTATTATTTTGTTACTTTATTTTGGAAAAATATTGACAAGCACCATATGCTATGTGCAAATAGCTAGGCTTTTCTGAACGGACCGAGAAATAATAATCTAGGTATGCACTAGCGAAAATGAGTAGAAATACAACATCGCGGTTAGTTGATCACTTTCAACGGTAACGATACCACTCAACAAGAAAAATCAATGAGTGACATATACTCAATAGAATTTATATACTGAATCGCGTTGAGACAAAAAAGTCAAAATCAAAATACTCGATTAGCAATTTAAATATTACAACTAGTAAGTATGATATATTAACAAGAATAAAAAAATACGACTGGTGTTACAGAAAGTGTTGACATTAATTGGACATTTAGACAGGTGTTTTTTGACATTTGGACAGTTTAGATACCCTATGACGCTCGAGATGACATAACGATTCTAACAAATTCGCACACTTCTATATCGGTTCAAGCGTTTAGAAGTTATGGTGGAATAAAAAATCAGGGTTTCATCATTATTACATACCGGATTTATTCCGAGTAAAATTGCGTAGTTTTATAATTTTCAAAATGTTGGATTGGACTAAATTCGTATGAGCCAAAATCGGTTTTAAAAAATAGGTAAAATTGCGTGGAGAATAATAAAATAAACATTGTATAATTTATTTTACTAAATTGATAGTCCAAATATTTTTCTTTTTCACTCGGCCTCGAAGAGGGAAAACGAAAAAAAACTGTACTTTCATATGATGAATGTCAACACGTACCGCATAATACATCGATTTATTTTAAAGACGCTGCTTTCTCCTTAAATGAGATCAAGGGGTCGTGGAACGTAGCCAATGACACTCGGGAGTACAAAACAATTCTAACAATTCGACACACTTCTAAATCGGCAAGCTTTACAACATTCAATGCACTGATTATAATACAAAAATGACATCCGAAATTATATAGCAAAAAGTCGCAAGTGAATATAATTTGACCTTTAATGAGCCTTGGAAAGACAAAAGAGTATTTTCTTCAAACTACAATACAGCCGGTGGTGACGATAAGAAAAAATAAAAGAAACTTACAATAAAATTCAAAAAGAAAAAGCGAAATTTAATACCAAAAATGGAAAAAATATATTATATTTAAGGCTCGCAAGAAATCTAATATAATTAGCTAGCTTTGAAAAAGAAATTGTAACTAAGGCTATCGGAGGCAGCGGTAGTATTTGGGTGGCTGCCACGTGCATAGCGGCGTGGGAACCCTTTTTGTTATGTATTTTATTCAAATATGAATAGAATATAGAACAAAATGTATCATTAGGATATGTTCATGGGGCCGCTATTTAAGTTAGCTTAGTTTTATTTTTCAAGAAAAAAAAAAAAACCTAATTTCAGGCGCATGGTAAGATGTCCTCGAGCCGGCTGGTGATAAGAGAGACAATAACTCTCGCACTAAACTCACCCTACGCACCTGATGAAGGAAATATATAGCGGGCACTGCTCATTGGTGAATGAGAAACTCCTACCGTGTGTGCGATGATTTTATTGTCCCGGTGAGTAGTTGCAATCATTGTGATGTCTTTTACCCTGGTGAGGAAGCAGAACCTGTTACTATATAGGAACTCCACACCGGTCAATTGTGGACCTGCTGTGTTTTGGCCCATTTCAATAATTTCGGTGAGGGGTATGTATAAAATGTCTCAGGATATTATACCGTTTACCTAGCGTCATCTTTGTTTTAAACTCAGATCGACATACGAGACAAACCTATTTTATTGTAATACCTATTTATTTATTGCTTGCGATCGAGCACGAAGCTTATTATTAGGCACAAAGAGATCCTCTTTATATAACAAGTTAGAGTTATGGTCGATCTAGCTGGCCAAAAGTATTTTTGTAGTGTAATTGTTTTAGGGCTCATTTTTAAATTTAATAATTTTGTTATGATTACGTCATTGGAAGTACATGTTGAAAAAAAAACACGGATATGACGTCCTTATTTACAACATCCTTTATTATAAGCGGTATATACAAGGATGCTGTAACCTATATTAAATATTTGGCTTTCTATATCTCTGTATTCACCGAGCTACAGGTTAAACGGCTCAACCGATTGACTTGAGATTTGAAACATAAACATCTTTGGGGTCAAGTAATCGGTTTGATTTATGAAAAGTTTCCAAAAAATCAAAATGGTTAAAAAATTACAAATTTACAAAAGTTCAAAAATATGTCTTGCTGGCGCGGGCTAAATATTGAAATTTGAAACATAGACTCTTAAGGGGCAAGCAAGCAATGTGATTCATAAAAAGTATTAAAAAAGTTAAAGATTTTTAATTTAAAATAGTACCAACGTCAAATGAATACCAAAACTTTTATGGTGATATATGCCCTGCAGGCCCGGGCTAAACATTGAAATGTAGGTATTACGTAAACACAGAAATTTTACAGCATTCAATGCACCGATTATAATAGAAAACCAGCACTCGAAATTATATAGCTGAAAATCGCAAGTCAGTTAAATTTGACTTACAAGTTCACACCTGTAATAACAGAAGTTCCAGAAATAAAACTCCCCCCTCTGTTATGAGTCAAAATGCTGGGTTCAAAAGCTTCACGAGACTTTGATGGAAATTTTCTAGAAGCCTCTGGAAGTATCTTCTAGTGTAAAATAACCTAAACTATACTTAGGATAGGTAGCAATTTCAGAGGAAATATACTCTTGGTACTGCACTATTAAAGAGGAAAAGGAATAAATTATCTGAACCGTCGAATCCCCATTTCTAAGCTACCGGTACAATGAATCATGCACACTCGCTAAGCCGTCGCGTAATCTGCTTATTCCGCAGCTTGGTCTGCGACTTCTCAGAATACAAGGGTAGTACTTTCAAACAGACACTGCTTTATATTTTGCTCTGTTTCAGGCGAAGCACGTTCAACATGACCGGTCTCCAATACTTAATTTGGATCGCGTTCAGCTCACCTCTCTTCAGCCAAACTTCACTAAATAAATACCTGTTTTCGAAGATCAACATAATCCACCACCACTACCGCACGCAATTACCTATATCGGTAGAATTTTAAAACATTGTATACATTGTAATATATACATACTTTATTGCAAATAATAATTGATTATGACTCTAGCATTTTTTAATCAATCCTAGGGTTTCTTGGCGATTCTTTCACAATTTAAGTATGGTATTATTTGATATGCGGATTTACTTAAATAATGGTATTTTAAAATAAATTTTCAAGTTTGTATAATTTCCCAATTGTCACTCATATTAAAGATTATTGCGTATATCCACATTCTACTGAGAGTTATATTTTAAATGTTATTTCAATTGCATAATTTAGTATCCCATTTTGACTGTCCGGTTTACATAATATACTACTTAGATTATTTGCTTTCCCATTTTATTAAAACATATTAAATAGGTAGCACATTGCGGCACGTACGTTTATGTCTGAAAACTCGGATGAATCAAAGACTATTTGACTATATGGCTCTTTGAAAAGTCGGTATTATAAATATATAATGGATGGCAAATATTAACTTTTCTGTTTTATCTTCCAAGTATTTTCTCTGCAACTCTACCACACCACGAATGATTTTCCACTAGTAGGACACCACATTTTTATCCACATTATTTTCTTGCGGAATAATAATATCCTAAGGAAATTCTAGTAATTTTGTGTCACCGTGAATTTGGTCTAACATTATTACTGTTTTATTGTGCATTTCAATGCTCTTTAATGGCTAATAGCTAATATTGCCCCTGTCGAATTTCAAATTTCCCGCCTATCAGCACATGGTTATCAAATCTCGCAGTATTTTTTTTTAATTATTGTCTCCGATCGCTATTAATAATGTTTTTTTTTATAAATATATATTTCTAAGTTTATTCTGTCGTTTTAAAGATCGTTTATCATAAAGTAATTTTATGCTTTAAAAAACCAGTTTTTTTTAATAAATTATAGAACGGCGGTAAAGTCTATACTCTTCGGCTAACAGAGTCTATAAATATCGTTAGCATAGCAACGAGTTTGTTTATTCTCATAGAAGGATTTGTGTGACAGATCGCTTTCAACAAGGTCTTCCTAATCTATTCTAATCAACTAAAAGAATGAATAGGGGCTGCGTAAACGCGATCGAAAAAGGGGAGAAGACTCCAGGGAAGCGAGAGATGGTAAAATTCGGCGATCCTCTGAAGGACATAAGGTATTTATACGAAGACGAGGTGAAACGTGTTCGATTTGAGTGTCCACCTGTCAGGGTTGTGTATTATTATGCAGCCGACGACGAGGAAGAGGAATATTACGACGAGGAAGAGGTGGATATTGCCGCGAAGAAAAAGAAGTCACGGATTTCGCGATTATTCGGATGTTGCTGTAGATGTAAAAGAATAATCGCGAACATCTTCTTTTTCTCGACTTCCACCTGTCGCTGAGATCGCCATCCCAATTATGATATAATAATACTTAACCCTCGCCTGCAGGCGCTGAAGTCGTAGCTTCTTCGGATTCGAATGCTTACTAACCTGCGGGTCTCTTTCTTGACCGTCGCTTCGGAGGCTCGCGTCGAATCTATGTAATATAATTAGCTAGCTTTGAAAAAGAAAATGTACCTAAGGCTAGCCGGAGGCAGCGGTAGGATTTTGGTGGCTGCCACGTGTATAGCGGCGTGGGAACCCTTTTTGTTATATATACTATTTTAATATAAATAGTATGTATCACAAAAGGGATCAGTAGGATTTGTTCATGGGGCCGCTATTTAAGTTAGCTTGGTTTTATTTGTCTAAAAAATAAAAAAATACCTTCTTTCAGGCGCACGGTAAGAAGTCCACGAGCCGTGAAGGGCAAAGAGAGTCAATATATCCCGCACTAAACTCACCCCACGCACCTGAAGGTGGAAATAAGTAGAAGACGTGTAGGGGACTCCTCAATCCTAATTGGCGAATGAAAAACTCCTGTCGTGTTTGCGACGATTTTATTTTCCCGGTGAGTAGTTCCAATAATTGTGATGTATTTTGCCTGGTGAGGAAGCAGAACGTGTTGCTATATAGGAACTCCACCGTGGTCAATTGTAGACCGGGAAGGGTATCTATAATATGTTTCAGGATATTAAACCGTTTACCTAGCGTTGTCTCGTCTGTAGATCTGAGTTTAGAACGGAGTTAATGTTTTAAACTCAGATCTACAAACGTGACAAACTTATGTCTATAATGAATATTTTGTAAATCGTGAGTATAATAACAGACGCCAATACTCAATATATTATGCCATTGAGTGTTTTTTTACTTAAACAATTCATTTTATTATTCGCTTATCACTAATCAACATACTACAGAGAACATTACAAAAAACCAATACATTGAGCAGTGAAATTAATTAAAAAATATAAATTTAAATACTAACAATCTGATAAAAACGCATTATTATTCCCCTGTAATCTAAGCCGATGGCGGGTTTTGTGCAAAAGTTTTTTAGAGTATCACCATTTAACCTTTTTTAAATATCCTAGTTAAAGTAGTTGCCGGGAGGCACCGGGTAGTACCACAAATAACTTCGAGTTTATTTTCGGGGGAATGGGGGGTAAATTTTCAATAAATGCCTATTAGGCTATCTCGGGTTGACGTATTACTCAACGTATTATCTATAGTGAGATTTAGGTAAACGATTTGGCTAGCTAGATCGACCAAATACCCCTTAGTGCTTCACCAGCTACAATGTTTCTCATTAATTTTCGGTAATTTCTCTTGCGAATCAAGGAGGCTCAGAAAAGGTCAGGATAACTTGAAGAGTGTCTCGAAAAAGAGGGAAGTTTTTATAAATTTAATAAAGCGGCTTAGTCCGAGGCGATAGGGAAAAAGACTTGAGGTCACTGGCTACTATGACTCTTGTATCCTTCTGCGAGTACAGGCTTTCAGTTCTGCTCCATCTAGCTTACATCCAGTGGAATGGTTGTCTCGCTCAAGATGAATTACGCAACATTTTTCTTTGTTTAGCTTGATAAACCTGCCATCGGTCCAACACTAGCTGCTGAGAGGATAGCAGGATTATTTGTGTTTTCTATTATTTTCAGTATGCAGTGGAAATGCTGCGTCCCTGAATGATAATCCAACTACCATTCGAACGTCCGGGGAAATTATTGGTATAGAATCAAATTTTATTATACCTTATACCGGGGAAAATAAAAATATCCCATTGACTGTTTTTTTTTATTATTTCATATATACCCTTAATTTTAATATATCTTCCTCCTACAAGAAAAATCCGATCAGTGACGAAATCGTTATTTTTGTCTTATTGTATGTACCTTCCAGAAAACTTTTGTCGCTTTCTCTGCGGCAAAAGCCCGATTTCTCCTATATATGACTTCTTGTTCGTTCTCTAACCGTTTAAAATTTATTTTCTGAATAAATAAGTATTCTTTACTGCGACAATACGATTAAATACTATACCGAATTTCCCTTATATCAAGAGCCATAAAAAACTAATAATATATATATATATATATATATATTACAAAGCTTAAACGATATTATATGGTTTATTGTGTATTATTTTGTTACTTTATTTTGGAAAAATATTGACAAGCACCATATGCTATGTGCAAATAGCTAGGCTTTTCTGAACGGACCGAGAAATAATAATCTAGGTATGCACTAGCGAAAATGAGTAGAAATACAACATCGCGGTTAGTTGATCACTTTCAACGGTAACGATACCACTCAACAAGAAAAATCAATGAGTGACATATACTCAATAGAATTTATATACTGAATCGCGTTGAGACAAAAAAGTCAAAATCAAAATACTCGATTAGCAATTTAAATATTACAACTAGTAAGTATGATATATTAACAAGAATAAAAAAATACGACTGGTGTTACAGAAAGTGTTGACATTAATTGGACATTTAGACAGGTGTTTTTTGACATTTGGACAGTTTAGATACCCTATGACGCTCGAGATGACATAACGATTCTAACAAATTCGCACACTTCTATATCGGTTCAAGCGTTTAGAAGTTATGGTGGAATAAAAAATCAGGGTTTCATCATTATTACATACCGGATTTATTCCGAGTAAAATTGCGTAGTTTTATAATTTTCAAAATGTTGGATTGGACTAAATTCGTATGAGCCAAAATCGGTTTTAAAAAATAGGTAAAATTGCGTGGAGAATAATAAAATAAACATTGTATAATTTATTTTACTAAATTGATAGTCCAAATATTTTTCTTTTTCACTCGGCCTCGAAGAGGGAAAACGAAAAAAAACTGTACTTTCATATGATGAATGTCAACACGTACCGCATAATACATCGATTTATTTTAAAGACGCTGCTTTCTCCTTAAATGAGATCAAGGGGTCGTGGAACGTAGCCAATGACACTCGGGAGTACAAAACAATTCTAACAATTCGACACACTTCTAAATCGGCAAGCTTTACAACATTCAATGCACTGATTATAATACAAAAATGACATCCGAAATTATATAGCAAAAAGTCGCAAGTGAATATAATTTGACCTTTAATGAGCCTTGGAAAGACAAAAGAGTATTTTCTTCAAACTACAATACAGCCGGTGGTGACGATAAGAAAAAATAAAAGAAACTTACAATAAAATTCAAAAAGAAAAAGCGAAATTTAATACCAAAAATGGAAAAAATATATTATATTTAAGGCTCGCAAGAAATCTAATATAATTAGCTAGCTTTGAAAAAGAAATTGTAACTAAGGCTATCGGAGGCAGCGGTAGTATTTGGGTGGCTGCCACGTGCATAGCGGCGTGGGAACCCTTTTTGTTATGTATTTTATTCAAATATGAATAGAATATAGAACAAAATGTATCATTAGGATATGTTCATGGGGCCGCTATTTAAGTTAGCTTAGTTTTATTTTTCAAGAAAAAAAAAAAAACCTAATTTCAGGCGCATGGTAAGATGTCCTCGAGCCGGCTGGTGATAAGAGAGACAATAACTCTCGCACTAAACTCACCCTACGCACCTGATGAAGGAAATATATAGCGGGCACTGCTCATTGGTGAATGAGAAACTCCTACCGTGTGTGCGATGATTTTATTGTCCCGGTGAGTAGTTGCAATCATTGTGATGTCTTTTACCCTGGTGAGGAAGCAGAACCTGTTACTATATAGGAACTCCACACCGGTCAATTGTGGACCTGCTGTGTTTTGGCCCATTTCAATAATTTCGGTGAGGGGTATGTATAAAATGTCTCAGGATATTATACCGTTTACCTAGCGTCATCTTTGTTTTAAACTCAGATCGACATACGAGACAAACCTATTTTATTGTAATACCTATTTATTTATTGCTTGCGATCGAGCACGAAGCTTATTATTAGGCACAAAGAGATCCTCTTTATATAACAAGTTAGAGTTATGGTCGATCTAGCTGGCCAAAAGTATTTTTGTAGTGTAATTGTTTTAGGGCTCATTTTTAAATTTAATAATTTTGTTATGATTACGTCATTGGAAGTACATGTTGAAAAAAAAACACGGATATGACGTCCTTATTTACAACATCCTTTATTATAAGCGGTATATACAAGGATGCTGTAACCTATATTAAATATTTGGCTTTCTATATCTCTGTATTCACCGAGCTACAGGTTAAACGGCTCAACCGATTGACTTGAGATTTGAAACATAAACATCTTTGGGGTCAAGTAATCGGTTTGATTTATGAAAAGTTTCCAAAAAATCAAAATGGTTAAAAAATTACAAATTTACAAAAGTTCAAAAATATGTCTTGCTGGCGCGGGCTAAATATTGAAATTTGAAACATAGACTCTTAAGGGGCAAGCAAGCAATGTGATTCATAAAAAGTATTAAAAAAGTTAAAGATTTTTAATTTAAAATAGTACCAACGTCAAATGAATACCAAAACTTTTATGGTGATATATGCCCTGCAGGCCCGGGCTAAACATTGAAATGTAGGTATTACGTAAACACAGAAATTTTACAGCATTCAATGCACCGATTATAATAGAAAACCAGCACTCGAAATTATATAGCTGAAAATCGCAAGTCAGTTAAATTTGACTTACAAGTTCACACCTGTAATAACAGAAGTTCCAGAAATAAAACTCCCCCCTCTGTTATGAGTCAAAATGCTGGGTTCAAAAGCTTCACGAGACTTTGATGGAAATTTTCTAGAAGCCTCTGGAAGTATCTTCTAGTGTAAAATAACCTAAACTATACTTAGGATAGGTAGCAATTTCAGAGGAAATATACTCTTGGTACTGCACCATTAAAGAGGAAAAGGAATAAATTATCTGAACCGTCGAATCCCCATTTCTAAGCTACCGGTACAATGAATCATGCACACTCGCTAAGCCGTCGCGTAATCTGCTTATTCCGCAGCTTGGTCTGCGACTTCTCAGAATACAAGGGTAGTACTTTCAAATAGACACTGCTTTATATTTTGCTCTGTTTCAGGCGAAGCACGTTCAACATGACCGGTCTCCAAGACTTAATTTGGATCGCGTTCAGCTCACCTCTCTTCAGCCAAACTTCACTAAATAAATACCTGTTTTCGAAGATCAACATAATCCACCACCACTACCGCACGCAATTACCTATATCGGTAGAATTTTAAAACATTGTATACATTGTAATATATACATACTTTATTGCAAATAATAATTGATTATGACTCTAGCATTTTTTAATCAATCCTAGGGTTTCTTGGCGATTCTTTCACAATTTAAGTATGGTATTATTTGATATGCGGATTTACTTAAATAATGGTATTTTAAAATAAATTTTCAAGTTTGTATAATTTCCCAATTGTCACTCATATTAAAGATTATTGCGTATATCCACATTCTACTGAGTTATATTTTAAATGTTATTTCAATTGCATAATTTAGTATCCCATTTTGACTGTCCGGTTTACATAATATACTACTTAGATTATTTGCTTTCCCATTTTATTAAAACATATTAAATAGGTAGCACATTGCGGCACGTACGTTTATGTCTGAAAACTCGGATGAATCAAAGACTATTTGACTATATGGCTCTTTGAAAAGTCGGTATTATAAATATATAATGGATGGCAAATATTAACTTTTCTGTTTTATCTTCCAAGTATTTTCTCTGCAACTCTACCACACCACGAATGATTTTCCACTAGTAGGACACCACATTTTTATCCACATTATTTTCTTGCGGAATAATAATATCCTAAGGAAATTCTAGTAATTTTGTGTCACCGTGAATTTGGTCTAACATTATTACTGTTTTATTGTGCATTTCAATGCTCTTTAATGGCTAAAAGCTAATATTGCCCCTGTCGAATTTCAAATTTCCCGCCTATCAACACATGGTTATCAAATCTGGCAGTATTTTTTTTAAATTATTGTCTCCGATCGCTATTAATAATGTTTTTTTTTATAAATATATATTTCTAAGTTTATTCTGTCGTTTTAAAGGTCGTTTATCATAAAGTAATTATATGCTTTAAAAAACCAGTTTTTTTTAATAAATTATAGAACGGCGGTAAAGTCTATACTCTTCGGCTAACAGTGTCTATAAATATCGTTAGCATAGCAACGAGTTTGTTTATTCTCATAGAAGGATTTGTGTGACAGATCGCTTTCAACAAGGTCTTCCTAATCTATTCTAATCAACTAAAAGAATGAATAGGGGCTGCGTAAACGCGATCGAAAAAGGGGAGAAGACTCCAGAGGAGCGAGAGATGGTAAAATTCGGCGATCCTCTGAAGGACATAAGGTATTTATACGAAGACGAGGTGAAACGTGTTCGATTTGAGTGTCCACCTGTCAGGGTTGTGTATTATTATGCAGCCGACGACGAGGAAGAGGAATATTACGACGAGGAAGAGGTGGATATTGCCGCGAAGAAAAAGAAGTCACGGATTTCGCGATTATTCGGATGTTGCTGTAGATGTAAAAGAATAATCGCGAACATCTTCTTTTTCGCGACTTCCACCTGTCGCTGAGATCGCCATCCCAATTATGATATAATAATACTTAACCCTCGCTTTCAGGCGCTGAAGTCGTAGCTTCTTCGGATTCGAATGCTTACTAACCTGCGGGTCTCTTTCTTGACCGTCGCTTCGGAAGCTCGCGTGGAATCTAATATAATTAGCTAGCTTTGAAAAAGAAAATGTACCTAAGGCTAGCCGGAGGCAGCGGTAGGATTTTGGTGGCTGCCACGTGTATAGCGGCGTGGGAACCCTTTTTGTTATATATACTATTTTAATATAAATAGTATGTATCACAAAAGGGATCAATAGGATCTGTTCATGGGGCCGCTATTTAAGTTAGCTTGGTTTTATTTGTCTAAAAAATAAAAAAATACCTTCTTTCAGGCGCACGGTAAGAAGTCCACGAGCCGTGAAGGGCAAAGAGAGTCAATATATCCCGCACTAAACTCACCCCACGCACCTGAAGGTGGAAATAAGTAGAAGACGTGTAGGGGACTCCTCAATCCTAATTGGCGAATGAAAAACTCCTGTCGTGTTTGCGACGATTTTATTTTCCCGGTGAGTAGTTCCAATAATTGTGATGTATTTTGCCTGGTGAGGAAGCAGAACGTGTTGCTATATAGGAACTCCACAGTGGTCAATTGTAGACCGGGAAGGGTATCTATAATATGTTTCAGGATATTAAACCGTTTACCTAGCGTTGTCTCGTCTGTAGATCTGAGTTTAGAACGGAGTTAATGTTTTAAAATCAGATCTACAAACGTGACAAACTTATGTCTATAATGAATATTTTGTAAATCGTGAGTATAATAACAGACGCCAATACTCAATATATTATGCCATTGAGTGATTTTTTAATTAAACAATTCATTTTATTATTCGCTTATCACTAATCAACATACTACAGAGAACATTACAGAAAACCAATACATTGAGCAGTGAAATTAATTAAAAAATATAAATTTAAATACTAACAATCTGATAAAAACGCATTATTATCCCCTGTAAGCTAAGCCGATGGCGGGTTTTGTGCAAAAGTTTTTTAGAGTATCACCATTTATCCTTTTTTAAATATCCTAGTTAAAGTAGTTGCCGGGAGGCACCGGGTAGTACCACAAATAACTTCGAGTTTATTTTCGGGGGAATGGGGGGTAAATTATCAATAAATGCCTATTAGGCTATCTCAGGTTGACGTATTACTCAACGTATTATCTATAGTGAGATTTAGGTAAACGATTTGGCTAGCTAGATCGACCAAATACCCCTTAGTGCTTCACCAGCTACAATGTTTCTCATTAATTTTCGGTAATTTCTCTTGCGAATCAAGGAGGCTCAGAAAAGGTCAGGATAACTTGAAGAGTGTCTCGAAAAAGAGGGAAGTTTTTATAAATTTAATAAAGCGGCTTAGTCCGAGGCGATAGGGAAAAAGACTTGAGGTCACTGGCTACTATGACTCTTGTATCCTTCTGCGAGTACAGGCTTTCAGTTCTGCTCCATCTAGCTTACATCCAGTGGAATGGTTGTCTCGCTCAAGATGAATTACGCAACATTTTTCTTTATTTAGCTTGATAAACCTGCCATCGGTCCAAGACTAGCTGCTTAGAGGATAGCAGGATTATTTGTGTTTTCTATTATTTTCAGTATGCAGTGGAAATGCTGCGTCCCTGAATGCTAATCCAGCTACCATTCGACCGTCCGGGGAAATTATTGGTATAGAATCAAATTTTATTATTCCTTATACCGGGGAAAATAAAAATATCCCATTGACTGATTTTTTTTAATTATTTCATATATACCCTTAATTTTAATATATCTTCCTCCTACAAGAAAAATCCGATCAGTAACGAAATCGTTATTTTTGTCTTATTGTATGTACCTTCCAGAAAACTTTTGTCGCTTTCTCTGCGGCAAAAGCCCGATTTCTCCTATGACTTCTTGTTCGATCTCTATCATTCGCTAAGTACAAATATTTGACATTTGACTCTCATATTTTACTGATAATTGTCCGTCTTTTGTGTGTGGCAATACCGTTTAAAATTTATTTTCTGAATAAATAAGTATTCTTTACTGCGACAATACGATTAAATATTATACCGAATTTCCCTTATATCAAAAGCCATTAAAAACTAATAATATATATATTACAAAGCTTAAACGATATTATATGGTTTATTGTGTATTATTTTGTTACTTTATTTTGGAAAAATATTGACAAGCACCATATGCTATGTGCAAATACCTAGGCTTTTCTGAACGGACCGAGAAATAATAATCTAGGTATGCACTAGCGAAAATGAGTAGAAATACAACATCGCGGTTAGTTGATCACTTTCAACGGTAACGATACCACTCAACAAGAAAAATCAATGAGTGACATATACTCAATAGAATTTATATACTGAATCGCGTTGAGACAAAAAAGTCAAAATCAAAATACTCGATTAGCAATTTAAATATTACAACTAGTAAGTATGATATATTAACAAGAATAAAAAAATACGACTGCTGTTACAGAAAGTGTTGACATTAATTGGACATTTAGACAGGTGTTTTTTGGCATTTGGACATTTTAGATACCCTATGACGCTCGAGATGACATAACGATTCTAACAAATTCGCACACTTCTATATCGGTTCAAGCGTTTAGAAGTTATGGTGGAATAAAAAATCAGGGTTTCATCATTATTACATACCGGATTTATTCCGAGTAAAATTGCGTAGTTTTATAATTTTCATAATGTTGGATTGGACTAAATTCGTATGAGCCAAAATCGGTTTTTAAAAAATAGGTAAAATTGCGTGGAGAATAACAAAATAAACATTGTATAATTTATTTTACTAAATTGATAGTCCAAATATTTTTCTTCTTCACTCGGCCTCGAAGAGGGAAAATGAAAAAAAACTGTACTTTCATATGATGAATGTCAACACGTACCGCATGATACATCGATTTATTTTAAAGACGCTGCTTTCTCCTTAAATGAGATCAAGGGGTCGTGGAACGTAGCCAATGACACTCGGGAGTACAAAACAATTCTAACAATTCGACACACTTCTAAATCGGCAAGCTTTACAACATTCAATGCACTGATTATAATACAAAAATGACATCCGAAATTATATAGCAAAAAGTCGCAAGTGAATATAATTTGACCTTTAATGAGCCTTGGAAAGACAAAAGAGTATTTTCTTCAAACTACAATACAGCCGGTGGTGACGATAAGAAAAAATAAAAGAAACTTACAATAAAATTCAAAAAGAAAAAGCGAAATTGAATACCAAAAATGGAAAAAATATATTATATTTAAGGCTCGCAAGAAATCTAATATAATTAGCTAGCTTTGAAAAAGAAATTGTAACTAAGGCTATCGGAGGCAGCGGTAGTATTTGGGTGGCTGCCACGTGCATAGCGGCGTGGGAACCCTTTTTGTTATGTATTTTATTCAAATATGAATAGAATATAGAACAAAATGTATCATTAGGATATGTTCATGGGGCCGCTATCTAAGTTAGCTTAGTTTTATTTTTCAAAAAAAAAAAAAAAAACCTAATTTCAGGCGCATGGTAAGATGTCCTCGAGCCGGCTGGTGATAAGAGAGACAATAACTCTCGCACTAAACTCACCCTACGCACCTGATGAAGGAAATATATAGCGGGCACTCCTCATTGGTGAATGAGAAACTCCTACCGTGTGTGCGATGATTTTATTGTCCCGGTGAGTAGTTGCAATCATTGTGATGTCTTTTACCCTGGTGAGGAAGCAGAACCTGTTACTATATAGGAACTCCACACCGGTCAATTGTGGACCTGCTGTGTTTTGGCCCATTTCAATAATTTCGGTGAGGGGTATGTATAAAATGTCTCAGGATATTATACCGTTTACCTAGCGTCATCTTTGTTTTAAACTCAGATCAACATACGAGACAAACCTATTTTATTGTAATACCTATTTATTTATTGCTTGCGATCGAGCACGAAGCTTATTATTAGGCACAAAGAGATCCTCTTTATATAACAAGTTAGAGTTATGGTCGATCTAGCTGGCCAAAAGTATTTTTGTAGTGTAATTGTTTTAGGGCTCATTTTTAAATTTAATAATTTTGTTATGATTACGTCATTGGAAGTACATGTTGAAAAAAAAACACGGATATGACGTCCTTATTTACAACATCCTTTATTATAAGCGGTTTATACAAGGATGCTGTAACCTATATTAAATATTTGGCTTTCTATATCTCTGTATTCACCGAGCTGCAGGTTAAACGGCTCAACCGATTGACTTGAGATTTGAAACATAAACATCTTTGGGGTCAAGTAATCGGTTTGATTTATGAAAAGTTTCCAAAAAATCAAAATGGTTAAAAAATTACAAATTTACAAAAGTTCAAAAATATGTCTTGCTGGCGCGGGCTAAATATTGAAATTTGAAACATAGACTCTTAAGGGGCAAGCAAGCAATGTGATTCATAAAAAGTATTAAAAAAGTTAAAGATTTTTAATTTAAAATAGTACCAACGTCAAATGAATACCAAAACTTTTATGGTGATATATGCCCTGCAGGCCCGGGCTAAACATTGAAATGTAGGTATTACGTAAACACAGAAATTTTACAGCATTCAATGCACCGATTATAATAGAAAACCAGCACTCGAAATTATAAAGCTGAAAATCGCAAGTCAGTTAAATTTGACTTACAAGTTCACACCTGTAATAACAGAAGTTCCAGAAATAAAACTCCCCCCTCTGTTATGAGTCAAAATGCTGGGTTCAAAAGCTTCACGAGACTTTGATGGAAATTTTCTAGAAGCCTCTGGAAGTATCTTCTAGTGTAAAATAACCTAAACTATACTTAGGATAGGTAGCAATTTCAGAGGAAATATACTCTTGGTACTGCACCATTAAAGAGGAAAAGGAATAAATTATCTGAACCGTCGAATCCCCATTTCTAAGCTACCGGTACAATGAATCATGCACACTCGCTAAGCCGTCGCGTAATCTGCTTATTCCGCAGCTTGGTCTGCGACTTCTCAGAATACAAGGGTAGTACTTTCAAATAGACACTGCTTTATATTTTGCTCTGTTTCAGGCGAAGCACGTTCAACATGACCGGTCTCCAATACTTAATTTGGATCGCGTTCTGCTCACCTCTCTTCAGCCAAACTTCACTAAATAAATACCTGTTTTCGAAGATCAACATAATCCACCACCACTACCGCACGCAATTACCTATATCGGTAGAATTTTAAAACATTGTATACATTGTAATATATACATACTTTATTGCAAATAATAATTGATTATGACTCTAGCATTTTTTAATCAATCCTAGGGTTTCTTGGCGATTCTTTCACAATTTAAGTATGGTATTATTTGATATGCGGATTTACTTAAATAATGGTATTTTAAAATAAATTTTCAAGTTTGTATAATTTCCCAATTGTCACTCATATTAAAGATTATTGCGTATATCCACATTCTACTGAGTTATATTTTAAATGTTATTTCAATTGCATAATTTAGTATCCCATTTTGACTGTCCGGTTTACATAATATACTACTTAGATTATTTGCTTTCCCATTTTATTAAAACATATTAAATAGGTAGCACATTGCGGCACGTACGTTTATGTCTGAAAACTCGGATGAATCAAAGACTATTTGACTATATGGCTCTTTGAAAAGTCGGTATTATAAATATATAATGGATGGCAAATATTAACTTTTCTGTTTTATCTTCCAAGTATTTTCTCTGCAACTCTACCACACCACGAATGATTTTCCACTAGTAGGACACCACATTTTTATCCACATTATTTTCTTGCGGAATAATAATATCCTAAGGAAATTCTAGTAATTTTGTGTCACCGTGAATTTGGTCTAACATTATTACTGTTTTATTGTGCATTTCAATGCTCTTTAATGGCTAAAAGCTAATATTGCCCCTGTCGAATTTCAAATTTCCCGCCTATCAACACATGGTTATCAAATCTGGCAGTATTTTTTTTAAATTATTGTCTCCGATCGCTATTAATAATGTTTTTTTTTATAAATATATATTTCTAAGTTTATTCTGTCGTTTTAAAGGTCGTTTATCATAAAGTAATTATATGCTTTAAAAAACCAGTTTTTTTTAATAAATTATAGAACGGCGGTAAAGTCTATACTCTTCGGCTAACAGTGTCTATAAATATCGTTAGCATAGCAACGAGTTTGTTTATTCTCATAGAAGGATTTGTGTGACAGATCGCTTTCAACAAGGTCTTCCTAATCTATTCTAATCAACTAAAAGAATGAATAGGGGCTGCGTAAACGCGATCGAAAAAGGGGAGAAGACTCCAGAGGAGCGAGAGATGGTAAAATTCGGCGATCCTCTGAAGGACATAAGGTATTTATACGAAGACGAGGTGAAACGTGTTCGATTTGAGTGTCCACCTGTCAGGGTTGTGTATTATTATGCAGCCGACGACGAGGAAGAGGAATATTACGACGAGGAAGAGGTGGATATTGCCGCGAAGAAAAAGAAGTCACGGATTTCGCGATTATTCGGATGTTGCTGTAGATGTAAAAGAATAATCGCGAACATCTTCTTTTTCGCGACTTCCACCTGTCGCTGAGATCGCCATCCCAATTATGATATAATAATACTTAACCCTCGCTTTCAGGCGCTGAAGTCGTAGCTTCTTCGGATTCGAATGCTTACTAACCTGCGGGTCTCTTTCTTGACCGTCGCTTCGGAAGCTCGCGTGGAATCTAATATAATTAGCTAGCTTTGAAAAAGAAAATGTACCTAAGGCTAGCCGGAGGCAGCGGTAGGATTTTGGTGGCTGCCACGTGTATAGCGGCGTGGGAACCCTTTTTGTTATATATACTATTTTAATATAAATAGTATGTATCACAAAAGGGATCAATAGGATCTGTTCATGGGGCCGCTATTTAAGTTAGCTTGGTTTTATTTGTCTAAAAAATAAAAAAATACCTTCTTTCAGGCGCACGGTAAGAAGTCCACGAGCCGTGAAGGGCAAAGAGAGTCAATATATCCCGCACTAAACTCACCCCACGCACCTGAAGGTGGAAATAAGTAGAAGACGTGTAGGGGACTCCTCAATCCTAATTGGCGAATGAAAAACTCCTCTCGTGTTTGCGACGATTTTATTTTCCCGGTGAGTAGTTCCAATAATTGTGATGTATTTTGCCTGGTGAGGAAGCAGAACGTGTTGCTATATAGGAACTCCACAGTGGTCAATTGTAGACCGGGAAGGGTATCTATAATATGTTTCAGGATATTAAACCGTTTACCTAGCGTTGTCTCGTCTGTAGATCTGAGTTTAGAACGGAGTTAATGTTTTAAACTCAGATCTACAAACGTGACAAACTTATGTCTATAATGAATATTTTGTAAATCGTGAGTATAATAACAGACGCCAATACTCAATATATTATGCCATTGAGTGATTTTTTAATTAAACAATTCATTTTATTATTCGCTTATCACTAATCAACATACTACAGAGAACATTACAGAAAACCAATACATTGAGCAGTGAAATTAATTAAAAAATATAAATTTAAATACTAACAATCTGATAAAAACGCATTATTATCCCCTGTAAGCTAAGCCGATGGCGGGTTTTGTGCAAAAGTTTTTTAGAGTATCACCATTTAACCTTTTTTAAATATCCTAGTTAAAGTAGTTGCCGGGAGGCACCGGGTAGTACCACAAATAACTTCGAGTTTATTTTCGGGGGAATGGGGAGTAAATTTTCAATAAATGCCTATTAGGCTATCTCGGGTTGACGTATTACTCAACGTATTATCTATAGTGAGATTTAGGTAAACGATTTGGCTAGCTAGATCGACCAAATACCCCTTAGTGCTTCACCAGCTACAATGTTTCTCATTAATTTTCGGTAATTTCTCTTGCGAATCAAGGAGGCTCAGAAAAGGTCAGGATAACTTGAAGAGTGTCTCGAAAAAGAGGGAAGTTTTTATAAATTTAATAAAGCGGCTTAGTCCGAGGCGATAGGGAAAAAGACTTGAGGTCACTGGCTACTATGACTCTTGTATCCTTCTGCGAGTACAGGCTTTCAGTTCTGCTCCATCTAGCTTACATCCAGTGGAATGGTTGTCTCGCTCAAGATGAATTACGCAACATTTTTCTTTATTTAGCTTGATAAACCTGCCATCGGTCCAAGACTAGCTGCTTAGAGGATAGCAGGATTATTTGTGTTTTCTATTATTTTCAGTATGCAGTGGAAATGCTGCGTCCCTGAATGCTAATCCAGCTACCATTCGACCGTCCGGGGAAATTATTGGTATAGAATCAAATTTTATTATTCCTTATACCGGGGAAAATAAAAATATCCCATTGACTGATTTTTTTTAATTATTTCATATATACCCTTAATTTTAATATATCTTCCTCCTACAAGAAAAATCCGATCAGTAACGAAATCGTTATTTTTGTCTTATTGTATGTACCTTCCAGAAAACTTTTGTCGCTTTCTCTGCGGCAAAAGCCCGATTTCTCCTATGACTTCTTGTTCGATCTCTATCATTCGCTAAGTACAAATATTTGACATTTGACTCTCATATTTTACTGATAATTGTCCGTCTTTTGTGTGTGGCAATACCGTTTAAAATTTATTTTCTGAATAAATAAGTATTCTTTACTGCGACAATACGATTAAATATTATACCGAATTTCCCTTATATCAAAAGCCATTAAAAACTAATAATATATATATTACAAAGCTTAAACGATATTATATGGTTTATTGTGTATTATTTTGTTACTTTATTTTGGAAAAATATTGACAAGCACCATATGCTATGTGCAAATACCTAGGCTTTTCTGAACGGACCGAGAAATAATAATCTAGGTATGCACTAGCGAAAATGAGTAGAAATACAACATCGCGGTTAGTTGATCACTTTCAACGGTAACGATACCACTCAACAAGAAAAATCAATGAGTGACATATACTCAATAGAATTTATATACTGAATCGCGTTGAGACAAAAAAGTCAAAATCAAAATACTCGATTAGCAATTTAAATATTACAACTAGTAAGTATGATATATTAACAAGAATAAAAAAATACGACTGCTGTTACAGAAAGTGTTGACATTAATTGGACATTTAGACAGGTGTTTTTTGGCATTTGGACAGTTTAGATACCCTATGACGCTCGAGATGACATAACGATTCTAACAAATTCGCACACTTCTATATCGGTTCAAGCGTTTAGAAGTTATGGTGGAATAAAAAATCAGGGTTTCATCATTATTACATACCGGATTTATTCCGAGTAAAATTGCGTAGTTTTATAATTTTCAAAATGTTGGATTGGACTAAATTCGTATGAGCCAAAATCGGTTTTTAAAAAATAGGTAAAATTGCGTGGAGAATAACAAAATAAACATTAATTTATTTTACTAAATTGATAGTCCAAATATTTTTCTTCTTCACTCGGCCTCGAAGAGGGAAAACGAAAAAAAACTGTACTTTCATATGATGAATGGCAACACGTACCGCATGATACATCGATTTATTTTAAAGACGCTGCTTTCTCCTTAAATGAGATCAAGGGGTCGCGGAACGTAGCCAATGACACTCGGGAGTACAAAACAATTCTAACAATTCGACACACTTCTAAATCGGCAAGCTTTACAACATTCAATGCACTGATTATAATACAAAAATGACATCCGAAATTATATAGCAAAAAGTCGCAAGTGAATATAATTTGACCTTTAATGAGCCTTGGAAAGACAAAAGAGTATTTTCTTCAAACTACAATACAGCCGGTGGTGACGATACGAAAAAATAAAAGAAACTTACAATAAAATTCAAAAAGAAAAAGCGAAATTGAATACCAAAAATGGAAAAAATATATTTTATTTAAGGCTCGCAAGAAATCTAATATAATTAGCTAGCTTTGAAAAAGAAATTGTAACTAAGGCTATCGGAGGCAGCGGTAGTATTTGGGTGGCTGCCACGTGCATAGCGGCGTGGGAACCCTTTTTGTTATATATTTTATTCAAATATGAATAGAATATAGAACAAAATGTATCATTAGGATATGTTCATGGGGCCGCTATTTAAGTTAGCTTAGTTTTATTTTTCAAAAAAAAAAAAAAACCTAATTTCAGGCGCATGGTAAGATGTCCTCGAGCCGGCTGGTGATAAGAGAGACAATAACTCTCGCACTAAACTCACCCTACGCACCTGATGAAGGAAATATGTAGCGGGCACTCCTCATTGGTGAATGAGAAACTCCTACCGTGTGTGCGATGATTTTATTGTCCCGGTGAGTAGTTGCAATCATTGTGATGTCTTTTACCCTGGTGAGGAAGCAGAACCTGTTACTATATAGGAACTCCACACCGGTCAATTGTGGACCTGCTGTGTTTTGGCCCAATTCAATAATTTCGGTGAGGGGTATGTATAAAATGTCTCAGGATATTATACCGTTTACCTAGCGTCATCTTTGTTTTAAACTCAGATCGACATACGAGACAAACCTATTTTATTGTAATACCTATTTATTTATTGCTTGCGATCGAGCAGGAAGCTTATTATTAGGCACAAAGAGATCCTCTTTATATAACAAGTTAGAGTTATGGTCGATCTAGCTGGCCAAAAGTATTTTTGTAGTGTAATTGTTTTAGGGCTCATTTTTAAATTTAATAATTTTGTTATGATTACGTCATTGGAAGTATATGTTGAAAAAAAAACACGGATATGACGTCCTTATTTACAACATCCTTTATTATAAGCGGTTTATACAAGGATGGTGTAACCTATATTAAATATTTGGCTTTCTATATCTCTGTATTCACCGAGCTGCAGGTTAAACGGCTCAACCGATTGACTTGAGATTTGAAACATAAACATCTTTGGGGTCAAGTAATCGGTTTGATTTATGAAAAGTTTCCAAAAAATCAAAATGGTTAAAAAGTTACAAATTTACAAAAGTTCAAAAATATGTCTTGCTGGCGCGGGCTAAATATTGAAATTTGAAACATAGACTCTTAAGGGGTCAAGCAAGCAATGTGATTCATAAAAAGTATTAAAAAAGTTAAAGATTTTTAATTTAAAATAGTACCAACGTCAAATGAATACCAAAACTTTTATGGTGATATATGCCCTGCAGGGCCGGGCTAAACATTGAAATGTAGGTATTACGTAAACACAGAAATTTTACAGCATTCAATGCACCGATTATAATAGAAAACCAGCACTCGAAATTATATAGCTGAAAATCGCAAGTCAGTTAAATTTGACTTACAAGTTCACACCTGTAATAACAGAAGTTCCAGAAATAAAACTCCCCCCTCTGTTATGAGTCAAAATGCTGGGTTCAAAAGCTTCACGAGACTTTGATGGAAATTTTCTAGAAGCCTCTGGAAGTATCTTCTAGTGTAAAATAGCCTAAACTATACTTAGGATAGGTAGCAATTTCAGAGGAAATATACTCTTGGTACTGCACCATTAAAGAGGAAAAGGAATAAATTATCTGAACCGTCGAATCCCCATTTCTAAATCCCCATTTCTTACAATGAATCATGCACACTCGCTAAGCCGTCGCGTAATCTGCTTATTCCGCAGCTTGGTCTGCGACTTCTCAGAATACAAGGGTAGTACTTTCAAACAGACACTGCTTTATATTTTGCTCTGTTTCAGGCGAAGCACGTTCAACATGACCGGTCTCCAAATACTTAATTTGGATCGCGTTCAGCTCACCTCTCTTCAGTGTTTAGCCACCTCTTATTTAGTGAAGTTTGGCTGAAGCCAAACTTCACTGATTTTATATTACATGGCAAGGGATTTGAAACTGTAACAAGTTCTTGAAATTTCTGGCGCTCCTGGACGGTTTGCGCACCGTGCGGCATGCGGCATAAGCCAATCGATTGCGCACTCTGACTAACAGTTTAGAGTTTCAAGGCGATAGGTGAGGGCAGCAAACCCCGCCCACCGCCCGGGCAGTTATAACGACGAGGGTCGTCTTGTCTGCCCGGGATGTCGTGCTACGACAACCCTGCGCGTACCAGAAGGGTAGAACGCGCAGGGGGTGAAATAGGGTAAACCACCCCCCCCGTACCGCCCCGAGAACCCATTTATTTATAATAATAAAAGAATTTACAAAGTAAAATTACAAAAAATAATACTAAATTTACCATATTTACAAATTAAAAAAAAAAAATAAAACAACAAATAACAAATTTAGGGCCGGTAAGCGGGGTAGAGGACGCTCCAGAAACGATGATGGTGGAGGCGCACGGTCCGTGGGCAGGTCTCGGAGCAGCCACGGGGGGGAGGAATCCCTGGATCCTGCAAAGAACGAAACGCCCTTCGGGGCGGTAAAGAGACGGACACAAAGACGGGCACTTCGGGCTGGAAGTAGCCGCCGAATCACGCCACCAAGGAAGAGGGTACCCCCTGGGGGGTATCCCGAGGCCTCATGCTTTCCCAAGAAGCCACCCAGTGCTCCACAAGCTCGCCAAACGACTGGAAGCAGCTCCTACAACTGACCAGATCCGGGTACACTCTGACTAACAGTCGGGGGAGTCTGGAAGCAGTATTGTTACCTATAGAGCATGGGTGGTTGCGGACCTTAGGGCGACTGCTCTTGAAACGACCATCGGCTACCCGATCCTGGGTGAACAGCTGAACAAAGAATGTCGTGGTCCGCGATAGATTCGGAATACACGTTTCACCGCTTCGTAAGTAAGAGAACTGCGCAAACGCGTAAGTGAGAGACTCGAACTCGTCACCAATCGAGAGACTGGAGTAATCTGGTCGAAATTGGAAGTAAGGGCGTGAGTGTAAGCCCGCTGGGTAACACTCCTGGCTATCTCGCGGTTAAGGCGTTGGCCTCTTACGGGTTTGTGGCGGAGCTTGACGGCCGTGGACTGTTTTGTCCAAGTCTTCTGCGCTCACTCCACGGAGATAGAACGACTAATCGTTAAAACTTCCTGAGGTGACGGGCTCTCCGTTGTAGTTGACAACTCTAGTTACTTCTTGAAATAATTGTAATAATCGTTATTATGTTCACAAGTTACAATTGAAGGTTATTGAACAGTTATTTCCTTAGAATGTGACTATAAAACTTTAAACACCTTGGAACCTTCCAGGTTAGTATGGATAAGTGCATTCTTGTAGGTTCAGTATCGCATTAGACCCAAGTACCTGTACATATATATATAAGCTAGGATATATCGAAATAATCGGGAATCTAGTAGTTCGCAAAAAAGTAGTACCTACCGGATACCGTACTGCTATGTGAACAATGCTTGTTAATTTACATAAAGTTGTTTACAGAAAACATTTTAAAAATGGCATAGTTAGGCGACAACAGTAATAATTATTGAGACTAATGGATAGAGAAAATAAAACTGATTCGAGCAAGTTTCAGCTCCATAATTTATTACTTTTTACGAATATGAAAACGACACTCCAATTAGATTTTTTTCTATTTGCTATGGTGAAGCTCGTAGTAGATCAACAATATATGGGTGAAATTTAGAATTCTGACATGGACGTGCCTCTCAGCACCATATCATTTACAGATGCAACACGACAGCTGTGATGAAAGGAAAGCAGCTGTAACACAAGAAAAAGTCGCTGCGGCACAGGCGGTAATACAGAAAGATCGGCGTGTTAAATATGAGCAGATTCGGACATTTTTGGATATTGGAATGAATGTGATACAAATATTTCTTCAAGATGAGTTGGGGTCAGAACCAATGGCGTAACTACGCAAAATGGGCCCCGATGCAAAATTGAAAAAATTTGGACCAGTTTAATATCAAACTTAATTGGACCAGTTTAATATCAAGCTAGGAAAGGAATTTGCGAAGGTTTCGTCTGTTTTTGTTTATAATAAAATCGTACCAATGCATACCTACACAAAAACAATACCTCGAAATCATTATCTGGCGACTGTTTGGCCCTTAGGTAATTAGTACCGATTATATCAATAAAGGACTATTACAACCTTAAAGAAGGATATTTTATTAGCTTTATAGGAATTTTATTAGTCTAGCTTATATGTTGTAGAAGACCATACAATGTAAGAGGAAGAAGAGGTTTTTCGGACTTTTCCTTTTTCGAGACCATTAAAATTATTTCGAGACATAAAATATACTGCATACTGTGGGTACATTTACTCATATCTTATCGTATCTTTTCTTATTGTAATTTAGGTATCTTCTGGCTTTTTCCAGCCGCACCGATTCGTTTTTTCCGATTTCCAGCCGTTATGGCAACACTCACAACGACAGAAAAAGCCCTGCTTGATCGGCTTACCCCAGGGCTGCCAACTTGTGCGCCAAATGTAGCGCCTTTTATATAAAAAAATATTTGTGGCATCCACCTTTAAATTTAGCACTTTTTGGTACACATATTTCGCAAAGTTTTAAGTAGAAATTGCAGTATTACCTACGACAAATTAACAAAAGGGAGGTTATGTACCTATGCCCTTTATCTACAATAAAACGTAGCTTCTGTACCTTACCTTAATCACTTACAACACGGAATAGTGGTATTTATATAATCATATTCATCTTTCTTCGGTCGTCATCGTCATTTACTGAGCTAGGGAATTCACATGGCGGTCATATTGACTTAAATACATGATTACCTATGTATAGTATCATTTAGGATAATAATTTGGTTATTAATTACTTTATATATTTATGGACCCGAGAGATTGTTTGGGAATATCGTCACCCACCAGAAATAATAATTTTATCACAAAAAAAGCTGAATAGGTAGCGTTCTTACCTAATTCGGGGCGAACATACTCATTGGACGCGTCCATTAGCCGCGGCTTATGTGTAATGAAAGTCTATTGAGTTGTTCACATTATCGGACGTCAGTCGCGGACGTGACCTTGAGGCTTCGGCCGTCCGATAGAGATCCGCAAGCAGCGTCCCAAACGACTGTGCATATTATTAATCACGTCCGTAAGCCGCGGCTTACGGCCGCGTCCAATAACATGTTTGCCCCTTAACCCTTCAGGCCTCGGCCCCTCAGCCGATTGACAAGTTGATGTCCCAAAAAATTTTAGTAAAAATTAGTAAAAAAAATGAATTATGACACTGTCTCACCAAAACATTGATTACTGCCAAACCACTGTACCCCATAATTAAAATAAAACATATTAACATAATAAAACATAGTAATATAAAACAAATTAAATTAAAATAAAATGAAAACGGGGCCGTCACGCTGAATCGTGTTGTGGCCGATATCGGTCAATTGGGGCTCTAGGGGTTAATACTTCATGAATAAATTTACCTTTTAAACACTTTTTTGTTTATATTATTACCCTTAACTAGTGTTGTCAAATTGAGTTCCATAACTAGTGTCATGAGTGTACCCTAGTTTTTCAAGCACCCACAACTCAAAATCGTTTGATATATTTGTATAAATTTTAGAATAATATATTTGAGGGTTTATATTTATTAGAAAATAAAACAAAATATCGAGAAAGAACGCATATATTAATTTTAATCTCTCAACTAATCAAGCAAAAGTATTTTAAAAAACAGTGTCGAAAACATAAAACAAAGAAGTATCTTCAAACAGCAAATTGTTGTATTAGTATTATGTTATATGAGACAGGTTATCGAAACATTCAAAGCAAATTAAAGTTAGTTAAAATAAAATAAAAGCAAGATCGATGTTTTTTCATACTACTCAGCACGCTACGCAACTAATGTCATGAGTAGATAGAAAACTCTTTATTGTGCATAATCTTTAAAACCATAATGTTTAAGATTTATCATCTCAAAGACAATTTCTTACAGTCAACCTATTTTTGGGTACGCTGGACTGCCCGCTCTAGAGCGGGCATCCCCAAAGTATGGCCCGGGGTCCGGATTCGGCTCAAGAGCTCGTTTAATCTGGCCCGCGGAAGCCGTCTGGTCATTCTTTGTGATCCGGCCCACGCATCATCTTACATCTCTGATGCATAACATTAACCAGCTAGTGCAATAAGGGGTTCATTTCACAAAATAATTAGTTTAATAAAACCGTTATGCATAATCCAACTTTCAATGGTTATGTAGATTTATAATGGAATAAAGAAACGGAAAACATACATAGATGAACCCTGAACACATTGCACTCCTTTTTTGTTGGGCAGTCGTGTAAATAAAAGGCTTACGACAGCCGCTCTAGACTCTAGACTCCTAGACCATATGTAACCAAACTTTTTTGTCTTGCAGTTTCCTTGCAGTATTCTTACTAACTTTAAATGTGTTTTTGACAGCTGGCACAGTACTGATCAGTTACACAGGGTTTTTGGCAAAGTAAACAGATGTAGAAAATGGAAAACATGTGAAAATTTTAAATGTTAATTTCTAAGGGTCCACGACTTTGAATTACAGATCATTTGAGAAAGCCGCCCATGACTGCATAATTATGTAGCACTATCTCGCTTGCTCATTCATTTGACTTATTCATTTGTAGAGCAATCCGTGCAAGAGCACGAATATCAATTGAAGCGCATTTTTTCACATATCTCACTTGTACCTTCCCTCGTTAGTCATGTGCGCTGGCCTCCTCAATCGACTAGTGATACAAATTGAGTTGAGTGTTGATTTCCTTCCACGATATTTGTGACGCGCGGGTTTGTTTATTACTATTTGTTTGATACTATGCTGTACACACAATTGGTTTTAGTAGTAATACGACATTTACGGATCGCCTAAATGTTTATGATGACCTGCCTAGATAAAGGTGCGCTAACGTAGAGCCCCATTTACATCTCGTCCACCCCGATTTTTTTCTCGCTGACATAGACCCCTGCAATACGGGATCGACCCCTGGGGGTCCATATGTATAATTTTGGGAAACACTGCTCTAGACCCATGAGGCTCGGAAAAGTTAAAACTATAAGTTTCGTGGGTGCCATGGATCCATAAGAGCCTTGGAAATGCACTATGACCTGCGCGAGATGTCCTCTTGCTATAAGAGGCAAAGTAGGGGAGGTTCAGCATGGGTCCCAGGAGCCCACAATATTAGTTAAGGGTTAAAACTGATGCATATACATAAAAATTTAAAAGTTATTTTGTTTTCTTTTCCTCAAATGTTAGTGCCAGACGGTGGAAATCTAGCATTTATGATTTATTTAGCGCATCTAGCACTTTCTTGGTCGCTGTCAGCGCATATTCGTCAAACGTGGCAACCCTGGCTTTATACCCCTTTTCTCGGCTTAGAAGCAATTTGTAGATAACACCCGCACACGATTGGGTAGCCCTTTTATTTTACACGCTGCGTCTTGGTTCATTCAAGCCGCCGAGTATTGATTGGGGGCGAGCATGATTAATTGGAAGGATTTAGCCCTTAATCCCTTCTGCCGACGGCCGTGAATCGCCCGCCCAGTCTATCCCGGGACCATTTTATTTTTCCTTTTGTTTCTTAAGTAGCACCGGAAAACAATAATAGATAATTATATGTCAGCCTAAATTAATCGCCATTAATTAAACTTAATATTAATTAAAGAGGAGATAGCGAAGATTCCCCCCCTCCCCTGCACGGATGCTCCATTTTAAAATTACACACAGTAGGTGTAGATAATACATTCTAACTCAAGAACGCAGTAGGTACCTGGTTCTATTTGTTGAAGAGGTAGGTCGCGTAAGTCGCCCTACTTCCAAAGGTCATACTTTCTTGTCTGGCCTTTCAAAATACGTAGGTATCTCTGTAGATAGGTTCAAGTTAATCAATAATTGGCCTTATATATAAAATCATTGCCGAAGTAAACCGAAGTAGTTTACTTCAGCTACTCATATGTATTATGTCATTCTGTTATGCTATCTCTGTTATGGCATTCTGCTATGCTATATCTGTTATAAATGGAGTATCTAGGGGGAGGGGGACAGGGGACGCGTGTGCCCCCCACCCCGAAAAATCGGGTGGGCGGAGGTTGGGGTTTAATCCCCGAAATCCGTCGTATTTTCGCTTCAATGTACGGGTAAATTCAAGTTTGGTGGGTGCCGTGCGCATTATTTCAATGAATGTCCCCCCCTCCCAAAAACTGAAGTCTGGATACGTGCCTATCTGTTATGCTCTCTTTGTTAAGGCATTTTGTTATGCTCTCTCTGTTATGGCATTCTGTTATGCTGTCTCTGTTATGGCATTCTATTATGCTATCTCAGTTATGGAATTTTGTTATGCTATGATATGGCAATGGCATTGTTATGTTATGGTATGGCTACTGGTGTTAAAGCCATCTTTGGACTGGAAAAAGAACTATTCATTCAATATATGAGCTATACGTTCTAGAGACACTGCAGGAAACTTTTCAATTATATTAATATCATCTAAATAGCTTGTCAGTTAATTTTTGAAAATATAATGTATGTCCGCAAAAATCTAAACTTGTCGAATAAACAAAGTCATTGATCGCCATTATACAAATTCCAGAGATACACAAATTTTAGTTCTCAAGCTCCGATTAAAATAGTCGGAACTTCTTTTATGGGACAATGTAACTACCTATACATTTCTACAACAAAAAAATAATAATGTATGTCCGTAAAATTCTAAAGTTTTCGAATAAAGTCATTGATCGCCATAATATAAATACCAGAAATAGAAATAAATTTCTGTTCTCAAGCTCCGATTTAAAAAAGTCGGAACTTCTTTTATGGGACAATGTATACATTTCTACAACAAAAAAATATAATGTACTGTAAAAATTTAAGATTTCGAATAGTCATTGATCGCCATAATATAAATACCAGAAATAGAAATAAATTTCTTTTCTCAAGCTCCGATTAAAAAAGTCGGAACTTCTTTTATGGGACAATGTATACATTTCTACAACAAAAAAATATAATGTACCGTAAAAATTTAAGATTTCGAATAGTCATTGATCGCCATAATATAAATACCAGAAATAGAAATAAATTTCAGTTCTCAAGCTCCGATTAAAAAAGTCGGAACTTCTTTTATGGGACAATGTATACATTTCTACAACAAAAAATATAATGTACTGTAAAAATTTAAGATTTCGATTAGTCATTGATCGCCATAATATAAATATCAGAAATAGAAATAAATTTCAGTTCTCGAGCTCCGATTAAAAAAAGTCAGAACTTCTTTTATGGGACAATTGTATTTTATTTTCCTCGACCAATTTTACAGTTGCCAGTGTATACTAGTAAAAATCATAGTATAAAATTTACGACTATAGGGATCTATAGATAAAATGATCAAGGTGAATAGTGTCAGTAAACAATACATATTTTTCAGATTCACTCGCTATACATACATCACTGGCCAAAAGTATTAATTAGGCACCCTTTTATTTTTATAACATTTCGTTTTTTATCACTTGTAGTAGGTGTGGTTAAATATGCGTTTTTTTAACCTTTGTCGTAAATGAGCCACCTAACCGACATAACAAACATATGCAAACAACTAGAGCTGTCAACTACAACGGACCAACCCGTCACCTCAGGAAGTTTTAACGAAATGTGATCGTTCTGTCTCCCATGAGGTAAGCGCAGAAGACTTAGGACAAAACAGTCCACCGTCAGGCTCCGTCACATGCCCGTAAGAGGCCAACGCCTTTTCCGCGAGATAGCCAGGTATGTTAACCAGCGGGCTGACACTCGCGCCCTTACTTCCAGTTGCGACCAGATTACTCCGGTCTCCCGACTGGTTACCAGTTTGAGGTCGCTTGCGCGGTCCTCTCTCTTACGTAGCGGTGAAACGGTGTCAATCGAATCTATCGCGGACCACAGCGTCCTTTGCCCGGCTGTTCACCCAGGATCGGATGGCCGATGGTCGTTTCGAGAGCAGTCGCCGTAAGGTCAACGACTACCTTCGCTCTATAGGAAATAGTACTGTTTCCAGACTCACCCGAATGTTAGTCAGAATGCATAGTCGATTGGCTTACGCCGCACGGTGTGCAGACCGTCCAGGAGCGCCAGAAGGTTGACTCCTGGGGAAACTAGCCCTAAGGCCAGAGTCTTACCCGGGCTCTCACTTCATGTGTGGAGGCCGCCGGATGGTTGTTGACCCGTGAGTGTGACCGACCCCGAACGAATGGGTCTTTGTGGCCAACTCAGCAAGGGCCCATTAGCTCCCAACATATGCACACACTAAGGGTAGTTCGATGACCCCTTTTGCAGGGCTGCAGAAGTTAAGTCGGCTGTAAGAGAGAAAATAATGGTATGACACTGCTATGGCTGATGTGTGCAGCTTCCTTTCATCGTGGATTCTGCGACTGGTCTGGTGAGCTGGCTGTAGGATCTATATTGGTGGATTTCAATCTTTCCGATGATGGCACACTTTTAGCCGAGTCGAGTCACTCCAGCACACGGGCAGATAGACTACACCAGCGCTGCAGGCGATTTTAAAAAAAAGCCACCTATTTTATATAGCAAAATTGCACCTGACATATAGCAATATTTTATATAGCAATATTGAACCTTCTTTAAATATCCAATCCTGGACTTTAGAAGGTCGTGCTATAATCGAAAACTTTACCAGATCATAACAAGGAAAGTAATAATAAGGTAATAGCAAAACAACATTTTTAAAAACAATCTTTTATTAAAATGCTCCGTCTCGAGCTAGCCCCGGGTGCAGCAGCCGTGACATTGTGGAACTTAGAAAGGGCTATCATAATTGAATGCTATACAGAATTTCGTGTTTGTGCTGTTGATCGTTAAGGATTCTCTTCGTTGGAAGCCAACCCTGGATGCAGCAGCCCTGTATTGGTGAAACTTAGAACGGGCTGTCGTACTTGATTGCATAAACAAAATTTCGTATGTGCTGCTGACCACTAGGAATTGGTTCCTCGTTGGAAGCCAACCCTGGGTGCAGCATCCCTGTCGCGGTAAAACTTAGAAAGGACTGGCATATTTGAATTCGTATACGAATTTCGTTTCTCTGCTGTTAACCGTTGAGGAGTCTCATCGTAGAGAGCCAACCCTGGGTGCAGCAGCCATGTCATGGTGAAATTTAAAACGGCTCATCATAATTGAACTCGTATACAAAATTGCGTGTCTGTGCTTCGGCGGGAGCCGATCCTGGGTGTAGAATCAGGTCATGCTCACCATAAAAATGCGTTTTCCTCGGAACTGAACCAACATGTAAAATTAACTTCATAGGATAAGAGGAAGTGGTTGGAAGCGGTTCTAATTCACCTTAAAAGATTTGACATAAACAAACATATGTACATACACATACGTCGCAACGTAAATAAAAGCTTGTAAAAAGAATAACAACAAAACTATTATGTAGACCTACATTTTATGACCAAATTAAATTAGTGAGAGGTAACTCTTTAATAAAATTAATGAGAGGAATTCTTTCTATTATATTGGTTGACTGTACTTAGATTCTCACCAATTTTGCCGGTCGGTCGCTCGGTCGGTCGACCGACAGACCAGCACACTGACCAAGCAACCGATAAGCCAACCGACCGTCCGACCGGCTGAGCATCTGACCGATGGAAAAGTTGCAAAACTCAAAGTTGACCGCTGTCAAGAATTTCAATTGCAATTTTTTAATCATGATTACGATTGACACTAATTAATCGTTAGTCACGATTGACGATTAGAAATAATGAATCGTTAGTTGTTAATCTTGATTAAAGTATTCAATCGTTAGTGGTCAATTGTTGGTCGACTAAATTTTGCCTAGCACTGATTTATGGTATTTTTATTTAACAAACGGTGTCTATAACTGTAATATATTCCAAACGTATGAGAAAAGTATCAAAATTAGTCATTATGAACAGTCTTAAAGACACCATTTTCAAGTCTACATCTAGCCTTGTTTATATGCCATCTGGCCATGCATGGAAATGTTGTCATTATTAATTTTACCTTTTAACACGTTCCTGGACAGTACTCAATTATTTTACACTATGTGTTGCAACACTAAAAAATCCCATACAATTTTCGGTTACATCCATGACCGTACTGTCACATCACATATTGAAAAATGCTATATACTGCGACAGTACGGTCCGAAACGTAATACAGCTATTACCGTACTGTCATATTATATACTATTTTATATGATGTGTTATGTCACTACTGCCACATCCGTAAAAAGAAAAAAAAAGAAAATCTTATAAAAACTTATATTTCAAGTTACAATTTAGGAGCGCTTATATTTTACTTAACGTTACTAACAATTTGTCAATAAAATTAAAGAACATTCTTGCAAAGTTAGTTTAATTTTTACCTATTTCGATATAAAACTAATATTAGTTGGTTTAATGGTAAGGGTTTAATGAAAAGTTCTTCGGAAAGTGAGTCATTTCCGAACACAAAAGCACTAAATTAAATTACAAGATCATTTCCGTGGATACGATGCCAATCATTGAAACATTCAGGGCAAAGAGCTGGCTTTTTCGGACAACCCATACATTGATAACGGGTCTCCTTTCTCTTATTTTGCAGCATACACATCTTACAATTCAGAAATTTAAAATGTCTTTTATTATTTGGCCCAGGCGGTATCTTCTGTGGCCAGTGGCCCCTCATCTCATCGACTGTATTTTTCTTTGTCAATTCCTCTCGGTGATGTGCTGTCCGTTCCTTATTAAATCGCCTACTGCTATATATGCTTTCGTTTTTGATAATATCACTACCCTTGAGAATAGGATTGATTTTGCACATCTGCTTTATGAGGTCATCTCGAAATTGTAAAAATCCATATTTCTTATCACCGTTCATTACATATTTTCTAAATAAGTAAAAACCGTTCCAAACTGATAGGTCTAGAAGATAAAAAAATACTCGTTTGTACCATCTGATAGTTTTCCGGGGAGAGGAATAATATGCAATCATCTGGTCGACCCGATCGATGCCTCCCATGAACTCATTGTATGAAGACACTTCCTGTGGCTTCAAAGACATTTTTCCATATCTGTTGGAAACTTCTCTTAGATCGGGGTGGTTTCTAGTGGTAATGACAAACACGGGTCGCTTATCTCTCCAAGCTGAAACATACACATTGTTTTTTCGTAGCCAAAAGTAATCGCCTTTCTATAGCTTTCTGTTTACCAATAGTTTGGGATTACTTTTTCTGTTCTTTCTGAGTGTACCATTGGTATGCGTTCTTAGTTTTAGAAGATTCTCAGATAATTCTACAGAATTGTAGAAGTTGTCCATGAAAACATGGTGACCCTTTGTCAAATACGGTCTTAGCAACTTCATCACGATACCTTCTGTTTTCTTTCCTATTTCACAATCAGACTCACCCTTACCACAATACATTGTCAAGCCTAAAACATAGCCGCTTGCAGACGTAAGTTCATAAAATTTTATACCATACCTGGCTTTCTTGGATTTTATGTACTGGCGGAAATGAAGTCTGCCTCTAAATAAGATTAGCGACTCGTCAAGCGACAATTCTTTTTCAGGGCTGTATATACGCTGGAAATTGTTAGTGAGCGCAGCTATAAAATCAAGAACTTTCTTTTCACCTTTAGCGTCATCGTCTGATACACATAGACACCTCAAAATCTGCTCAAACCTTCGACCAGACATAACGTATGAGAAAACTGGATGGTGATAGAGAGAATCGTTTGAAAAGAATCAGCGTCTCTCTGAAAATTTTACTTGACCCTGTAATAGACATATTCCTAGAAACGACAACATTTCATCTATATGTACTGGGTTAAACTTAGTTTTACGGCTGTTTCTGGTATGTGGTCTATTTTGGGCAGCCAGATTTGCCCCATTAATATTAGTGCGTGAAATTACATATTCAATCAGCTGTTCAGAAAATACAAGCCGGAAAATATCTAATGGTGTTTTGTGTGCGTCAATGTTTATACTAAGTCCTGCCGATGACGAATCGAAATGAAAATCCGGTATAGGCTCGATGCTTCTGGACCAACCTTCATCACGGTTGCCTATAAAAGCTGGATCATCATCTTCTTCGCTGAACGTTGCAATAATTGGACTTTGAATAATTGGTCGGGAAGTGGAAGCTTCATTAGCCCTTGATGCAAATTCCTCACTAGAATGTGCTGGAAGTTGAGGCAATAATGATGGATTTACTGAACTATCATGGATTTTGTACGGTCTTTTCTCGGACAGACTGGGGTTTCCATCTTCTTCGCTGCTTTCATCAGAAGAGGTAGCCAAGGAAAACACATTTTTACGGATAATTTGATGGTTTCTTACGCGTCGTATTTCATTTTCCGAACTTGACGCATCTTCAGAGTTAGGCACAAAATCTGCATCCGACCCAAATTCTCCGTCGTCATGAAATGGGTCCTCACTTGATTCTGCCGTAGATTCTGGCGTTGAGACATCTTCTAGAAGCTTCTGAATACGTTGTTCTTCATTGGGGTAGCTCATCTAAAAAAACGTGTAAACAACCGTGAATGTAGATATAATTTCACTTGACCATTGATACATTATAGATTTTAGTGTACAAATCAATAAAACATGCTAGAAAACACTCACTTTGTCGAAATTAATCGCATATAGCGTGGACAACAGCGGCGGCACAGACAACCTCGGCCGACCGTGCGCGAAGCCACACTAGTCTCAGCGCGTCGAGGAATTGAATATATAAATTTACGGCCCTGGCCGTGCCGCGTGTGTGAGTGAGGTTTATATCTGTGTGTGCTTGCCCATTGAAAATGGTTCTGCGTAGCATTGTACTGCGACGGTACAATTTCACGAAAAGGATGCAGCATGACAGTAAATATGCTTTATATGAACCGCTCACAGAAAATACTCTGCATTAACCGTAGTGTTTTTGGCAGTTTTTTACTTATCTACGGCTGATCCCGTAGTGTGATACTGCGAAGACCAACATTTACGGTGATGGCCGTACTGTCCGGGAACGTGTTAATTAATTTATCGACAAAACCTTTCATTTTCATCACTTGTCAGCCTTTCACCCCTGCAATACTTGCATTCAATTTATGATGCTTAAACAAATCCATTACTAAAGCCAACTTTGTGCACCAAGTTTCATTGCTGAGTAAGTACCTACACAAATGTTGCGTTTCCTTACCTAATAAAGAATATATTTTTTTATTTGCTGTGTGGGGCTTTTCTAAGGTCTTATTGAGCATTGTGCAACTATTGCCGATCTATTGTGTTCGGCAGCTACTATAGTTCTGCACTAAGCCTTGTGTCATTTAAATTTGGCGCCAGATTGTTTTACCTCCTCAGGTTGGAGGTAATGACCCCCAAGTGGGTGTATTTTTACGCATCAGCGGGTCACACTCGTACATGAGGTGCAGTGGAGTTTCCTCGGCCCCTTGGCAGAACCTGCACGTTTTCGTATCCCGGAGCTTGAGGTTGTACATGAGCGCCCTATGTATGAGTACCAATATGCGTAGATTGTTCCTATTTAGCGATAATGCCTCACGGGCAGTCTTAAGGTCTCGATTAGCGCTTTGGAATGATTCAACCCTGGCGTGTTGTTCCAGTGGTTGACGGATTGTTCTAAACATATTTTTTTGAGCATTAGGTTTGCAAGGCTTTTTGGGTGCGCCACAGCAAGGTTCAGGGCCGTATAACGTTCCCTTTGCTCCCGTCTTAAAAAGTTTGTCGGCTTTTTCGTTTCCCTCGATTCCTGCATGGCCGGGAACCCATCTTAATAAAGAATAACTTAAAAAGCTGGCGGCACACTGGTTAAAAAGCACTGAGCTTTAGTATGGACTGGTGGCCTATAGGTACGTCTTCTTCTCCGTCGTTCCCTCATTACTGAGGATCGTGGCCACTAGACAACAGTTTGCCTACGAGGCTCCTTCACTTCGACCTGTCTTTTGCATGGCGGGTTGCAGATTGTATTGACCCTTTCGTAACTTCTTTGATGAGGTCGTTCCATCTGACCGGTGATCTGCCTCTGCTTCTTCTTCCCTCCACTTGACCCCCGGAAAGCATTTTCTCCAGATTCTCTGGGTTTCTCCTGGCAACATGACCGAAGAACTACAGGACCCTTCTCATGCATACGGTGGAGAGCCTCACTTGGATGCCGAGTTCTTCCAGGACAGATTTGTTGGTGCGGCAGGCTGTCCATGGGATTCCTAGCATTTTACGCCAACACCACATCTCCAGTGCATCGATTTTGGTGCGTATCCGAGCCTTCAGGATTCATGTCTCCGGTGCATAGAGAAAGATCGAGAAAACCAGAGCTCGAACCAGCCTGACCTTAGTCCGCTTGCTTATACCCTGATTCTTCCACAGCCTTTCTAGCTTGCTCATGGCCGATCTTGCCATCTGGCTTCTGCGAGCTGCCATACATATCAACACATAGCAGCGGGTCACAGGCACGATATGCACGGCTGCGTGACTAATAGACGTCAGAAGCACATGCAAGGCTTGCCGCGGATGCGCCACCCGAGCAAAGCTGTCAACCACGTTTCCGCTCCGCTCACCCCCTTCCGCTCTTCTTTCTCCCAAACCGTTTCCAAATTGTCGCAAGCAGAACTGCATGTCGTAAAGACGACGTGCACTTAAACGCATGTACTCTCTAGGGCAGTTGAGACAAAATGGACATTTGCGTGGCGTAGTTCAGCTAGTAGTGTGTGGTCGCATCGCTACATTGAGCCACGTTGCTTCCGTGTCAAAATGGGCAAGTATCGTCGTGCGCAGTAGTCTGTAGCGGGCTTTAGTCTCAATGGACCTTACATAGGGCTAATTGAGGTCAACCGAGTAATCGGTTTTCCCTTATTTCAACATCACAACCGATTTCAGAGCTATGAGCTTTTTTCACTTCCCATGTAGATTTATGCAACATTATCTACACAGAAACTTTGTAGACCACGTCTCGTAATAAACACAAAAGTAAAACAATATTTACAGAAGATTTTTATTATTTACATGATTATATTTAAAAAAAACACTACGAACTTGAACATACAATATTTGTGAGAATAGAAGCTAAATACCGATAAGTCAAAGCGACACTGAAATGCAAATTTAAAATGACAATATACACAGTTTCCTGAAGTTCAGAATAATCCAGGGCACGAAACATATTAAAATTATAGTAACATTGAGTGAAATGTCTTTTTTTAACATTTTTAGTTTTACTACATCGTGCAACAATAATCTGGAAAACACAACATCTTAACTATCAGTCTTTAAGGCGTCGTTAAGTGCCTTCAAGTTTATAAAACATTGATTACATCAATTTTAATGAAATATTAAAAGGTTTCTATGGCAAGTTACAGAATACCTACAATCAATTTTGTTCAACATGCTCTATAACTAGGATTTCGGGATCGATAATTGAACCCAAGCGGTTTAGCATGAATTTAGAACAATCGACTACTGCCACTAAGCAATAATGTAAGAAGATGGAATAAGTTAAATGGGACTGAGAAAGAGACTGATATAAAATGGTTGTATACAATCAGATGAACTTGTGTGATGGTTTCATTATATATTTGTTTCACTAGTTCTAATATTCACACACTTTATTCCATAAAATGAATCATTGTTCAAATATGCTTAACACTTTCGCCTACAACCACGTGTGAGGCTCGTGGTCAGGTTTTCAAGCCAAAACTGTTTATTATGTGCCTGATCAGTGCTACAAGTCGAGCCTAAACTGACTTACAGGCCTGGCACAGTACGGGCCTGGAACGTCAAATGGGTCAAATATAAGAAAGATTTGCCGATTTGCGGAATGACTTGAAAGCTCGGCAGTTTTGTTTACGTTTTGAAACAATGTTATCGCATCTTAAATGGTAGGCCAAGGGGTTAACCATAGATTGTACAGTATTTATGCATAAAATTTGCTGAAATTTGCACCAAACGTTAGTATCGAAAATTCTTTGTTGAATTCCAAAACTTACAGTATTTTTCGCATTTATTTATTGATACACCGGTACACCTGGGATATCAGTCTCTCCCTTAATGATTCAGGGAACATTTTAGTTATATTACAGGATATAAAAAATAACTCGTATAAAATGAATGTCCTAAAAATACAAAAATGAGTTGACACAATAAAGAAATACCATGTCATTTATAAGTATCCCGAAGCGTTGCAATAATGAGTCTAAATTCTACGACTAGATGAGATAATGAAACCAGGGAACCGACGATTCATGAAAAATTTAGCATGCAAAATTTTGTATATGACCCATGTAAATCAAATGGATCATAGACAAATATGGAATGCTAAATTTTCAAAGAATAGTCCGCAGATGCTAATATCTTTGCGGTATATTTATGAGTTGTTAACAGTATCGCCTCGACATTGATATGATGAATTAAGCACGAAATACTACAAAATACTGTTGCATCATGTCAGATCGGTTCGGCTCTGCATAGTCATTCTTAAATTAAGAGTGACACAGAGTATTGGTAGGACATCCCAATCCTGATATGGAGAGTAAGTAAAATATTAAACTGAGCTATATTTCTAGCTGACTTTCGATATGCTTATTATTTTCTAAAATACAATTTAATAAAACAAAAAAGATACTCATCGGCAAATCGTTTCAAAAAGTTCTCACCCAAAAGTTTTCTTGAAACAATTTGCGACTCAACGCAATGAAGTCAGTACAAAATAATAAAAAAACTTGGTTTATATTTGACATCCCTCTCCATATCAAGTCACCTATTCCGTTTTCAATAAAACATTACAATACAAAATGATACAACGCAGGCAGAGACGCTATGCAGAACATAAGTAAATATCATTACACCCGTGTATTTTGATGATCTTCACATTTTTGGAGTACCAAAGCTTTACACAACACCGATAGATTTGTTCAAGTGCTGTAAATCTGCCGCTGCTGTAAGCAAACCAAAGCAAGACACAATTTTTTACAATCGAGTATAACATATAATTAACAACCGAGGAACTCAAACTCAGACAAATGATTGAATTAAGCTATCCTAAATGTGATAATTTCATAAAATAAGATAGTTCAAGTTGCTAAACTATTCATACATATTTATGAAATAATTAATCTAACAAATATGTACACAGTAAAACAGTATGTCACTGACAGCGTCAAATTAACCCTTTGAGGACTATAGGCTTTGCGGTAGAGTATGAAAAATTTTGATACATAAAACTGTTAAAGGGCAATGTAAATAACATGTATGTAAAGTTTCGTGAACATTGGTTCAATAGATTTTGTATAAATTGATGGGATACTTATCCCTGTGGTCCATGAAATGCAAAGTTACAACTTTTTCCAAAATTTCATTATTTTATTATTTAACTCAGATATGAAGAGATAACATAGTGCCAAGCGCCATTTCCGCAAAAATCAAGCTGGTGGCGAATTCTGGTGGGGGGCCCAGTGGAGTAGTGGTTAGGTCGCCTGATCTTACATTGTAAGGTCCCGGGTTCGATTCCCGGCTGGGTCACCATTTTCTGTTGGGATCAAATTAACGGAATTGCATTTTCAACTTTGTCGATTAAGTGCAATAACAAGACACACACTTACACACATGTTACATGCTCAAATACATATAAACATTTCATAGTAGGGTTGGTTGTAGGAGATTGTCATATGACAATAAACCCGCCCATTGTGAAATTTCACAATAAAGAGTAGAAAACAAAGAAGTAAGAACTATGATTCTGTAGTCGGTTTCATGATTCCACCGATAGAGCGAGCGGGATAGCCATCGCACTGTGTTGCCGATAGTTATTTTTTACGAATCGCTTGAGGCAAGATAGTAGTATCAAGCAACAATGCGGCGAAACAATCCTGGCAGTCCTGTGTCCGGCGGTTACATTTACTGAAGAAGAAGATGAACATCTCTTCAATTATAACTACCAACTATCTGACGACTCCACCAGCAATTCGGACACCGAAACTTCAATAAATGTAAGTGGCTTTTGGCATTGCCTTTCACCTAACCTCAATTCCCAGTTTTGTGCTTAGCATCTCAGCACTGTTCTTCATCTTATACGTTTATTCTTAAATTTAGAGTAAGAGAATAACATTCTAGTCTTCATTATTCATTGATAATTCCACTCTAGAATGCAAAATACCCTAAAATTTGAAAAACTTTTTGGTGCAACATAGCGCCAAGGTTATTGACCGCCAGCCCTCATTAATGGAGAGGCATTAAGCGAAAAAAATATTTCATTAGGCAAAGTGCAGTAGGCTTTATAATAAGAGCTCCCCACCAACTAGCAGTCCCAAATCACTGCTCTCTTTTTTACTTGATAAACAGAAAGAGATAGTGCGCATCGACGAAACCTGTTACTTTGTCGATTCTCCGAATGAAGTATAGTATACATCATTTTAGTATAGTTCAACATGAGGAATGGAGAAAGATCTTACAAGGCATATCAACTGCACGGAAAGAAAGTTATGTTAGGCCATGGAGAGAGTGAATATGCAACGATGTAGTAGTATGATGGCTGGCAAAATTTAAATGATTATTAGCAAGACGGACACACCAGTAAACACAAAGATATCAGATGGAGGTAAAAGTTGCTGGAAAGGTTAGGCCATGGAGAAAATGCATATGCAATGATGTAGTCGTATGATGGTTAGCAAAATTAAAATGATTATGAGCAGGACGGACACATCAATAAACGCACACTCTGGTGGTCCTCTTCCTCTGATGGTTAACCTGAAATTACCTAACCTACTCTAAACACCTTAGGAGCGCCATAGCAAGCGTTTGGAGCCCGCAAGAGGAAAAATACTCTGCATCAAAGAGAGAAAATACAGCGATTCTGAGGTACTTGTATATGCAAGGTTACTCTCTCAGATGTGCCCAAGCGTTTATCCCTCCCTATTTGGGATAGGCATGTTAGGCCTTTCGTCACTCGGACAGAGGGTCAACAATCCATTATATCTGTGATCCCGCAGACATTCCATAATTCACACCATCTGCTAAACTGACAGGCAGATACAGCCCCATTAGGAGGATCAAGCAACAAGTAAACTAAAACACATGTTACTATGCTTAAACTGAAATTGATCTTGAATCTACCTCTCCTGCACAATCATTGATCGATGTTGAATGTACAGGGTAAAGGGGAGGCAAACTAGTAGGCTTTACTATAAAAAAGAAATTAATAATTATGGAAAATGCTTTCTTGCAAAATGCAAATGATTTCTTTAGTATTACCCATTTAAACCAATAACGTAATAATTACAAGAGATTAAAATGAGGTAAGTAATTCGCGACAAATGTTATTTTTTTCACTATGCCCTTACATATGGACAAAATGATAAAGTATGAAGAGTTATATCAAAATATATGTTTATATGTGTAAGCTCTCTATGTATTTAGGTCTTCAGCATTGTTTTATTTTACTTTTTATTTTGTTATTCATACTATTTGTTCATTCTTTTGTTCTTCAATAAACAAACATACAACTTGTATGTTTGTAATGAAGGGCAATGAAGTGTAACTTACACTTCATTGCCGCACTGCGTTTTCGCAGTAAAAGTGAGTTTTGTCAGTCCGCGGCTACTTTTCTATGCTATCGATGTGTGAAGCAAAATGACGATTTCTTGGTGCCCAGTTTCATGACGTCGCTCGCTTCGATTTCAATTTTGTTCTTTCTTGGTGCCCAGTTTCATGACGTCGCTCGCTTCGATTTCAATTTTGTTCTAAGAGAGAATACTGTCTGTATACTGTGCTACTATTAGTATGTATGTAAATTTTTATTGCATAAAACATAAAATGTACAAACGGCAGACTTATTGTACAATAATAATATCTTACAGCTAACCATTAAAAATATGCATAAAAAGTGTGGCGGAAAAAAAACAATTTGTAACTACAATTACTTGTGTGAACTTGTAACTTTGTGACTACTTTTGAAAAAACGGGGCCCAAGAGCCAGTCATCAAAATAAAGTTATGACCTTTGTGAACACCTAATATTTAGTGGACTAGAAGCGCTGAAATCAACTCGGGGCGACTATCAGTTCAGTAGTGGGAGATTAAAGGCTGATAAGGAATCCAAATCATATGAAGATATATTTCTATCTCATTATGGTCAGTGTTGATAACTTAAGCTAGCTATAAGTATGTATATCTAATAAATATCAATGCAAGAATCTGAAATTAGCCAAGATTACAAGTTCTGTACTTCCTCAGCGAACATCCTTTTCCCACCTTTCATTAAAGCGGTTGGATCGCTACCTTTTATCTCGAGGAAGTTTTCATAGCGGGTCAGCCAGGCGCCCCAGTGCTTGCGCATCTCCTCCGTGCTCAAGTGGAAATAATCAGCCTTGGAGCCGTCTGTGTAGGAAATCACCAGCAGGGCATTGCGCACTTTCAGGTGTTTGTAGTTCGGGTCGTGGCTCACCGCGCCAAAGTAAGCCGCCATCTGAACGGGGTTATCAAAAGTCGAAGTCAGCGAGTGCTTCGGCTTGTCGGATTTTTTCCATTCGATTAGGGTTGGTTTATTTCTGAAAAATTAAGACATCATACCTCAAATGAATGATTTATATACGAAGGTAGAACTAAAAGTTTCGGGAATCAAATACTTACGTTCATCATTGCACCATATATTTTTTATGTAACCAAGGAGGTTTTATCAATCGAACGCTATTTAAAAAAATATAAAAGAGTAATGTAAGAAATGCCAATGATATTTTTCAAATTTGACAGTTGCAGTAAAAATAATAGTGATATTACAAAATTCAAGAGTAACAATTTATCACGATTTTTGAAGTCCATTAACCCCTAGAGCCGCAATTGGCCGATATCGGCCACAACACGATTCAGCGTGACGGCCCCGTTTTAATTTTATTTTTATTTAATTTGTTTTATTTTATTATGTTAATATGTTTAATTTTAATTATGGGTACAGTGGTTTGGCAGTAATTAATGTTTTGGTGAGACAGCGTAATAATTCAATTTTTTTACAAATTTTTACTAAAAATTTTTGGGACATCAACTTGTCAATCGGCTGAGGGGCCGAGGCTTGAAGGATTAAAACACAAAAGCAATGTGGCGATCGGATGGTTTCTGCAGACGGTGATGAAGCACCATCAAGAATTTTAATTTATCGGTGGTTTGTGGAATTTCAATGAGGCAGTGTCAACCTTAGTAATGATTCGTGTAAATGTCGCTCGTAAACTGCAGTAACTCGATAAAACGTCGATGCCATGCGTGAGCTGATTGAGAAAGATCATCATGTGGCATATCGTGAAATTCATACATCTTGAAATATTGGTATGGTTTAGATACAAACAATATTTGAGGTAGAATTGTTTGTACAGACAGCCTTTTCTGGCAATGAAAATCGTTGAAAGCATAATTGATTCTAAATTTTTGGGAACAAGAAATCACAAGGTGCAAAGTCGGGACTGTATGGAGGACGACTCGAGAGTTCTATGTTTTTCGCCTTCAAAAATTCGTTTGTCCGTCTGGTCGTGTGAGAGCTGGCATTGTCATGGTGCAAGATGATGCAAAGTTTACAGTTGTATTTAGGAAGCAAGCAAATTATCATGTACTAATCAGCATTCAGGGTATGATGACTGCAAAGCAATGTGTCCAGTTGTTCTAAAAATAGATCCGCTCGTGGCACTTTGCATATTATGAAGACAACGGAAGCATGTCAAAAAGGTTGAGTTTTTCCACCGACATGACGTAAAAATAATGACTTAATCATTAATAAAATACTATTATTACATCTGATTATTATCTTTCTGTTAAACAGATTGTGCAACAAAATTCGGTAAACAAACATTTTCATTCGTTTTGTCATTTTGATGATATGATAAAAGTGGCAGAAGAAGAAAACAGGTATTGACGTAGTTTTGATAATCAAGACTACGTCAGATTACTCAGGTATCACAATAAACTTAAAATCAATTTCACAACATTATTGAAAACCTATAAGAAAAATAAATTTTGCAACATGGGTTGGTTTAAGCATCTAGAAGGCATTTGGGAATAATTATAATATACCGACGAGAATATCTAAAATAAAATGAAATGAATGACATTTCAATTAATTTATTTATTTATTAAGAATTAATTACTATAAAACATTGATTTTGCTTACAAAACTAACAGGAACCGAATGGCAAAACCTTAACCTCCTGCTTATTTGATTGTCACCCAACTGGGCCCAATGACAAAGTTCTAAACACCTTTTGAAAACTTATATAGTAGGCGAGTTTTTAAAACAGGACAGTATGGGGAAATCCAAAACCATTCCAAATAGAGAAAAATGCTGAAAGGAGTCACAAGACGGATTTAAGAGAAATGGTAACTGGGATGGACATTTAAAAAGCTCTAATTTTTTTGGAGAAATCTTCTTACGCCAATCGGTTCAATTTCATATTAGAAAGAAATCATAATAAGACAACATTTATCTAAAGTTGTTTAAAGTTCTCAAAATTAACTTTATTTATACCATACAAAAGTCTCTAAGGGGCTCTCTAGACGATCAAGCATCCTTGGCAAGCATCGCGTCGCGGGCTGGAAAGGGGTCGTAAACCGCAGGAAACATGCAAATATTTTTTTTTGATATTTACCAAAAATGCCTATAGTATCCGCAGTACAAACTGGCGACTGGGGCAATTAGAGACAGTTAACATAGGAATGGTACCATGTCGATAAAATATTTATCTATACTAATATTATAAAGAGGTAAAGTTTGTGATGTTGTAGGAAGTAATCTCTGGATCTACTAAACCGATTTTGAAAATTCTTTTACCAATAGAAAGCAACATTATTTGTGAGTGTCATAAGTTATATATTAATCCGAAAAATGAAAAGACCTGTTCGTGGTAGTCGGATTTGCAAAGTAAGTCGGAGAATAAGCAGTCGAACAAAAACGTTTCTAATTAATACTGCCTTAACGATGAGAGATATATGATTAAGTTCTAGAGAAAAGTTGTAGAGCTTGATAATGCCTACAAAAAAGTCAGCGACAGCATATGTCTAACTTTTATATTATATTAATTATGAATTCTTATCAAAATAAGTAAATGTATCGTCTCAAGTGTTTAAAACAAAAGACTTTTCCCTTTTACTGCATAAATAATTAAAGAGATAATACGACATCGGTATGGAACCGTATCGTAATCTGTACTTTTATACTAATATTATAAAGAGGTAAAGTTTGTGACATTGTAGGAAGTAATCTCTGGATCTACTGAACCGATTTTGAAAATTCTTTTACCAATAGAAAGCCACATTATTTGTGAGTGTCATGGGCTATATATTAATCCGAAAATTGAAAAGACTTTTACCTGCTAAAATTAGATAGATAAAATTCCTAGATTTAGCCAAAAGCGGTGAGTAAATACCGTAATAGGTGGTAAGTAGCTTACCGATTAGGACTATTAATTGTAGTAACCGTAACAGTTCGATTTCGACATTTTATGACATTTTAACGACGCTTTTGCCAAATTAGTTTTCGTCTACTTTAATTATTGTGCGTACTGTGTAGGTCATTAGGCATTATTGATAACAAAATATTCTGCTATAAAAGGCTTAATGTCAAAGAGCATAACTCATTCGTTATACGAACTCTATTTGTGAATCTACATCAAATTCAAATTCAAATTCAAAATTCTTTATTTATCTATAATATTACATGTATTTTTAAAATTCAAAGCCATCCTAACTAGGCCTCGCCTGTACTAAGGTAGGCTTAATATTAAAAAAAAGGTATAGTGGTTTTCGTAACTAGCTGTAATACATCTTTGTATATTATTATGGTACATTTGAGAAGTTAAAAATAGAATAAGAAAGCGTAATAATATTAAATTTAGGTACATACATATAAATATATACATACATATATAAATAAATATATACTTTATAGATAAATATAAAATAATACTATATATATATACATATATATCATAAATCGTGCACTATTTTAATATATATGTTATTAATGTCTCCGTTTCTTGTCGACCCATAGTCAAAAGTGACTTAGTTAGGTTTTTCTTTACGCCGTGACTATTCCTAGATTTCAGTCCTGCAGGAAAAACACTATTCATTTTGTTGAACAGTCGAGGAGCAATGTAAGAGAAGTGTTTTTGTGCAAAACTTGTTCTCTTTTTTTGGATTAAGTGCTGTCTGGTTGTTGTTACTCGTGTTCCTTTATGGTGTGTTGAATATAGATGATAATTGTCATGATTATAGTAGTATCAAATTTATAATAGTTGACAATAAAAAATCATGATGGAAGATTTTTGCAAAACTAATTTGACCAAGTTAAGAAGTGATGTTAACCAGCAAAGCCGGCATGTCATTCTCAACATTTATAAGTGGTTTCATAAGTTGAAAGAAGACCCTGATGTCATAAGGAAAATTGATTTTCAACAACCAAGAAAGTTGGCAGCATTAGTTTGTGGAACGAGCGAACGAACTCTAGATCGAATTCGGAATCGATTCAAAAATCTCCAGAACGAAGACCTGGCCAAAGCACATAATATAATTGACACCCATTCTCATGTTATTAATCTATAAGACGATAGTGACAGTGAACACGAATATGAATAGCTTGCTGACTTTCTTTGTTCAGTTTTATTTTTTTTTTGTATAACAATTATTTTATTGTCAACTATTATAAATTTGATACTTTTATATTTTTATTTTAATAATTCAATATCAATATTTATATGTTTAACTTATTTAATATTTATCGTAATGAAACAATACTGAAATATAAATAGGATAGAAAATGATGCGGTAAATTCGTTTTCTATCCTATTTATAATGTCAAAAAACCGCGATAGTCTTCGATTTTATAATACTGAAATAATATTTATTTCCCTCGTTTCATTACTTTATCGACATTCCTTTTGTATGCGTAAACTACCTACACTACGGTTACAGGTATCGCTCCATAAGGCCGTGCAAGTGCGAAAGAGATGGCACGATTTCGATGATAAATTACCTGACTCGCCACTTTGTAATGCGGATAGTATAATTTTGTAGTTTATACCAGGGAATCGCGTCATTTATCAATCAATTACGTCCAATTAACCTGACTCCCTGGTATACAACTACAAAATTAGGCATTTTTGGTAAATATTAAAAAATATATTTGCATATATCCTGCAGTTTAAAATACGATCCTGGCCCACGATGCAATGCTTGACAAGCATGCTTGATCGTCTAGAGAGCCCCTAAGAAGACAAATCTATTAACCTACAAGAGACTGTGTAGATATATATATAAATAAATAAATAAATACAAACGGAGCTGCCATGGAATTCACCGACCTGAGTCGGGCCCATCATAATACTATTTTTTTTTTTACACTTCTGGGGGGTGAGCAGTGGATTCCGGACTTACGAACCGGCTGTGGTAGGTTTAGGACAGCTGTCTTGCCACATGTGAGCGTTCACCTTACCACCCATTCACTCCCCCTTCGAAGCCATAGAATTTGAGATGCGCAAATCGCAGTTTTAGATAATTTTTCTAAGAAAGAGTTGATTATTTTTCTGGAAAGGCCAAGATCTTTAAAGAGGTGAAATAGAGATTTAGCTGGCAGGCCACGAGCGCCAACTTCCACCGCGTGAAGGTGAACAGTGAAGCCGTTCCGGGTTACGGCATTTGCAAGATCATGGTATTTATTTAATTTGTACTCGTGGTCTTTTGGGATATTTGATTCCCATGGAACAGTTAATTCTACAATAAGAGCCACCTTCCGAGATAGAGAGTAAAGAGTTATAGCTGGACGGAGGGCTGTGCATCCGAGACTTTCAAGGAATTTATACTGCTGGAATTTATACTGTCAAACCCTTGTTGGCTCGAGCCACTGAGAGACTAATTACCTCGCGAATAACAGCGAGAACTTTGTCATGGCGGTAAATGTACCGTCCTTGATCTAAGGCCACCTTGCAGCCAGCTAGAATGTGTCTAGCTGTGCAAGGGGTATTGCTACAGAGGGGACAAGAACTATCCTCGGCAAAGCTCCAACGAGCGAGGTTACTGGGGTCTGGACGTGTATGCTGAAAGGCATTCAAATAAAATTTCAGCATCTCTGGCGTCCAGTCATAGAGCATTACCTTCCAGTGCATTGAAGGCGGAATGCAAAAGTCCCCAATTGTTGTCCAATCATTCGGGCATTGAAGGCCAATAGCATGAGCCATACTGTTGCTGTCGTAATCTCCCCGCAAAAGAGACTTCTTCAAGTCCACGTCGCTCGTGGTTGTACTGTCATACCATAGACCAGTGCCTTTCTGGCTGTTTCCATAAGGAACTTTTTGTGGAAGTCTATGCAGGCTTGTAGATCATTTGAATCACTACGGCCACTTATTGCGTGCTTCGATATTGCTGGATCTTTGGAATTGCACAGAATCGAATTTTTGGTTATTCTGGAGTTGGCGTAGAGCAGAGAGGGCAGTTTTAGCGCTAGCCCAAAATTTTGTTTGGACCTGAAGAGAGTCGAGGGGTCAGCTGGTTTGGCTAAGGACAGCCAGGATTTTAAACTAGCTGTCACCAGCGCATCTAGACGGGACAGTTGGGTTTTGGTAAAATCGTAAATAAGAAAGGGCCATGACAAATGTGACGTTAGATAATTGTCATAGATCCAGGCCTTACGAGGGCTAGAAATTAGCAAGGCATCTATTTTTGCCAGGCAACTTTTGAAATGCTCTATAACATGATCGCCCGAGACGTCTTTTCCCTGATAGGTGATTTTTCTGCCGAGGAATTTAAAATGATTGTTTGGGTCTATAAGGGAGATATTAGAGCCCTTATAGACCAATTTGGGGTCATAGGATGTAAATTTTGTGCCTATGCCAGAAAGCTCCACCTTCTGTAATAGCAGGGAAAGCTGCTTGGGGCTTCTGGTGATGAAAGTTGGGTCGTCGGCAAAAGCGAGGCATGACGAGGTGTATTGGACCGTCTGTTTTAAAACGGTAGCCCCACTTCCTGTCAAACTGGGTCAGGCTTTCCAGCAGTATATTAAAAACTATATAAAAATCGTCGGGGAGAGGCAACAGCCCTGAAATAGTCCAATTGAATATGGTATAGAGCGGGTAGTCCATTCTTGCGTTTTAACATGGAACGTCAGACAGTTGTAGTAGGAGGCTACAATGTCACACACGACTGGTGGGAAGTTGTACCAGCGAAGTGCAAAGTGGAGGAGACTGTGTCGGACTGACCCAAAGGCATTCTCTAGGTCGAGCCAGCATACATTGATTTGGCGTTCGTGCTGTCTTGCATCCTTGATGGCAGCAGCCAGGAGAGAATTGTGCTCGAGGCAGCCCGAGACGCCATGCATGAAGCCTTTTTGAACTGATACTCCAAGGTACTCATTCCGGTGCATGAATTCGCTCATCCTCGTGTGGACTATGCCAAAAAAGATTATGGCCACAGTATCTGTCAGAGCAATGGGCCGAGCGTCCTTTGGTCCGGTGCAAACTGGGACCTTCAGAATTAAGATGACTGTCGCTCGGCCAAAATTCTGTGGGACTACACCGCTATTCCATATATTTCGGAAGATGGATCCTAAATATTGCAGAAGGCAGGGGCATTTTTTGTATACTAAATAGGGAATACCATCGGGACCCGGAGTAGAGCCCGACGGCTTCCTCTGGCTTCCTCTTTACTTGATTAAGAATCTCATCTAGAGATGGAGGTTGAGAAGCAAAAGCTACCGTAGGCAGGTGCGGAGGTGGAATGCCCGGCGGAGGGCTGTAATTATGGAGCCGCATTGGGTCCTCATACGTGGTCGAAAAGTATTCCGTGGCCATTTCTTCCGGGATTTGGATTTTTCCCTTGGCGGCAGACAAAACCTTTTTGCTGTAGTTAAAACGGTTTTTGTCGAACCGGGCTTCCTCTTTGGATTTGAGAAATGCTGCCTTGCGCTTGTCGGTTTGCGTTGCTACGCTTTGTATGAGTTTTAGTATAGAGCGGTACGCGCGCGAGAAGTTGTGGTAGAGGGCTTTATCCCCGGCTTTCTTGGCTTCACGTAACTGGCGACGAAGTAGCCGCTTTTGCCTACGGAGCTTTGCCTTAAATGTGTTTTCTCTGTGAACCGGGTCGACATGGGTAGATTTTGGGTAAACACCCAAAATCCCCCTATATATTGACAGGAATTACGTACAAATGTGCTATATGCCATGCATGTCTGCGGCGCCAACAATAAGCAACTTTTTTATATAAGTGCTTACCAATAATTCCGATAGTTTTACATGCAACCTGATAATTTAGTCTACAATAATAACACCAAAAGCGACTTACTCGAAAAATGCTATGCAGTCGATGATCCCTCTGTATTTTAAGATCGGATGAGAAACATGGGATTCAATTGCTCTAGGCTTAGAAATTAATTTGATAACTTCGGCACAGGAGTTCCAGACTCCTTCAATTTCTTTGGTGAGCGCTGGCTGCTTGGATTTTAATAGGAATGTCTCTATGGCATTGTGAAATTTGATTCCGGCGTCTAGTTGAGCTGAAAATTACAGGAACGAAATCAGTGAGTTGTTGCAGATGACGTCATGCAAGGACAGATATCAATGAGACTATTCTCAGGATGCGTCTAGGTTGCGTTTTGAATCGTACGTACTGGTAAATTATATATAGAGATCGCATCTATTGTTTACTGTGCAGTACCACCGTACAAATATTTTTGTAAACAGGCCAGTGGGGAGGGTTATAGCTCTCCTTAATTCCTTACCCACTGAAATAGACATCTTTTATATATCCCTTTGGAAGCTAAAAAGGCAATTCCCTGCTCATTTTTATTATACTCTTGTTTCATTTTATTGTAATCATTTTTATTGCAACTCATTTTTATAATCTTTGTTTTTTAAATATTTTTTTTAATATCAGAATTAGTTTACGTATGTAGGACAGTTATTATGTACTTGTACACTCTAGATTAAATATTCAAGGGCGAATTGGATTCATCTGTAATGCTCCTGAATAATATTTAAAATAAATAAATAAACGATAAAAACAAAAAAAACTAGTTCTAATCTAGTTTGTTTGACTCTCAATCTATTTATATCATACAATTTTTTATTTAAAAATTATATTTATGAAAGTCGAATAGCTACAAGATCGCTTGAAAGAAAAAATATATTTTTAATACAATACATTCAATTTCAATCTATTTACTATCCATCTCAGCCCGATTTTCGGCCTTGACATCTCATTTCAAATTTCCCGATATTGAATTAATATAAATTGAAAAAAATATATTTTTGATCTATTGATCTATTGATATACTAAAGTCTAGGAACGTATACAGACTTTATGCTCAGGGGGACATTCATTGAAACAATGTGCGAAAGAACCCACCAGACTTGAATTTGCCCATACAATGAAATAAAAATTAGCCAGATTTCGGAGGGGGGGGGGGGGGATAAATCCTAAGTATTTCCCCCCCTGGATACGTGACTGTATTGTACATATTCGTTTGCTGTTGCAAGTGTCTCATGGAAAAATAATACGTGTGGCACTCGGGGACTGCCGCGGTAAAGCTATTGCATAGCATTTTTAACAACTTATGCAATTATAATTATTTATTTATTTTATTTTTTCTGATATCAGATAACTGCACTCTATCGGAAAACGTTGAAATTATTTCAAATCATTTGGGGCTGCGGTAGCAAATGACTCGGAATAATTTAAACGTCTTCCTATAGAGCGCCGCGCACGAATTTTGTATTCGATAAAGCAAAAAACCGGATTATTCGAAAAAAATCGTATATAAAAAGATAGATAATTAAATTATCTTTAAAATGGTGAAGGTTTCACAATAAAACGCCAGATAGTATTTGCGTAGTAGTCGTTTTTGTGTTCAGTTAGACCTAATTTCACAAATTAATTACACTATGTAATATAAACAAACTCTAAAAACTTCAAAGCTAAGAATATTAGGAAAATGTTCTTGTTTAACATATATTTTTTTCGAATCGTAAGTAGTACTCGTTTAGACGTAATTATCAGTTTAAAATCATTAATTTTCGTTAAGAAATTTCTTCATTCGGTCCGCGCGCTGGCCTAGGCCCGCGATAAAAGCTATGCAATAGCTTAAAAATATAGTATTAGTAAAATACCTTTTTGGAAAACTTCGAATCCTTTCTGGCCAAGCTCTGCTATTTTATCCTGTTTCCATTTCTCCAAAGCCGCTTTAGCTTGTTCGGACATAGTGTCTCCTAAAATGGTCGTAACCGCCGGAAACTGTTTTGTCTCACCCTGTACTGGCCCTCGCAGTAAGATTACTTTTCCATCATCCACTACATCGGTTTTTGGTTCTGCTGTAGTTTTTTGGCTACCGCTCAGCAGCGGGAAAGACCGCAGATTCCTCGTAATGATGGAGAGGAAAGGATTTGGCTTCGAGGCCAGCAAACCGGCATTCAGCGTCTTCATCTTGGCTATCTGAGTCCGGACCTCGTCAAGTGATGATCTTCGATCGTTTTTGAATGGGTTCTTTGGTGTTTTTCTGCTCTTCGACTTGGTTTTGTCAAATGCTACGGCTGATGATGCGTCAGCACATTGCACTGACGTTGCCGGGTTCTCTTTACCTTAAAAATAGAAAAGGTTAAGTATTTAAATGGTAATCAGGCTAATTGAATTGAATAGAATATACTTTACTGCACTTAAAAATCAAAATACAAAAAGGCAAGCAGAAAGGTTGTACTGCCATAACTCAGACCATTGCCGTTCTGGCTGAATCCAGCAAGGAACTTTTTGTGGATGTCTACGCGGGCTTGTAGATTATTTGACTCACTAAGCCCCTTTATTACGTGCTTCGATATTGCCGGATCCTTGGAATTGCTTAGAATCGAATTTTTAGTTATTCTAGAATTGGCGTAGAGCAGAGAGGGCAGCTTTAGAGCTAGCCCAAAATTGTGTTTGAACCTGAAGAGAGATTTTAAACTAGCTGTCACCAGTGCATCCAGATGAGACAGTTGGGTTTTGGTGAAATCGTAAATAAGAAAGGGCCATGACAAATGTGACGTTAGATAATTGTCATAGATCCAGGCCTTACGAGGGCCAGAAATTAGCAGGCAACAACTATCTTTGCCAGGGAACTACTGCAATGTTCTATAACATGATTAAATGTGTATGTTGACCTAAATGGGGTCCATTAACATGGGCCACTCATTTACGTCTCATGCACCCCCAGTTTTTTCATACTGCCACAGACCCCCTACCTTTTGAAATCGACCCCTGGGGGTCCAAATAGACTACTTTGGGAATCACTGGAGTAATTAAATTATATTTTTGCAGTAATAAGACGCTCCCTGCAGCACAACGGCAGTACCATCAGAGTATACTTACCACAACAAGAAAACTAAACCATTTCACCCCGACATATCCGCCCTCTTCAAACGAACGCAGCGGTATACAAACTCAAAAAGGAGCAATTTCCAGGCCTGTATTTGCGGATATTTTGTACAGCAACGCGAAATTTTACCAAAACTCGGGAAATCCCACCGTTTTGACAGCCGAATTTGGACCCGAACATGTCGGAAGACTCAAATAGAATAACTGCATATCAAAACGAGTCGCAAATTCGCCTGGCGACGAGCCCGGCACGAGGAAACTAAAATAATGTAGATACCTACGTATAATTACGTCATTATAAACATATTTTTGAAACTCACACAGATAAGAGCGCGTGCGGGGCGGCGATCACTTGACCGTGATGACGAAACGCCGGTGAATATCAACAAAAAATATCCAAAAATAAAACCAAGTGACAGCACCATGTATAACCTAAAAATCAAAAATGACGGCACTGGACCGAAATTTACACAGGCTCACCTCCTCGTTTATTTCGCCGGGTATTCTGCTGTTTTCTCGGTTTATCCGGCCTCAATATACCGCCAAATAACAGTTTGTTGTCCTTATTCCATCGATGGAGTCGATCCGGCAGACTTTCGGCAGCAGCGTCACTCGGCAGTACGATTTTTGAACGAACGAAGTTTGCCAATACGCTCGGCACTTCGCGACACACACGAAAAGGTTGCAACATATTCAAATCGACACGAGAATTGCACCGCTTTTTTAATTATTTATAATAATAACATTAAAAAAAAATATTCTACGAACAAATAACAAACAAAACACTATTCCAGCCATAAGCTGGAATCAAGCGACGCTCTATTCATAACAAAAACAAAGTGGTTATATTCCTTGTTCAACAAAAATACAAATATAGCAACTAAAAATGTTGATATTTCAACCGAAACGAATATTACGAAAATCATAAGTAAAAACAATTATCAAAATTATTCGAGATAACGCTGAAATATTCAATGTATTATCACTGATTTTATTGTATTTATAATCAACGGCATTACCATTGATTATATAGGGAATTACAGATATTATATTACAGAATATTATAGGTCGAGTAATCTATATTTTCGATGGTATTACTCGAAAAAACATGGATAAAGAGGTCGTCGTTTGATTTAAATTGGCGGCAACAGGAAAAAAACAGTAAATTTTAAGCGCCATCTATACACATCCGCGTATACAACTATGATTATCGAGAAAAGTATCAGATGGTGTAAACGTAATCCAATAATTTATTTTTAAATAATAATACAAAAAAAATCCGTCGTTTATACGGATATAATAATAAAGATTACGTAATTATTATTTTTTTAATTATTTTAATTTAGCGTCATCTACCTATATCCACTAACACTAATACGCTTATTCGCGACAATTCCGACGAAATAATTCGGACGAAACGGGAGGAGGATGATAGATGGCGTGGATGTCAACTGCATTTCCGTCCTTCGCACACACGGAGCAGCTATTCGCACACAAAGTGACCTTTGTCACAAGTTTGGGTGGAAAAAACACAGTAATCTTTAAGCGCCATCTATCACATCCGCTTACACAACTATGCTTTTACGAAACTAATCGCAAGAGCTTGACAGATGGTACAAAAGTAATCCCGTAATTTCTTTTTAGACAATAATATCAAAAATTCCAGACGATGCTCGGATTTAATATTAATAATAATATTTAGGTAAATATTCTGTTTTTTTAATTATTTTAATTCAGCATCATCTACACATATCAGCCTACACTAATACTCTTTTTCACGAAAATTCTGCCGAAATAATTCCACAGGAGGATGATAGATGGCGCGAACGTCAACTGCATTTCCTCTCTTCGCACACAAAGTGAGCTTTTTCACAAGTTGGCCGCTTTCAGCAGTTCGGAAGGCGCCGGACTTTAGTGACGTTGCAGCTTCGAAAGCATCCGTGTCCGGCGGACTCGCGTTACTGACGAAATTTCAAAAGCCGCGCGCGAAAACCGATTTCTAAAATGTCCGGTGATTTGTGATTTTGTTGCTGTGCGAAAATATTTTTCGAGACTGGGAAATCAGCCGGCGCGGAATGAGCGGCGTTTCGGAGCTATTTCAATAAATAAACGGTGAGTAAAACGCGAATTTTCAAAGTTTATAATTTTAGACAGCACATTGTTAAGTTCAATTACCTGCCTTTATAATTATCAAACGAATAAAATAGTTGATATAAATAAACTGCTTCTGGCGTTGATAGTCAAAACATCCTAGCGTTTAAACACTTTCTAATAAATAACTACCTAATAGTCTGTCGTGTAAATTCTTAAACCCACGCAATCTGCAAACTTCTTAAATATATAATAAACGAGTCTAGTTCATAATTAGCTATGTGTGTTTATTTAATAAGTTTAGTTTTAAATGTCTAAAATGGTATACAATCTACTGAGTAGCAGCTAGGTAGGTACTTCAAAGGAGGAAATAATTTTATCGATTATTGCATCGTAATTAATTCGTAATTCATATCTTGCTTAAGATTACACAAAGAAAACAAATTATTATTTTTTTATTAAAACAAAGCAAAAACCTAATTTATCCCAATCCCATGCAACCCGAGGCTGGTCACACATCCAACTAGGCCTACGCCTGTAGCTGAGATGTACGATTTACAACTTATTTAAGATTGCGAGCTGACATTATAAGTTAATTACTAGATATTAGTTATACCTAAAGTAATATTAAGTAAAAAAAAACATATATTTACCTACTATACAGGATGTTATTACTACACGGGATTTTTTATTGTGGGTGAATCAGTACAACGAAGTAAGCAACTTTTGATAAAAGTTTTTGGAAAAACATGGCATTTTCGTTTTTTTTTTTATTTCAAAATTTGAAGAAGTTGACTGTTAAATAAAGGTTTGAGAAGCGCTTGAACGCGCTGTCCTATCTAGAGGTAGGTAATAAGTCGTAAATAAACAATATTAGCGACATTTTACCTACCGCTAGATAGCGCATCGTGATCATAGCTTTTCATATTATTAAAAAAAAACAAATATATTTTTTAAAAGTATATGTAAAATTTTATTTTTTTTCAAAACATTCAAGTACCTATCAAAAGTTGCTTACTTCGTTGTACTGATTTACCCACAAAAAAATCGTATTTTAAAATCGGCTGAATCACCACGTTAAAAATAATATTGTTTTCGACAGGTTACGAAAGAGAAACGACTTCTTTTGATCCCTATTAATAATTAGATAAAAACATTTTTTCCCCTTTTGTCATGTTCATGTTGTTTCATGGTTAATAGCGTTAAAACTTGCTGAATTAATCAACGTTATCTTACAGATAGACGAACAGACAATGCGATCACAGCAAATTACTGCCATACAATCAACCAGAAGTGTAAAAAAAAAATAGTATTATGATGGGCCCGACTCCGGTCGGTGAATTCCATGGCAGCTCCGTTTGTATTTATTTATTTATTATTATTACGTAACTAACTTCGTACAATTCTTCTGATCGTACTCAGGACCGGATCTACATTATTAAAGAGGGGGTGCAGAGTGCGAATTTGCCGCCCTCTAGGAAAACTTTTGAAGAAATAAAATCCACTGACTTTTAGAAAATTATTTATTATAGTAGTCAAATTATAATTGTTTCTAAAGCCTCGATTTATTTCAGCGAAATCGTTAATTAACATATCATAATTCAGATTGTTGGCCATTTCGCTCTCAATTGATAATATTACCAATCCCGACAAGGGCTCTTGGGACATTGTGGAACGTACATAGTATTTGATGAGCTTCATTTTGCTGAAGCTTCTTTCACATGAAGCAGAAGTTGTAGGTATGGGTAGGGTTTCATATATTCTAAGAGCTATGCTCAAGTTAAGAAATGCATCCTGTAAATCATTTTTACATATGAGTTTTAATAAATAAAACGGTTGCAATCCAGAAATATATTTATGTAAGAGTGGTCCGTGTTCTTTAAATACTTCAAGTTCGGAAATAAGTTCCGCTGAATTCAAGTCCATGCCCTATTTTAAGAGCCAAATCGAGTCCATATTTGTTTAAATCATTAATGCTCATTTGCATTATTGAATCGCCAGTCAAAAATGCAAAATCTGAATTCAGTTTCCTCGCGCTTTCAAGTCTGTGATTGATTTCCATTAAAGTTCGATCCAATGCGAGCGCGCAATTCGCGCGCTCGCATTGTGCATACATTGGCAAACTAATTGGACACTATTTCCAAAGCGTAGGTACATCGCGTGTGAGGAGAGGGTGTCTCACGGGTTTTTTCTATTGTACTGAGTTTGTTACACGCGATGTTCGACGTACGATGGCCGCCCCCAGTTTTTGCCGCCCGGGGCAAGTGCCCCCTCCTGCCCCCCCCCCCCCCTAGATCCGGCCCTGGATCGTACACCTTACAACTGCTAAAATAATCGACAAATAAGATTTCAATTGTATGCATATGGCAATTCTGGCACAATCTCGCTGGCTCACTCGCCCTCTGGTGGTAGAAATTAGCAGCGTCTAATGCAACAGTCATCCAAACTATAATTTATATTAAAGAAATATATACGAAATGTTATATAGACTGTCTCACCTTAACAGGCAGCCAACGGTTCTCGTGCAGTTAGGTCATTAACACCTTCTCGTTATTTCTGGTCGGCTAAATTTACGGCTCAGTTCCTATCCAGTAGCCTCCTTAAAGAGGCCCGAACCTGAAACGTACTCTGTTTCCCCTGTCATGGCACGTGGATCAGTTCCTCTGGGGGATGACCTTTATGCCCTGCTGGACGGTTTGCGCATCGTGCGACGTCAGCCAATCTACGGCGAATAACTGGAGGGGTCTAAAATGCTCTTATACGTTTTTTTAAAGCAGCGGGGATGGATGTTGACCTGATGTCACACATGGCCATCCGATCCCGCACCAAAAGATGGGCAAATGAACCCACAGTCCGGGATAAATTCGAACTGAATTACTGCTAACTTCAAATAGTGGCCGCGCAAGCGACTTTGGACCAGCGAGACGAGATATCGGAGAAATTCGGCCAAATCTGATACTAAGGGCGCGAGGCCGGCCCGCTGGATTCACTTGCCAGTGCCTCGCGGTAAAAGCCTTGCGGTCTCTTACGGGCATGATGGCGTAGCTAGACGGTGAACTATTTCGTCGTTACGTTCACCCCACGGTTGAAAGAACGATCAATATCATTATACCTTCTGGGGTGGCGGGTTCGCCCGTTGTATGTGACAGACAACTCCATAGTGTGGTGCCCCACCGGCGGCACTTTGTAGAAGAAGAAGATTATAGAGCCGTAATGTCTTCGGTCTGTGGCGAAGAAAGCATTGCCGTATTTTAAAGCCGATGATGAGGATGATCCCTCAATTAAAATATCTTAGAAACACTGTGAGCAAATAGAATGGCCCCAAAAGGACCACCCACGCGCTTTCCCACATTCTTTGATCGCGTTAAATTGATCCCGAGAGATTGGTTAGTCAGAAAATGCCTGTCTATTTGCTCTCTCTCAGTTTCTTAACGATAGCGCGAATACAGAACCAAGCCGGAGATTTGCTCCGAGTACGAGTATCTTACTATTTTTCTTTGATTATTGTTTGAAAGACTTAGTGGCACACAACAACATGGTGGGCCTATTGCCAAGTGGAAATATCTTACGTTTTAATCGAAGTTATGGTCTCCTGTTGAGTATTGATTTAGTATCTTCAATTTTCGAACTTTACTGACTTTAAACGTAACGCTTTACAACAAAAAAAAAATGCAGCAATTAAAACATCATAAAAAAAATATTTACAAAAAAAGCGCTTAACAAACTACTTAATTACAATAGTTATAAAATAATTACAATGGTAAAATATTATAACAAAATGTAATTCATAATAATAACAATAATAATATTGCATAAAGAATTTAAAAAAACCGATCAATCATTTTTATTGAAAGCTAGGAAATAATTGTAAAACAATTATTGTATGGAAATAGAAATATAGGGATTATATGTATTAAATAATCAAAATCACAAATATGCAAGTGTAATAATAAAAATATGGAATTCTTTTCTGAACTACATACTGATGACGATTTGATTAAACATTTCTCCCTGGAGTGGCATCACTAATATTGACGGTTCCACATTAAAAAGTGGTAGGTTCTAGCGCAAAAGTTTTGCAGTTTTAACATTACGTGTAATAGCGTTACCGAGAAATACGAGCAGAAATAAATAAGTTATCAGTAAGAACACGTTTTTTAAAAATAAGCTTTTATTAAAATGCTCTGTCCCGAGCCAACCTCGGGAGCAGCAGCCATGTCATGATGAAACTTAGAACGGGCTATCATAATTAAATGCTATACAAAATTTCGTGTCTGTGGTGTTGACCGTTGAGGAGCCCCCTCGTCGCGATCCAGCCCTAGGCTCAGCGGCCATGTCATGATGAAACTTAGAATGGGCTATCATAATTGAATGCATATACAAAATTTCGTGACTGTGATGTTGACCGTTGATGAGTCCCCTCGTCGCGAGCCAACCCTAGGCTCAGCGGCCATGTCATGATGAAACTTAGAATGGGCTATCATAATTGAATGCGTATACAAAATTTCGTTTCTGTGCTGTTGACCGTTGAGGAGTCCCCTCGTCAGGAGCCAATCATGGGTGCAGAATCAGGTCATACTCACTATAAAAATGCATTGTCATCGGAACTAAACCAACTCGTAAAATTTCAACTTCATAGGATAAGAGCACGTGGTTGTAATTCTGCTTCCAAGATTTGACCTAAACAAACATACTGACAAACATTGCAAGGTAAATAAAAGCTTGTAAAAAATGAGAATTTAATAGAATAGTAATGAATTATTTTCCAACACAGTCTCCTTGATAGGCTATGCACGTGGTTAATCTTTTTTCAATTTGGTAATCTCGGCAAGCTATGATTCTGTCTGTGAACAAGGGCGGTTTCGATTATTATTTCGTTGTATGTTGAATATCTCAGTCCTTCCAGCCATTTCTTCAAGTTTGGAAACAGATAATAATCTGAGAGAGCTATGTAGGTCTGGTGAAGTGGGTGGAGTGCGAGTCATATTGAAATTTAAATGTTTCCCCCTTGCGAATGCGGCCGAATGTGCAAGCGCATTGTCATGGTCGAACAGAATACATCTTTTCCAAATGAGGGCGTTCGTTATAGATGCTCATACAGTATTGCAGCAATGTCGCGAAATTTTAGGGGCTCTCTAGACGATCAAGCATGCTTGTCAAGCATCGCGTCGCGGGCTGGGAAGGGATCGTAAACCGTAGGAAATATGCAAATATATATTTATTTATATTTACAAAAAATGCCCTATTTTGTAGTTTATACTAGGGAGTCACTTTAATTAGACGTAGTTGATTGATGAATGACGTGACTCCCTGGTATAAAACTACAAAATTAGGTAGTTTGGGTGAAAGGAAAATAATATATTTGAAAAAAATATATATATATATTTGCATATTTCCTGCGGTTTACGATCCCCTCCCAGTCCGCGACGCGATGCTTGACAAGCATGCTTGATCGTCTAGCTAGAGAGCCCCTTAGTCTTGTGTCTTCCAACACCATTTTATGGGTTTTAGCTATTATTTCTGGCCTAGTGACGTCAGACGACCGTTCGGAACCGCCCTTCTGTGCTCATGTGACCACTTCGAAAATAGCCGAACCACTGTTCTGATTAAAGCTTATCAAGCATGGATTTAGTTTCCTGAACCATTTTCTTTTTTGAAAAAAAAATAATACGTGTGGCACTCGGGGACTGCCACGGTAAAGCTATTGCATAGCATTTTTAACAACTTATGCAATTATAATTATTTATTTATTTTTTTTTTTCTGATATTAGATAACTGCGCTCTATCGGAAAACGTCGAAATTATTCCGAATCATTTGCGGCTGCGGAAGCAAATGATTCGGAATAATTTAAACGTCTTTCGATAGAGCGCCGCGCACGAATCTTTTATTCAATAAAGCAAAAAAACCGAATTATTCGAACAAATTCGTAGATAAAAAGATAGATAATTAAATTATCTTTAAAATGGTGCAGGTTTCATAATAATACGCCATATAGTATTTGCGTAGTAGTCGTTTTTGTGTTCGGTTAGACCTAATTTCACAAATTAATTACACTATGTAATATAAACAAAATCTAAAATATTCAAAGCTAAGAATATTAGGAAAATGTTCTTGTTTAACATATATTTTTTTCGAATCGTAAGCAGTACTCATTTAGACGTAATTATCAGTTTAAAATCATTAATTTTCGTTAAGAAATTTCTTCATTCGGTCGCCGCGCTGGCCTAGGCCCGCGATAAAAGCTATGCAATAGCTTAATAATATTTCATCACTACCCGAAATTCCGTATCTTGACAATACAACTCAACTCGGTGAACTGAAACTTGCGCAACTAGAGCCGTCAACTACAATGAGCGAACCCGTCACCTCAGGAAGATTTAACGATATTAGATCGTTCTGTCTCCCGTGAGGTGAGCGTAGAAGACTTGGGACGGAAACAATCCACCGTCTAGTTAAGCCACTCGCCCGTAAGAAGCCAACGTCTTACCACGAGATAACCAGGTTAATCAGCCAGTGGGCCGACACTCGCGCCCTTACTTTTAGTTACAACCAGATTACTCCCTTACGGGAGGGGGTCTCCCTTACGTAGCGGTGATAAGGTGTCTACTGAATCTATCGCGGACCACGGCATCCTTTGCCCGGCTGTTCACCCGGTATAGGGTACCTGAATGGTCGTTTCAAGAGCAGTTGCCGTAAGGTTAACAACTACCTCCGCTCTATAGAAAACAGTACTGTGTCCAGACTCCCCCAGCTGTCAGTTAGAACGCACAATCGATTGGTTGACGCCGCACGGTGCGCAAACCGCCCAGGAGCATTCGAAGGTTGACTCCTAGGGGTAACTGGCCCACAGGCCAGAGTTCTACCCGGGCTCGCGCTTCTGCGTGGAGGCCGCCGGATGGGTGTTGACCCAATGCCGAATTAACACATGTAGAGGCCCTTAGGCCATCGAAATCTCGGGGTCCCTTTTGTAATTTGCAAATTTTATTTTAATTCGTTTTGAACAACAAAATCTTGATAAACCAATTTTATCGGGTTTCTGATTCACATTTTCACTCGCAAAGCCAGTTGAAAGCCAGTCGAATTGGCCCTAGCACACCACCTTGTAGCACTATTTTTCTACAACTAAGAGTTTTGATAAAAAAATGTGGGAAAATAGTTTTTTTCTTTTTATTTAATTACATTTTTTTTAAATTAGTATAAAAAGTGCTGAGCACGATGCGCTATCTAGCGGTAGCGGATATTTTTCCTATCGATAGACGGTGAAACGCGGTCAAACGCGTGTTAAACTTTTATTTAACAGTCAAATTCTTCAAATTTGTAAATAAAAAATTAAAAACCAAAATTTCAAAAAAAAATATTTTCCTTTTTTTTCAAATTTTTAAAATCAAAAGTTGTTCAGTTGCTCATACTGATTCATCCCCTTGAAAGATGCCGATTAATAAAAACTCACCCCGTAGTATATATGCGATGAAGACCTCTGTTATTAGTAATGGTCATAATAAAGACCACGTTTAAACTGAGCTACCCAGTTTTTATATACGACGATTGTCAGATGAATGTTGTCCCAATAACAGAATATTAGCCGTAACATCATCGCAACAATCTTGCATACATCAGTTGTATTCTTCACCCGAAAGTATTTGTGTTATTTTAATATTATTTTTGCTCTCTGTATTGTTACCGTAATACAGGCAAGACAGCGTTATTAAATGCTGCTAGTGTTGCCGTTGCGAATAATTTCCGCCCGCCCAGGCGAGTGGTTGTAGCAAATATTGGTTTTGTTGCCGCGGTCTGTCGATAACAGTACCATAAAGAAGCGTAGATGGGCATAATAACACACTTTGATAATTACTACAGTTGTTCAGCTCCTTTGTCTCGTCGTATTCTCCGTTTGTCCCTATTAGGGTTTCTACTATTATAAATATAAGTAGATAGATATCGATTAACATAACGCCACCGAGTACCCGCGACGCAATTATTCCCATTCGGCACTGTTGAATATGTAGGTATGTCTACGAAATATTATTTGACAAAAGTGTCGTTAAAATATCATAAAATAAACAGTTTGGTTGAGAGGCTTCACAGCATGATTCAATATTGTCCGTTGATAAACTCTAGTTGAGTTTTTCACGCCGTTTTTGGCAGAAATCAAGCACTGTGGTGCCATCATAGGCAACACCCCACTAAATCATCGCTGAAGCCGGATAATGACCTTTCTTGAACCGTGGAATGACATGGGAGTCCTCTATAGATGAGTGTGCGTACACCCTATCATTCTGCATGTTGAGCTTCTCCTGCGCCGTGAAAAATTTTTCATCGGTAAACAGCATTTGTTTGTACGTCCCACCCGCGTACTGGGCCAACAGCCGCTTGCATTTCTTCACTCTATTTTCCTTCAGAGCGGCCGTAAGCAATTGTCCTGTGCGGGGTTTGTAGGCCCCAAGACCCAAGTCTTTTTTGATGATGCGGCTCAAGGACATCGAATTCATATTCTTTTCTCTCGCCATAATCACCTGTTTTCGGAGTGAATTTCTCAAAATTCGATGCTTCACGGCTTCGATGGCCTTTGGCGTACGAATAGTTCGAGGACGGCCGGACCGCTTACGTTTTTGAATGTCACCAGTATCCTCGAATAATTTGATGCACCGATCCACAAACATACGGCTGATTTCGAGCGACTGAAGCACTCGGAAGATCTCTCTTTTCTCGACATTGCACCGATGAAGCGCAATAACTGCGACACGACTTTCTTTGTCGGTCCACTCCATGACGACGTTAATACTAATACTAAATTTACTAATTGTGCATAATTGCACAAAGACCAACTGTCAACAAACATACGTCAAATAGGTACGTAATCCGACTAATACTCGCGGCGCAATTAGTGAGTTTAATGTTGTAACAGTATTTATGAAAGGACTATGTATATATATATTCCCGTCACCATTACAAATTGTAACTAATAATCATTAACTATAATCACAATAGGAAAAAAAACACAAAAAATAAATAATCGTGTTAATAAAATGAAAATAAAATAAAATGTCAAATAACATCAAACAATAGTCACCAAAATTAATGAATAAGTAATAGAAATAAAAATAAAAAAATAGTCAACGAAAATAATAATAATAATAAGAATTGTCAGGGATAAGATTTAATGATGGGAACTGTCTCGGTATATTAATTTGTGGATATTTTGCCGGGCGTCATGTTTTAGCCAGGAATCAATTTTGGCTTTAAAAGAAGAAGAAGACTTAGGCATATACATTTTTAAATCTTCATCTAGCATATTAAAGATCCTGAGGGCTATGTACACAAAATGCCTCTGCCCAAAAGTGGTCTGCATTCGAGGGACGTCGAAATGTATAGTTCGAGATTGCCGCGTGCAGATTGTTTGCTGAGTTCTTATTGCGGTCTCTAAATTAATTTGATACTCTCAGAGCGCCGTTTTCACGTATAGTTTTTGGTACATCTAGCACGTTATATTCTCTGTAGATATTATATGGATATTCTCTTCGTTGTACATGGGCATCATTGTGAATAATATCGTACAAAAATGCCATGTCAGGGATAATACGGCGCAGTGGTTGATTAGAGAGTCGATTCCGAGAAAATCTGCGCGCTCTTCGTACATCGGGAGATTCATCCAGTTGCAGATAAGATATTGAAGCTATCGGTTTTTGACACTCAGTTTCTATATCTTTCGCATTGTGGTGAAAAGATATTGTTGCCGAATTTCAGGATCATAAGTAATTAAGCAATCAATAGGAGCTTCATAATGTGTCCTTTTAAAACGGCCCACATGATGTATGGTCAGTCAACGGTCAGTCAAATCAGTAACTAGGTAGTTAAATTAATAATAACTAGCCATAATTAATCATGTTTATTTCATCGTATTTATTTATATATTTATTTATATCCCATTGAATACCTTATAACTGTATTTTAACTAAGATTACAGCAGGATAAAAATAATGACTTTTAAATTGAAATAAAGGAGCATTTGATTCGTCTTAATCCCATGCAGCCCAAGAGAAAATGCACATCTAACTAGGCTTACGCCTTTACCTACTGCGATTTACGACTTAGTTTAGATTGCGAGCTGGCATATTAAAAATAAAGTGTATTAGTAGAGATTAGTAGTAAAGTAATATAATGTAGAGATTTCAAAAAAATACAAAATATGCTTTGGAAAAATGTTTAATACGAAAGGTAGGTACTGTGATTTTAACATCTTCCTGGAAATCTTAAATTGAAAGAGAGGAAAATAGAATTTGCACTAAACTAACAATAAAGAAAACCTAAATTCTATTTTTATTACTACAAACGGCGGGCTTATCGCTTCACGATTTCTTACAGACAACCATTGTTATTTTAAATTAAAATAACTAACAAAACAGCTTATCTCAGCAACTTTTATTAATCCATAACCAATATCAACCCACATTTTGACATACACATACAAATAAAATGATATTATATACTAGCCGTTGCCCGCGGCTTCGCTTCACTTCGAATCGATTTGTCAAAAAAAGTAGGGTGGCGTTTATTTGCTTTTTTAGACGCTACCTTTAGATATACATATAGTGCAAGACTTCCCCCTTCAGATGCACGCTACCTATCTCGTAGACGTGCGCAACGTCTTGTTCCTCGACACCCGCGCCGCTTCCCACTGTACGCTGACCTTGCTGGGCCAGAAGCCAAGGTCTTAATTTCATAATATCTCTAAAACTATACTACCTAAAAACTTTAAGTAAATGGCTAATTTTATCTTTATACACCCGTGATGATAGATTAATGTATTTTGACAAGGATTTTCATTTTATTACCAATGTCTTCAACAAACACTGCCTAGTTATTATTCTTGTTTTTTTACATAAAAGCTGTTATTGTAGCTTAAATATAACAGATAGATAAGATATGCTGTCGTTTCTATAGATCTTTTTGAGGCCAATGTTTCTGTCATATATTATTTTCAGTAGTTACGGACATTACCACCTACATACAAACTTACAAACTTACAAACATACAAACTTACAAATATTATTTCTTTATACTATTAGTATAGATTGCATAATAATAGATACTTAGGTACTAAAGGTTAGTAATAATACCTACTTATATACAGGTAGAATGATACATATTACACTGTAAATGCTGTAAAATAATAGTAACCTTCGAATATATATTTTTTAAATGTACCATTCAGCACCCTTACACTAACTAATTACAATAACTTACATGCATACTTTTTATTAGTCATCTACCGCTCTTCTACAGCCTTCCGCTCCTGCCAGTGAGAGTAATAAGCCGGGTCAAAAAGGATGCGCCAAATTTTGCTGCTGGAGATAATAAACGGACATACAACTAGGGTTGTCGACTACAGCGGGCGAGCCCGTCACCTCAGGAAGTTTTAACGATTATTCGTTCTAACTCCCTGGAGTGAGCGCAGAAGACTTGTACAAAACAGTCCACCGTCTAGCTCCGCCATAAACCCGTAAGAGGCCAACGCCTTAACCGCGAGATGGCCAGGAGTGTTACCCAGTGGGCTTACACTCACGCCTTTACTTCCAATCGCGAACAGATTACTCCATTCTCTCGATTGGTTACGAGTTCGAGGTCACTTGCGCGGTCCCTCTCCCTTACGACGCGGTAAAACGGTGTATACCGAATCGATCGCGGACCCCGGCATCCTTTGCCCGGCTGTTCACCCAGAATCGGGTAGCCGATGGTCGTTTCAAGAGCAGTCGCCGTAAGGTCCGCAACCACCCGTGCTTTATAGGAAACAGTACTGCTTCCAGACTCCCCCGACTGTTTGAGCTAATGGGCCCATGATGAGGTGACCACAATGACCCATGTGTTCAGGGTCGGTCACACTCACGGGTCAACACCCATCCGATGGCCTCCACGCATGGGGTGCGAGCCTGGGTAGGACACTGGGTCAACCAGTCTCCCCTGGGAATCAATCCTCTGGCGCTCCTGGACGGTCTGCGCACCGAGCGGCGCAAGCCAATCGATTGTGCTCTCCGACTAACAATCGGGGGAGTCTGGGAACTGTATTGTTTCCTATAGAGCGGGGGTAGTTGTCTACCTTACGGCGACTGCTCTTGAAATGACCATTGGCCATCCGATCCCGGTTCAGAGTCGGGCAAAGGACGCCTTGGTCCGCGACAGATTCGGTGCACTCCGTTTCACCGCTTCGTAAGGGAGAGGACCGCGCAAGCGACCTCGAACTCGGAACCAATCGAGAGACCGGAGAAATCTGGTCACAATTGGAAGTGAGGGCGCGAGTATCTCGAGCCCGCCGGGTTTATTCCTGGCTCACTCGCGGTAAGGCGTTGGACTCTCACGGGTTGTGACGTAGCTGGACGTAGAATTGTACTGTCCAAAGTCTTCTACGTTCACTGCAGGGCGACAGAACGACTAATCGTTTAAACGTCCTGTGGTGACGGGCTCGCCCGTTGTAGTCGACACCGCAAGATGTTAGTCAAAGTACGCAATTGATTGGCTTATGCCGCACGGTGCGCAGACCGTCCAGGAGCGCCAGCAGGTTGATTCCCAAGGGAAACTAACCATAGGGCCCGAGTCCTACCCAGGCTCGCACTTCATGCGTGGAGGTCGTCGGATAGGTGTTGACCCATGAGCGTGACCAACCTTGAACATAATGGGTCTTCGTGGCCAACTCAGCAAGAGCCCATTAACCCCTTACGGATATACAGCGAAGACGGACATACAGCGAAGTTTTTTTTGTTTGGTTTGCTACGGAAACCTATAAATAACAATCGGCCTATCTATTGATTCTTGAAAGAATATTGCGCAGCGCAGCTTGTCGAACAACGCAAGACGTTGCTGAAAATATAAATATGTCAAAAGCTATTAAACCCGTCGGTAATGCCGGTAGAGCCTTGAAGCTTCGGGGCTCTACTGTAAACAAAGTGTCAACCGGCGTTGCGAACGTGATGACATATAATTATGTTGCGACACCCAGGGGTGGAATGGAAAGCTATTACTTAGCAGTGAGACCAATTTCATCATTATCCTACCCGACGACATATAAAAGAAAACCGGTTGACATACATATAACCTAAAATATACTTTCCAGAATTTCATCTTGATGAAGCGACATTTAATGCGTCGATGCTCTAGAATTGGCTATACCTAATAAGCGCGATAATTGATTTGCATCATTAAAAAAAACGCGATTTTTAGGTGAAACTTTCAAATTCTTGATTCTCTAAGCATCATGATATTTTTTTTATTATCAAACTTGTTAACTACTAAAAAACAAAGGTATGCCTTGCAAAGTTACAGGCATTATTCTCAGAATCGGAATTTATAATAACAGTAAAAAAATATTTAATTTCCAGACTTTTACGTTTTTAATTCAAAACTCGCTGAAGATATTAAAAAGTGACGAAAGCAAGAGTTGTTTGCCATGTCCTTAGAATTCTAAGGCCCATTCATTTACTTTTCATTTTTCTCTCCCACCAATATAATATTTTCACTTGGATTATATTTAATAGGCTCCAACATAAGCTGGACTCATATCAGCCAAAAGATCCAGCTGGCTTCCTGTCAGGTTTTAGTACGTCTGTCCATCAGCAGACACTGAATATTCTGGTAGATAAATGACTAATAGAGAAATAAAAGTCTATTGCACTGACATTCATTGATTATTAAATGGCACTCGACTCCATAGAAGTTTAGGCGATCAATGAAGTTTGATCGTTTGATTAAGCATTTGTAAGAGGATGCCTCGTGATTGCGCTAGCCTGCATGAGAAGGTCAATATATTTCAAATAGTTAAAGGAGTTAAACAAGGCAGGGGTATTCAGGCAATTAAACTGGGATGGAAAAAAGTGTCAATATTGACGGACAGAGATGGTCAAACTTTAGAATCGCCGGCTTCCTAATTTTACTCTCCGATAACATTGAAGACATGATGTCCATGCTTGTAGATCTAAAAGAGGAATCCCGAAAAGTCGGATTGAAGATAATCATCTCAAAGACGAAGATCACGACCAAGCTGCAAATACGAGCGTTATATACGTAATCCTAAGTTTATCAATACTGAAATATGTGTATTTCAGTATTGATAAACTTTAGAAACATATAACGATCTAATCATCGTCGAATAGTCGTCATAAAATAATAGACGTATAATAAATAACAAATAAATGTAATAATAGACGTCATGAAACGTATTTCCAGAGTGAAGTGGGACTGGGCAGGTCACGTTGCAAGGCAGAATGACCCAATGTGGCCGAAGAGGCTTGCCCAGTGGAGACTAAGAACCACAGAGCGAGGCGTAGAGAGACCACAACTATGATGGCTGGACGGCATCAGAAAAGCAACAGGGACCAACTGACTGAGGGCAGCAGTTGGCGGACAGACATGGAAGAAAAAAGAAGAGGTCTACGTTCAGCAGTGGACCAAACCAGGTTGAGGAAGAAGAAGAGGAAGAATCATCGTTACATGTTTCTCAGTTTAGATTTTTTTTTTCATCCGCGCTTCAGCGCATTTTCTCGTTCCCTGCTAACCTAGTTCCAGCGATTTCCCAAACGACAATATCTTCCGCACAATAAATCTATCTATCCGTCATTTTCCATTTATCTGATGCCATAAATTTAAAAAGTCTCGTGCTTCTCTGGCTCGCCGGAGCACTCGCCCTATTTTTATCGTTTCGCTTTTATATCTCGTAGCCTGAGGAATATGAATAATCTGAACTGGTCTGGTGTGATACTATCGAGGCGAGGAAATGCTTAAAAAATGCATAAAAAGGCGGTCTTTAGTCCGCGTCGGTCGCGCCTGTCTTGTTGTTTACACTGTCGACGGGGCCCGTCCGCTGCATCGGGTGATACAAGGCGTATTTTATGGCTTTTGTAATTTGTTAAATTTGTTTGTGTAAAATGGTGTATTTTTCTTGAATATCGGAATCTATATATTAATTTGAAACGTGTTTTTCCTGTAACGGCCATATTGAGAGAACGGTCAGGTGTAAAAATTTGGTTAAGGTGTTTAAAAAAGCTCTCGGTCTGTAGATGTGTCATCGAAAGCAAAAAATAAAAACTCATCATAAAAAGAAATATATATATATATATATATATATATATATATATATATATATATATATATATATATATATATATATATATATATATATATATATATATATATATATATATATATATATATATATATATATATATATATATATATATATATATATATAAGGCTATCTGCTGGATTACCGCGCGAACTTTTTGTACTGTCAACGGGTCGCCCTCTAACGGACGGTAGATGAACTGCATTGACATAGTCCGTACTCACAATCGTGTTATAGTAAAATACTGATTATCCGATTTAATTGGCGTTCGGAGAATAGAAAATGGAAATGGAAACGGAAATAAGCGTTCGGAGAATATACATTTTCTCGAAAAATTTCATCGCAATTAATTGGCGCGAAACTTTTTGTTTCCTGTCCATTTTCTCCAAGACCTTGGTGACATTCCTGATCGTAGATCAAATGGCAAGACACCGATACGTAGAATATATTATTTGTACATAAATAAAAAGTATGTTGCCGTTTATTTTGAAACATTACGGTCAATAAAGTGACTAGTTGGTAGTTAAATCCAAAATTGAATGCATCTCGTTTATACAAATCGTAGTATAGACCTGGTTTACCAACTTGGATAGTTAGGACAAGCCATTTTCTTCTTATTGTAGTGCCGTCTTGTATCATAGGTTAGCAATAATTATAGTAATCTTCACTACCGAAGCTGCTGCAAGAAACAGAGATGTTGTATTTTGTTTATACCTTAGGGTTTTGATCCAGGAT